>CM038677.1:235676567-236001663 GCA_021605205.1 Aegilops longissima
TAACCTGTTTTCCAGGATCGCAAGACCCAGAGCTGATGATTATTTCAAATCCATCAATGTCAAGGCGGCGTAGCAGACCAACGAGCCTTTTATTTTGGCAAATCAAGCAACACATATATTTTTCTCGGAAGACACATTTGCACGTAGCGATGACTGGAGAGTTTTGCAAAGGTTTGAGCAGAGGAATTCGTTTAATGAAGTTGCACAACAAGATGATGCTTATACTGCTACTGATGTACAAGATAACACAAATGTTCCTAATATCTCTGAGAACCATCATGTCAATGACGCCGGCGAAAAGATTGCCTGTCGTGCTGTGGACATACAAGAGTTGATCAAGAAGAAGCCAACGTTCGAGGACGTTGAGGACGAAGAAGAAGATGACATCGTGGGGAATTACGATTGAGACTGATACACATGGCGAAGATGTTGACGCTGCTACTGCGGATGATGATTTCATTGCTTTTGTCGTATTTGCTTGTCAGAAGACGTTTTTTATCTACTATGTGAAATTGTGTTTGTTATGACAACTGAAACCTGATGAACATGTTGTTTAGTATTTTGCTGTGAGAACATCACTTGTTATGTATGCTGATTTGTGTTTGGTGATTGTATGACAACTAAAACATGATGACATTGTTGTTTAGTTGTACTCATATTTGGCTATGAAAGTTGAATTTGATGACATAGTTTGCTGTTGGACTGCAATTTGCTCGACGTCTTTGAATGAGAACAAAGCTGACCCGACAGGGCCTCTGTTATTTATTTATTTATATGAGCAAAAGGGGATACCCCATGATTTCCGTTAATAGAAATCATTAGATGTTCACAACACTACGCCCAGCCTGCTACACAGGTTTCATTCATTACTAGTTTCAGCAAAGTGCTCATGTTGTAGCCACTGAATACATCACGAAAGTGCTACATACTTTGCAAATAAAGAGACAATCATCCTCAGAGCACATCGATTTTGCCCATTATCTTCACAAGCTCTTTCATCTCCTCATTCTTTGTCAAGGCCGTTCAGCAGCTGTTGCTTGGCCATGATCGGAGGAACTGCATCTTTAACCTTCGCTCGCATCTTCCTCTTCGCCGTTCCTTGAGCCATTTGTCCAACACCCCAACCTGTTGGTATTGGGATTCCTCGGCTAACCAAATAATCAGCGTAGTTGCATTCCCCCACATCAGCAACTTCCCAGAAATACAAATCACACGAATCTTCCCTTTTCTGCACGAATCAAATTGGAAGATCATCAACCAAACTATTAAAAAAAATCAGCAACTGAAAGCAGCAGAACAACACTTAAGCATATTATTACCCCATGATTCAGGCATTTGTAGAAGACTCGGCCAGGGTTGCAGATTGTGGTTGAGACGCGTCGGATGACTCTGCGTGATTTGCAGCAGTGGAACCACACCAACGACAGCGGGTTGCGATGAGCAATCGGCTGCGGTGTGCATGCCGGCGAGGGTGTGATGAGACCCACAGCGATGGTGCGGGTGGCGACTTGGCGATATCTGGTTGTTGCTCTTTGAAGAGCAGGTGGACGAGCAGCCAGCGGACATGGTTGTTGCAGCCAGAGCTTTTGATGATAGGCAGAGTAAGTAGAGAAGAGGAGAAGCGAATGTTGGATATGTCAGTTTCATTACTTGCAGAGTAGCATAGCACCATATATAGTCATAGTCTAGGTTTGGATTGAACCAGCTACTGAGAACACGTCTTTCTTTTTCTAAAACTCGCAACGTCTCTTTACTGGTACACTAGCTTGTTTTGTACGCCTTCCCAAGTCTTTGATTTTATTTCCCTTTTTTGCGAGGAAGGAAGGAGGACAAAATTGAGAGTTCCTAGGACTCGAACCCAAGACCTCTCGGTTGAAAACCAAGGGTGCTAGTCACTTATGTGGCGAACGTTCCCAGTGAGGAGGACGGCAGACGAACGCATTTTCCTCGCTGTTTTCTTCCTATATATAAAAAAGTATGCTGCTTGGTGTCCGCTTAGTAAACAAACAATTGTGCCAACCTTGACCGTTGGATTGACATTCAACGTCTGTCGCGTTTCTTCAGTCTCTTCTTCCTCGAGCCGCCAAAGCCAAACCAGCATCGGCGGGACCGCCTGCTCCCGCCTCCCACGGCTGGTTGTGATCTTCCCCGGCTCCTGTTCGTTCCCGTCCGAGGCCTCACCATCGTCCTCCGCCTTGGTTCGCTCGCCGTGGTGCCGCCCTCCGGTGTTGTCAACATGGTCAACAACCGAGAGGAATAAGGAGATGACTGTACATGGTGAGGATGATGAGAGGGACCCCAGCATGCTGCAGTAATTTTGTTTTTCGGGACGGAGAAGGGTATCAACTGGGTTAAAGGGACCCGTGGTCTGCCTAGCCCAGACTTTTATTTCATATGTTTAACACATGACCAGCCTAGTTTGTTTTTTTTCCTTTACGAAAATGGCTAGCCAGCTATTTTGTTTTTTGAGAATAACCAACGAGGCCTACTTGCTTTTCACGCCTCTTGGGCCGGAAATATTTCAAGACGAGGAGGATGCATTTTGCCCGAGAAAATGGGCTATAAGTAATAAGAAATGGGCTATAAGTAATAATAAATGGGTTGTAAAATGAAAAATACAGCAAACAGGCAATTAGTTCCAAAATACTATTTTCTTTCGATTTTGATATTTTAAATTTCATTGTTTTTGTGCGGGTAAAATTTCATTGAATTTAAATTAAGGTATATTTAGATTTAAAATTAATTTGAATCTGGCTAGAAATTTCGGGCTGTATCTGTTTTGGGACAGATTTGGAGGCTGACTTGTGGGTCTACTAGGTTGACGTGTACTTTGGCTTTGTCAACTTAGTCCACAACGATTCTAGCAGCGATGACCGTTGGATGTTAATCCAACGGCCGTCCGCTTCTTCAATATCTCGATCTTCTTGCTCGGCCGCCCAAACCAGCTCGGTGGGACTGCTGCGCCCGCCTCCGTGGTGGGGTGTCTTTGCCACACAGCCGCACCGCCCCACCCTACTTCATTCTTGGCCAGGCCATTCCTCTACTCACCCACACCTCCTGTATTTTCCGGCGACGGCAGCCGGACCAGTAAACCCACGTACTCCCCACGCGTGGGAAACCATTGCCGAAGTCTTCCCGGCTCGTGTCGTTTCCTTCCTAGGCCTCGCCGTCGTCCACCGCCATGGTGCTCTCGGCGTGCCTGGTCAACTTGGTCAACGAACGACATCCATCGGCCGTGGATCTGACGGCATAAAATAATGATTCCTCCACCGACAGCTAGGACCCACCGGAAGGGCCTCTGTATTTCGCGAAAAAAACGTTCCCCCCGCTAACATGTCGGACCCACCAGCTATATCTTCGCACGCAAGGAAGTGCCTCCTTATTACGCACAAAAAAATGAATACCCCCTGCTAGCTGGGACCCACCATAGTGGGAGGATGACTTGTGGGCCAACTAAGTTGACGGGGACGGAGGGCTTTGTCAACTTAGTCAATATGAACGATTCTAGCTCCATTGACCGTACGATGTCCATCCAACGGCCGTAGTGCTTCTTCAACCTCTGGTCTTCTTGCTCCAGCTGCCCAAAGCAGCGCCGGTCGTGTCGCATGCTCCTGCCTCCCGTGGCTGGCTATGCTGCCGCGGAGGCCTCACCGCCCCCTACTATTCCCACCGCTGGCCAGGCCCTGCGGCGACGGCAGCCTCACACCGCAGCCGAACTAGTGAACCCTCGTACTCCTCTCCGCGCGGGCTTCCACTGCCACGTCTTCCCCGGCTCCATGTCGTCCCCTTCCTAGGCCTCGCCGTCGTCCACCGCCGTGGTGCTCTCCGCGCGGCGTGGTCAACGTGGTCAAGGAACTACTTCCATCGGAAGAGTACTGTATGTGGAGAGGCTGACAGCTGGGTCCACCGCCATAGCCCAATTTTTTTGTGATTTGCCAAGTAAGTCGCTTTGTCAGGCCTGTTGGGCTGCAAATCTTTCAAGACGAGGAGAGCTTTCATTCGGCTGGCCGAGAAAATGGCCTATCAGTAATGAGAAATGGGCTGTACATTTTTAAAACACATCAAACCGACAATTAGTTTCAAATATCTTTTTTTTTCATTTCAAGATTTTAAATTACATTAATTTTTATGCGTGGAGAATTTGTTGGATTTTATATTGATATACATGTATTTTTAAAATCAGTTTGAATGTGAGTCGAAATTTCGGGATTAAAAACAGTTCGGACCGCACCGAAATATGCAAAATTTTGTATAATTTTTTAACCGTGGCCACAATATGGGCTGTAATGCTAACAAAGAATATGGGCTAAAAAAAAACCTTAAGAATTAGCAAATGGGCTGTAAATTATTAGAAATAATGGCAGATGGGCTATATGTTGTTTTCCACAGATTTGAGGCTTTCCTAAAAAAAGGTTGACGCACAAGCACTGACTATTGGATGTCCATCCAACGGCCGTTGTGCTTCTTCAATCTCTGCTCTTCCTGCTCCAGCCGCTCAAACAAGCGCCCGGCTGGACTGCTGCCTCCCCCTCCTGCCGGCTGTGTTGCCGCCAGCAGCCTCACCGCCCCATCATACTCCCATCGCTGGCCTAGCCATCCCTCTACTTACCCACACCTGCTGTTATTCTCCGGCGATGGCAGAAGAACCAGTAAACCCTCATACAGTCGTACTCCCCTCCGCGTGGGAAACAACTGCCGAGTCTTCCCTGCCTCCGTGTCGTCCCCTTCCTAGGCCTCGCCGTCGTCCACCGCCGTGGTGCTCTCGGCACGGCGTGGTTAATGCGGTCAACGACCGACTTCCATCGGAAGATTACTGTGCGTGGAGACGCTGATAGCTGGGTCCATGGCCGCAGCAAGGAAGTGCCTCCTTATTACGCGCAAAATAATTATTCCTCCACCTGACAGCGGGGACCCACCGGACGGGCCACCGTATTTCACAAAAAACGCTTCCCGACATTGCTGGGACCCACCAGCTACACCTTCGCACGCAAGGAAGTGCGTCCGGGCAACAAAAACAAAAAACAAAACGATTCACCCCCCTGACTGGTGGGACCCACCAGCTACATCTTCACACGGAAGGAAGTGCTCGATACCGACCCACCGGTCGAATCGCACGTAGCATTGTTATTCGTCGCGAACGGTATGCGTACATATATCTTGGTGGATGTAGAGGCGCCGCGCGTCGTAGTAGAGCGCGCGACGTAGCATGTACACGCACGCACAGCCGCCAGGTGCAAGAAAGAAAATACGCCACGTATGTGTACATATGGGTGGGGTCTCGAACGCCTACTCACAGACACGCACGGGCGAGGGCTCGTGTACATGGCTGGGTCAGAACGGAGAAAAAACGTCGTCGTCGTGTTCATGGGGAGGCAACGAAATGCCTCGTGTTCATGGGGAGGCAACGGAATGCGTCGTGTTCATGGGGAGGCAACGAAATGCGTCGTGTTCATCGGAAGGCAACGGAACGTGTGGGAGCCAACCGGCTGGGTCGGAACGGAATGCGTGGTCGTGTTCATCGGGAGGGCTTGGACGGAACATGCGATGGAAACGAGGCCTGGCATACCGCAGAACGGAGGAAACGGCCTTGTGTTCGACCGGCCGCGTTCGAAACGGGATCCTGTTCATCGGGGAGGGGTCCGCGCATCGCAAAACGGAGGAAACGGACCTCCACGGTCGAAACGGGGTCCTGTTGATCGGGAGGTGTGGCATACCGCAAAACGGAGGAAACAGACTTGTGTTGGAGCGCCACAGTCAAACGGGTCCTGTTCATCGGGAGGGTGTGGCGCACCGCAAAACAGACTCCATGGATACTGTTCATCTCCACCGTCGACCCCTCCGGCCTCCACGGGCTCATCGCTCATCCACCGTCGACCTCCTCCACCTCCACCGCGATCGCTCATCCACGGGCTCTGTTCATCCATCCTCCACCATGCGCTACTCCATCGGCCATCGCTCAACCAGCCCTCTCCACGGGCTCTGCTCAACCACCCTTCCACGGGCCATCGCTCATCCAGCCCTCCACGGGTGGTCCTGTTCATCCAGCCTCCACGGGTCCTGTTCATCCAGCCCCAACCGCTCGATCGATCGGGTATTGTTCATCCAGAGGCAACACCACGGGTCCTGTTCATCCACCCCACCGGACTTATTCATCCAAACCCCCCGCAACACTCACTGTTCATCCAGAGGCAGCATCGATCGGCTTCAGTTACCAGCAGTAGCGAGGGAATTGCTCGATCGGGTTCGATTAACACCATCGATCGATCGCTCGGGTTCGAAGAACGTAGACTGCAAAGGTAATCGCTTGGGTTCGATTAGAGCCCAACGCCTCACTCGGGTTCGATTAGAGCCAACGCCACACACACGCAGCAGACGTGTACGAGAGATGCGCCATCGCCGCCTCGACCTCCCACCGTAATCGGAACTCCCGAAATTTTCCTCGCCCTCGCTTCTACCACGGTTTTTTCCGTCATGGACGGCCCAAAGAATGTCATGCATCTGCGTCTCCAGCCCGCCCAGGACGAAAAGCCCTTTTTTTTCTTGATTTTTTGTCATAGAAGTAGGAGCCCACCACATCTATGATGATATCGGGTTTTGTCACAATTATCGTCATCGAAGTGTCATATGTATGACAAATTTTTTTTCCGTTCGGCCCAAAATGTCACGGATGTGTCTTTTTTTGTAGTGCATGAGACCAGTTTCATCGACAGACATGTGACTTTGTTGCATAAAGATAGCTGGCGGGTGTCTGTCTCTCCCACCTTAGTTGAATCAGATTCGACAAAGGCGGTCCTTGTAGAAGGTTAAATAGCAACTTGCATATCACCTTGTGGCTTTTCGTAGGTAAGAATAGTTCTTGCTAGATACCTATAGCAGCCACGTAAAACATGCAAAAACAATTAGAGGACGTCTAACTTGTTTTTGCAGGGTATGTTTTGATATGATATGGCCAAAGACATGATGAAATATATTTGATGTATGAGATGATCATGTTTGTAATAGTTTATATCGACTTGCATGTCGATGCTTACGGCAACTGGCAGGAGCCATAGGGTTGTCTTTAATTATTGTATGACCTGCGTGTCAATCATTAAGCGCTATGTAATGCTTTACTTTATCGCTAAGCGGTAGCAATAGTAGTAGAATCATGGTTGGCGTGACAACCCCGATGGCGACACGATGATGGAGATCATGACGATGGAGATCATGGTGTCATGTCGGTGATGATGGAGATCCAGCCGGTGCTTTGGAGATGGAGATCAAAACCACAAGTTGATGGCCATATCATGTCACTTATGATTTGCATGTGATGTGAATCTTTTTATGCATCTTATTTTGCTTAGGACGGTGGTAGCATTATAAGGTGATCCCTCACTAAAATTTCAAGATAAAATTGTGTTCTCCCCGAGTGTGCACCGTTGCGAAAGTTTGTCGTTTTGAAGCACCATGTGATGATCGGGTGTGATAGACTCTACGTTCACATACAACGGGTGCAATCCAGTTTCGCACATGCGGAACACTTGGTTAAACTTGACGAGCCTAGCATGTACAGACATGGCCTCGGAACCCAAGAGACTGAAAGGTCGAACATGAGTCATATAGTAGATATGATTAACATGGAGATGTTCACCATTGAAACCACCTCATCTCATGTGATGATCGGACTTGGGTTGGTGAATTTGGATCATGTTGCACTCGGACGACCGGAGGGATGTCGATTTGAGTGGGAGTTCTTAGGTAATATGATTAATTGAACTCATTTATCATGAACATTAGTCCAAGCTTTGCAAATTATGTTGTAGATCAATAGCTCGCGCTGTAGCTCCCTGTTTTAATACGTTCCTAGAGAAAGACTAAGTTGAAAGATGTTGTAAGCAATAATGCGGACTAGGGCCATAGTCTGAGGATTGTTCTCAATTCTGCACAACTTATGTCCTTGATGCACCGCTCGGTGTGCCAACCCCTCGAGCGTCGTCTGTGGATGTTGTGAACATCTGGCAGACACGTTCTGATGAATACTTGATATTTTAGTGAGCCATGCTTTACGGCTTAGAATCGTGGCTCCAAAGACGTTTTGAATGCCATGGAACATATGAGATGTTTCAAGAGCTGAAATTGGTATTCCAAGCTCATGCCCGTTTTGAGAGGTATGGGACCTCTGGCAAGTTCTTTGCCTACAAGATGGAGGAGAATAGCTCAGCTAGTGAGCATGTGCTCAGAATGTCTGGGTGCTACAATCGCTTGAATCAAGTGGGAGTTAATCTTCCAGATAAGATAGTGATTGACATAATTCTCCAGACACTATCACCAAGCTACTATAACTTCGTGATGAACTATAACATGCAAGGGATGGAGATGATCCCGGAGCTGTTCGTGGTAGGCCGGGGAGGTAGAAATCAAGAAGGAGCATCAAGTGTTGATGGTTAACAAGACCACTGGTTTCAAGAAGGGTAAAGGAAAGAAGGGAAACTTCATGAATGGCAAGCCAGTTGCCGCTCCAATGAAGAAACCCAAGGTTGAACCCAAACCCAAGACTAGGTGCTTCTATTATAAGGGGAACGGTCATTGGTAGCGGAGCTACCCCAAATACTTGCTAGATAAGAAAGCTGGCAACTTCAACAAAAGTATATTTGATATACATGTTATTGATGTGTACCTTACTAGTACTCCTAGTAGCACGTGGGTATTAGATACTGGTTCAGTTGCTAATATTGGTAACTCGAAACAAAAGCTGCGGAATAAATGGAGACTAGCTAAGGGTGAGGTGACGATGTGTGTTGGAAGTGTTTCCAAGGTTGATGTGATCACCATCGCACGCTCCCTCTACCTTCGAGATTAGTGTTGAACCTAGATAAATGTTATTTGGTGTCTGTGTTGAGGCATAAACATGATTAGATCGTGTTTACTGTAATGCGGTCATTCATTTAAGTCAGAGTAATGGTTATTCTGTTTACATGAATAATACCTTCTATGGTCATGCACCCAATGTGAATGGTTTATTGAATCTCGATCGTAGTGATACACATGTTCATAATATTGATGCCAAAAGATGCAAAGTTAATAATGATAATACCACATACTTGTGGCACTCCTGCTTAAGTCATATTGGTGTAAAGCGCATGAAGAAACTCCATGCTGATGGACTTTTGGAGTCACTTGATTTTGAATCACTTGACACATGCAAACCATGCCTCACGAGCAAGTAACTTGTTGGAAACCATACATGCTGATGTGTGCGGTCCAATGAGTGTTGACGTGCGCGGTGGATATCGTTATGTCCTCACCTTCACCGATTATTTGAGTAGATATGGGTATGTTTACTTAATGAAGCATAAGTCTGAAATGTTTGAAAAGTTCAAGCAATTTCAGAGTGAAGTTGAGAATCATCGTAACAAAAGGATTATTCCTACGATCCGGTCGAAGGGGAGAATATCTGAGTTATGAGCTTGGCAATCACTTAAGACAATGTGGAATTGTTTCACAGTTGATGCGACCTGGAACACCACAGTATAATGGTGTGTCCGAACATCGTAATAGTACCTTATTGGATATGGTGCGTTCTATGATGTCTCTTGCCAATCTACCACTATCGTTTTGGGGTTATGCATTAGAGACAACTACATTCACTTTAAATAGGGCACCATCTAAGTCCGTGGAGACGACACCATATGAACTGTGGTTTGGCAAGAAACCTAAGTTGTCATTTCTTATGGTTCGGGGCTGCGATGCTTATGTCGAAAGGCTTCAGCCGGAAAAGCTCGAACCCAAAGCGGGTCTTCATAGGATACCCAAAAGAGATGGTTGGGTATACCTTCTATCTCAGATTCGAGGGCAAAGTGTTTGTCGCTAAGAACGAGTCCTTTCTCGAGAAAGAGTTTCTCTCAAAAGAATTGAGAGGGAGGAAGATAGAACTTGATGAGGTTATTGAACCTTTACTTCAACCAGAGAGTAGTGCAGCATAGAAAGATGTTTCTGTGACACCTACGTCAGTTGAAGAGGAAGCTAATGATGATGATCATCAAGCTTCAGAAGTTACTATCAAACCTCGTAGGTCGACAAGGGTACATATAGCTCTTGAGTGGTACGGTAACCCTGTCTTAGAGGTCATGTTGTTGGACAACGGTGAACCTACGAGCTATGGAGAAGCGATGGCGGGCTCGGATTCCGGAAAATGGTTAGAGGCCATGAAACCCGAGATGGGATCCATGTATGAAACCAAAGTATGGGCTTTGGAAGTATTACCTGAAGGGCGAAAGGCCATTCAGAATAAATGGATCTTCAAGAAGAAGACATGCGCTGATGGTAATGTCACCATTTATCAAGCTTGACTTGTCGCAAATAAGTTTCCGACAAGTTCAAGGAGTTGACTATGATGAGACTTTCTCACTCATAGCGATGCTAAAGTCTGTTGGAATTATGTTAGCAGTTGCAGCATTTTTCAATTACGAAATCTGGCAGATGGATGTCAAAACAAAGTTTCCTTGACGGTTTCAGTGAGGAAAGGTTGTATGTGATACAATCAGAAGGTTTTGTTGATCCTAAGGATGCTAAAAGGTATGCAAGCTCCAGTGATCCTTCTATGGACTGGTGCAAGCATCTCGGAGTTGGAACTTTCGCTTTGATGAGGTGATCAAAGCTTTTGGGTTTATACAAGTTTACGGAGAAGCTTGTATTTGCAAGAAAGTGAGTGGGAGCACTACAACATTTCTGATAAGTATATGTGGATGACATATTGTTGATCAGGAATGATGTAGAATTTCTGGAAAGCATAAAGGATTGTTTGAAAGGAGTTTTTCAAAGGAAGACCTGGGTAAAGCTGCTTAAATATTGGGAATCAAGATCTATAGAGATAGATCAAGACGCCTGATAATACTTTCACAGAGCACATACCTTGACATGATTTTGAAGGAGTTCAAAATGGATCAGTCCATGTAGCGACCCGACCTCAGACGGTTAAGCCTCCGTGGTTGTGCCATCCTCGGATCGGTATGTCGGCACACACAAGACATCAATGTATATATCAAAGTGCAATCACATGTATAAATAACATAAAATTGATATATACCTCATAAGTCACAGCGGAAACAAATAGTCGGGTGTGGAGTCCCATCAACGCCATCGGCAGGTTGAGTGTAGACCGTAACCCTGTATCGTAACTATTACTCGTCGAGGAAATATCTGCAACATGATACGTTGCAGCCGTGTAGGTCAGTACATTGAATGTACCGGCAAGATCACAATAAGAGAAAAACAGATGATAAAAGTATACTTTATGCAATATGGCTTTATGGCTCTGTATCGGAGTTTTGTTTGCGTAAAAGCTGGTTTTCATTTTACCTACATCAAAGGAATAAATGAAGTCTGTACTATGGAGTTTTCTATCATGACATGGTTCCGCCAACCGATGTCTCATAGCCCAAAATCATCATATGTTGCCCACAATTAAGTTATCATCCGTGTTGAGAGTTCCGAGATAGATCCAAGTCCAGATGCTCAAATTGTCCGTAATCGGGACACGGCTAATCGATTAGGTTTTAACCCTCTGCAGAGGTTTGTACACTTTACCCGCAAGATTCGATCCTCTTTTACGCTCTCGCACTTCGAGTGTTTGAGAACAAGATGACCAAACATGGTCTTCCAAAGAGTTCCTCCGACCACCGTCCGGTACTCAACCCATCCTACCGTAGTTCTACATCTGCTAGTACCGCCCCAGCCAGAGTCACAACTAAGGTCAACCAAGCCGAGCCCATAATGACTTGCGGTTGCAGGTAAGCTTCCGGCGTGAAGTATTCTTCCGCCTCTTTGAGTCTGGGTGAAGCTTTCCGCAAGATGTCATGGCGCTTCTCCATGCATCCCGCCAACCTTTGGTTTCTCCAGGTGCCCACAACAAATCCTTTACCCAAGAGTGTGTATTGAATTCTTGTCTTGAGTCTTGAAGTCTTGAGGCCTTGAAGATGCAGTCCTTGCAGATTCCATCATGGAGTTGTCGCCATTGACGAGAGCCTCCATTCTCACACCACTCCCGAGCACTCATACCAAACCCCGCCTACTATAGCGTAGCATTAAAATAAATAACGCCCCGGCTTGGTAACAGGGTGATGGGTTCCTACCTCATGCATACTACTCACTACAAGGATTCAATAACACTCTTGAGGGGTGGTTGCAAAGGTGCCACTAAATGCAATAAAACATAGGTATGAAAGCATGGTCAAAGTGAACTTGCCTTGTTGACGATCTTCAAAACTAGGGATTCAGAGTAGCAAGCTTCAGACCGGAAATTCTACCGGGGCAAACAATAAGCATAATAAGCATATAGCATAAGATCACATAACACAATAGCATAGCAATAGCAACATAACACACCAAAACAACCAAACCAAAACCCAAGGGAAAACTCAAAGAAAACCAACTCAAGTTTCCTACTTCAAACAACAACTAGAATAGTTTTATATAACAAAAATTTTCTTAACATAACCTAATCATGGTTTTATGTTAACTAAACAGAAAATATTTCATTAAGCAACTAGGAGCAAAAAAAAAAATTTAAAATTTATTATAAAACTCCTATTAGGCCTAATCCAATTTCTATTAAGAAAAGTAAAATGAAACTTTTATTTATTATAAATAAAAGTTCATCCTATAAAGTGATAGAAACTATCCTATAATAATCAATCACATGTTAAAAATAAATTTATTTACTAATTAAAATAATAGGAAAACAGTAGCTAGTTAATTAATTAGGATTAACAAGATTCTGCTTAAAACTATTTTTTATTAATCCTAAAATACCCATTTTAATTTCTATGGTTTGGCAATGTCAAAATAAAGTTGGGACAAAAAGAATCATCCAAAATAATTTTTCTAACTCAAGTTATAGCAGATTTACTATTCTGACTAAAACTAAATTAAAGCAACTTTAATTAATTTTAACATAGCTAAATATATATTCTACAGAAACTATAGAAAATTTTCAAACCAACAAAAAAAGAATCACCTGAAAATAATAAACAGAATAAAAGATATGAATTTTTCAAAACAGGAACTATTCTGTTAAAACAGAAAATGAAATTAAAAGAAAAAGGGCCTAATGGGCCTAAACTGTGCACTGAGCGTAAAATAACCTAAACGGGCCTAGGGTTAAACTAAAACGGGCCGGCTAAATAAAAATAAACCTAACTAAAATAAACCGTAAACTAAACCGGGCCGGTTTTATTTAAACGCATTATTCTTTGGGGTCTAATCCTAGCTGCTCATCACGATCGGACGGGGAGGGGATTCTGGCGACTTACGGCTGCTCGACGGCGGCGGCGGCGGCGGCGGCGATGAGTGCGTTGAGGGCTTCGGTCGTCGGGGAGGTCGACGGAGTGGCCGGCCGGGTGCGGACGAGGTCGGGGAGGCGTCTGGTGGAGTCGGGGGAGATCGGGGGTGGCTAGGGCGGCGACGGCGACGACAATGGCGGCGGGAGGTTCGGCTCCGTGAGCTCGGGTGAGAGGGAGAGGGGTCCGTGAGGGCTAGGGGGAATAAAAGGAGTCCGGTTTATATAGGCGGGGCCTCGCGGGGTAAGGGAGGCGATCGGGAGGATCGGGATCCGGATCTCATGGGATCCGCGAAGGCGGCTGCTTCGGTGGCGTGGGCGAGGAGGAAGAAGGGGTGGGGTCAGGCGTCGGTGAGGGAGGGAGAGAGGTGAGCGGCGGGTGGCCGCGTGAAGCGCTTTGAGGCGAGGTGAGGGGGCAGTCTGGGCTGGCTGGCTGGCGCTGGGCCGGCTCGGTGGGCTGGCTAGTGGGGGTTTCGTGGCTGGCTGGGCAGGGCTCTGGCTGGCACTGGGGGTTCTCTTTTTTGAATATATTTTTTAATAAAATAAAACAGAAATAAAACAAAATCTATAAATATTTTATATAGGACATATATATACCAAAATGATCAGGGGAATATTCCCTATCATTTGAACATTTTTCCAAAGGCAAAATCCAAACTTTATAAAAATCCATTTTTTTCAAATTCAAATAAAATTCAGATTTGAATCCAAAACTTTTGGCATTGTTTCCTCTGATATTTTTGGAGTGTCATGTTTGCTCCTCTCATACTTTTGATCAAGTATTTATCAGGCATAGTTTTTTTGAAATGATTCCCACTTGCCAAGTTTTGAATTCAAATTCAAAACTCAAAATTTGAAAGAGGGTTTCAAAGCACTTTCAAATGACTTTCAACTTGATACTTTTAACTTCCAACTCATATTTCATATAATTGAAGAAGTCATTTTATCTTCCCTCATGAAAATCATTGAGTTGCATAAAGCTTTGAATTTGAAATATTCCCAGATGAAATTCAAATCTTTTCCAAAACCCTTTTCATTCCAAATGGAAGAAGTCATGTCATCTTCACTCTAGGGTTTGGTGTTGGAATGAACTTGAATTCATTGAGATCCAAAAGGCAAAGGAGAAAGTTTAGGAAAGTCATTTCATTCCCTCTCATTCAACTTTCAAAAGTTTCAAATTCCACTCAATTTCACTCAATCAATCAAACAACAATCAGACAACAAGCATAGTCATTTATTTAATATAACATTCCAAAATTTGAAATTTTGGGATGTTACAAACCTACCACACTTAAAATGAATCTCGTCCTCGAGATTCGAAGAGGCTAGCAAGAAAAGGTTAGGGGTTGGGGGTCTTCTAGAAAAAGTCCTGGTCAGAAAGGTCAGGGGTGCTACCACACTTAAATTGCAAGGTTACAGTTCCAATAAACTCAGATACTTCCTCTGGAGTGCCGACAATGTATGTCTCTTCACATATCCTACAATATCTCCTTCACCAAAGCTCTTCTGTCAGAAGCATAGAGTTTTCCTCAAAATCTTGGGTCGGTTCTTCAAAGTTTTGGTTCGTCCGAGACTGGATCTTTTTAGCTGATAGGTCCGTGTCCATTCTAGACAACTATCGAATTACTCATGGTGGTCTACAATTTATGGTTTCTCCTGCGAAAACGGGCAGGTTGAACCTCACCGTATAACCTACGATTGGCATCGAGTTGCTGTAGAAGGGGTTCCATCGTCCTACCATTCTATGGTTTTATGGCTTATCGCTCGACACTCTTCAAAGGTTTTCAGGTCTCTCGATTTTCCATCAACATATGATAGTTCATGATAGAAGTCTCCGTATGGGGCCAATCCATCCTGCATTTGAATCATTACCACATACGTAAATAGTGAATCACGTATTCTAACACTTGGGCATACTCACAAGCATTGCATAATTTCTCTTGTTCTCGAACGGGGTTCGAGTAATTCCATGGTTTCTGCAAGCCAAACAAAACATCTATCGTTACTTCACCACTCTTAGGTTTTTGCGTAACCTCCTACGAAACGTATGCTGATTTGCTCACTGCTTCCTCCAAGTGTATTTCTTTATCAAGGTTACCTCTGTTCCTTTTCAAAATCATGGGCCTGTGGGTTATGGCCCACTTCAACACTAGTGCAGCTTTAACTCATCCTTGGAGTAACTCTCTTGTTCCATATTACACCTCCTTTAAATCCAGTAGTACTCTGTTTCTCCATGCCATCATGTCAAAAACAAAAACTCCAACTTATTTTGTCCAGCTTCCTTCTATGGACCGTCATGAATAACACATTTCTTTCTTCATTGATCCTGTGGCTTTACGGAGTACTATGACACCAAAAAAAATGCACTAGCTTATCCATAAATCTCTTTATTATCATATCAACCTTTTATTACATCCTTAACCATTCCAAAAAGTTTATTACAAATGCTGCCACCCACATGGTTCGGTATGGTCAGACATTACTTCCAACTTTATTCATTTTTCCTCCTTGAGGATTCTTCAGTCCCACTGGAATTGTGCGACATGTGCCTTGAATTCTTCAATCTTCTGTTTCATTGTGGTGGCCTTGAGCTTCACCTCCATCATCTCAAGATGCACTTCGCTTAGGTATTCCCGAGTATAACGGAGTCTTGCTTCAAGTATTTCTCGATCCGACGATGGCTTCCATGGCTGCTTCACTAACAGCATCAAGAGAGTTGCTTGTGGCACACGTGAAATGAAAAAGTACTGCCCCATCATCTTTGGGCAAACTCCTTTCAAATGGTGGAGGTGTACCTCCACATACCAAAGTTCCACTCCCTTTTGCATGAAAGGGTAGCCTTTGTAGACTGCATCTCCTTCAAGGTGAATATGCTTCATCATGTCCTTCAGGATCTTCGGGTAATCATGATCACTTGTCAGTGTCATGATTGTTTCCGGACCTTTAAGGAAAGACTCGTAAAGGGTCGTCATCTGCAGTTTGTGAAACAGAAATGATGCTCAGAATAAGGTACTTATCTCCTGGGGCACACATTCATATCATCCAAACAGAACTTCAAACTCAAATTCCAATTTCCTGTTTATGCATCATAACTCACTTTCTTCCATGTTCATCCAGAATATTTATTTCCAAAATAACATATAACAACTCCTTAAAGCTTTTCAGCATGTGACATTACAACTTTTATTGAGTCATGAACTATTACAATCTCAGAGTAACCTATTACATATCTCAACTCATCGAGCTCATGAAAATGAAATTGCTTTCTACTACTCTTATTATCCATATCAAAATTCCAACTACTCAACTCCAACTTTCATCTTGTCGGGACATTTAATAGCATAATGCCCTGCTTCATTGCAGCGAAAACAAATGACTTCCGACATGTCTCGGGGCTTCTTTGTGATTGTGCGGGCTCCTTGGATTCTTGGCTTCTTTTCTGGACATTTACTAGCGTAATGACCTAAATCCTTGCACCTGTAACAAGTGATATGACTTAGGTCCTTCTCTGTAAAAATTTCGTTGTTCTCGGGTTGCCTTCTTTTTCTCTTCCTGGATTTTTCTGTAGTGATCAGAGTTTCTATCTCCCGAGGGTCAAACTTCACTTCTGCTGTCGGGAAATATCCCAGATACTCTTTTCTTCCTTTGGGGCAATACTGTGAGAAATGTCCTTCTTCTCCACATGAATAGCAGGCATTGGAGTAAAATCTGTTGAGGCCTTCTCCATCAAGGTCTTCAACACTTTCATTCATCACTGGTTCATTTATAACTTCTCGGAGAGCTTCTTTCATTCCTCCTTCCTGCTCCTGAATAGTTTGTTGCACCATGGGGTAAATGTGACACTGGGTCAGGTAGTGGGTGGTTCCTTCACACAAGAAACAAGTCACCTGACTAGTTGGGCATTCCTCAGCTGGGTGTTTCTCCTCACAATGAGGGCATCCATCCATGTGTTCCTCCTGGGTGTGTCCTATTTCTCCGCAAATCTTGCAGGCACAAGGTCTCAGGTTATCATAGTGCTTCCGGATGAGACGTGATCTCAACAGGGTCTTCTTGAATTCCTCCCAAGTTCTTGCTCCATTAAATCCCTGTATGGCTTGATGCATGTTCCACCAGGTTGCAGCACTTTCTGTAAAGTACTGAAGAGCGTATTGGACCTCATACTTCCTTGAAACCAAATTGCTCCCGAAGTGTTTTTCCATGTGCTGCATCCATAGCTCTGCCTCCGGCTGAGTCTTCGGTCCAGAGAATATCAGTCCAACTTCATTCATCATCTATGGGGTTCAAAGGTTTTGGGATGAGATATGAGAGAGGTGGGGAGGGATATACACACAATCCAAACAACAGTTTTTGACAAGTTTTACTTTGTGGCTGTCGAAAAACATCAAACAAATGACAGCTCACAAAATCATCGCATTTATCGTAGGTGCATAACAGGGGTTTGGTCTTCTAAAGGTCAAATAATTCTTCAGATCCTTCAAGTCTTCGGAGTCTCCAACGGTTGTACTTCAATTCTTCTAATACATGGTGAAATCCTCTTTACTCTGAAGTGGTCATCAGTTCTCCGATATCTAATCCTTCTTGGAGTGTCTTCAGTTGATCCTCCGGGTGATCAAAGGACATGGTATTTTCTAACTATTTGAGGTGAGAGTGTCTATTTGATAAAATCAGAAAGGATGAGGAGTAAGAGTCTTTTTGAAAATAAAGTTTTTGAGATATCCTGTCCAAGGGCTTTCCGGTTTCTAGGGTCACGCCCCACACCAACATGTGCTCGATACCATATCAGAAGCGACCGACCTCGACGGTCAAGCTTCCGTGTTGTTGTGCCATCCTCGGATCAAGATCTTTGGAACACACAAGACATCAATGTATATATCAAAGTGCAATCACATGTATAAATAACGTAAAATTGATATATACCTCATAAGTCACAGTGAAACAAATAGTCGGGTGTGGAGTCCCATCAACGCCATCGGCAAAGTTGAGTGTAGACCGTAACCCTCAGATCGTAACTATTACTCGTCGAGGAAATATCTGCAACATGATACGTTGCAGCCGTGTAGGTCAGTACATTGAATGTACCGGCAATATCACAATAAGAGAAAAACAGATGATAAAACTATACTATATGGAATATGGCTTTATGGCTCTGTATCGGAGTTTTGTTTGCGTAAAAGCTGGTTTTCATTTTACCTACATCAAAGGAATAAATGAAGTCTGTACTATGGAGTTTTCTATCATGACATTGTTCCGCCAACCGATGTCTCATAGCCCAAAATCATCATATGTTGCCCACAATTGTTATCATCCGTGTTGAGAGTTCCGAGATAGATCCAAGTCCAGATGCTCAAATTGTCCGTAATCGGGACACGGCTAATCGATTAGGTTTTAACCCTCTGCAGAGGTTTGTACACTTTACCCGCAAGATTCGATCCTCTCTTTACGCTCTCGCACTTGAGTGTTTGAGAACAAGATGACCAAACATGGTCTTCCAAAGAGTTCCTCGACCACCGTCCGTACTCAACCCATCCTACCGTAGTTCTACATCTGCTAGTACCGTCCCAGCCAGAGTCACAACTAAGGTCAACCAAGCCAGAGCCCATAATGACTTGCGGTTGCACAGGTAAGCTTTCGGGCGTGAAGTATTCTTCCGTCTCTTTGAGTCTGGGTGAAGCTTTCCACAAGATGTCATGGCGCTTCTCCATGCATCTAGGCCAACCACTGGTTTCTCCAGGGTGCCCGTCAACCGTCCTTTACCCAGTAGTGTGTATTGAATTCTTGTCTTGAGTCTTGAAGTCTTGAGGCCTTGAAGATGCAGTCCTTGCAGATTCCATCATGGAGTCGTCGTCATTGACGTAGAGCCTCCATTCTCACACCACTCCCGAGCACTCATACCAAACCCCGTCTACTATAGCGTAGCATTAAAATAAATAACGTCCCGGGCTTGGTAACAAGGTGATGGGTTCCTACCTCATGCATACTACTCACTACAAGGATTCAATAACACTACTGAGGGGTGGTTGCAAAGGTGCCACTAAATGCAATAAAACATAGGTATGAAAGCATGGTCAAAGTGAACTTGCCTTGTTGACGATCTTCGAAAACTAGGGATTCGTAGTAGCAAGCTTCGCACTCCGGAAATTCTACCGGGGCAAACAATAAGCATAATAAGCATATAGCATAAGATCACATAACACAATAGCATAGCAATAGCAACATAACACACCAAAACAACCAAACCAAAACCCAAGGGAAAACTCAAAGAAAACCAACTCAAGTTTCCTACTTCAAACAACAACTAGAATAGTTTTATATAACAAAAAATTTCTTAACATAACCTAATCATGGTTTTATGTTAACTAAACAGAAAATATTTCATTAAGCAACTAGGAGCAAAAAAAAATTAATTTAAAAGCTATTATAAAACTCCTATTAGGCCTAATCCAATTTCTATTAAGAAAAGTAAAATAAAACTTTTATTTATTAAAATAAAAGTTCATCCTATAAAGTGACAGAAACTATCCTAGAATAATCAATCACATGTTAAAAATAAATTTATTTACTAATTAAAATAATAGGAAAACAGTAGCTAGTTAATTAATTAGGATTAACAAGATTCTGCTTAAAACTATTTTTTATTAATCCTAAAATACCCAAATTAATTTCTATGGTTTGGCAATGTCAAAATAAAGTTGGGACAAAAGAATCATCCAAAATAATTTTTCTAACTCAAGTTATAGCAGATTTACTATTCTGACTAAAACTAAATTAAAGCAATTTTAATTAATTTTAACATAGCTAAATATATATTCTTCAGAAACTATAGAAAATTTGCAAACCAACAAAAAAAGAATCACCTAAAAATAATAAACATAATAAAAGATATGAATTTTTCAAAACAGGAACTATTCTGTTAAAACAGAAAATGAAATTAAAAGAAAAAGGGCCTAATGGGCCTAAACTGTGCACTGAGCGTAAAATAACCTAAACGGGCCTAGGGTTAAACTAAAACGGGCCGGCTAAATAAAAATAAACCTAAATAAAATAAACCGTAAACTAAACCGGGCCGGTTTTATTTAAAACGCGTACCCCTTCGGGGGTCTAATCCTAGCCGTTCATCACGCATCGGACGGGGGAGGGGATTCCGGCGACTTACCGGCGTTCGACGGCGGCGGCGGCGGCGGCGATGAGTGCGTTGAGGGCTTCGCTCGTCGGGGAGGTCGACGGAGTGGCCGGCCGGGTGCGGACGAGGTCGGGGAGGCGTCTGGTGGAGTCGGGGGAGATCGGGGGTGGCTAGGGCGGCGACGGCGACGACAATGGCGGCAAGGGAGGTTCGGCCCGTGAGCTCTGGGTGAGAGGGAGAGGGGTCCGCGAGGGGCTAGGGGGAATGGGGTGCGGAAGTCCGGTTTATATAGGCGGGGCCCTGCGGGGTAAGGGAGGCGATCGGGAGGGATCGATCCGGATCTCATGAGATCCCATGAAGCGGCGCTGCTCGGTGGCGTGGGCGAGGAGGAAGAAGGGGTGGGGTCGGGCGCCGGTGAGGGAGGGAGAGGTGAGCGGCGGGTGGTGGCGCAAGCGCTTCAGGGCGCGGGGTGAGGCGGTGCTGGGCTGGCCATTGGGCTGGGCCAGCTCAGTGGGCTCAAGCTAGTGGGGGTTTCATTTGGCTGGGCAGGGCTGGGGTGGCTGGCCGCTGGGGGGTTTCTCTTTTTTTGAATTTATTTTTTAATAAAACAAAACAGAAATAAAACAAAATCTATACATATTTTATATAGGACATATATATACCAAAATGATCAGGGGAATATTCCGTATCATTTGAACATTTTTCCAAAGGCAAAATCCAAACTTTATAAAAGTCCATTTTTTTCAAATTCAAATAAAATTCAGATTTGAATCCAAAACTTTTGGCATTGTTTCCTCTGATATTTTTGGAGTGTCATGTTTGCTCCTCTCATACTTTTGATCAAGTATTTATCAGGCATAGTTTTTTTGAAATGATTCCCACTTGCCAAGTTTTGAATTCAAATTCAAAACTCAAAATTTGAAAGAGGGTTTCAAAGCACTTTCAAATGACTTTCAACTTGATACTTTTTAACTTCCAACTCATATTTCATATAATTGAAGAAGTCATTTTATCTTCCCTCATGAAAATCATTGAGTTGCATAAAGCTTTGAATTTGAAATATTCCCAGATGAAATTCAAATCTTTTCCAAAACCCTTTTCATTCCAAATGGAAGAAGTCATGTCATCTTCACTCTAGGGTTTGGTGTTGGAATGAACTTGAATTCATTGAGATCCAAAAGGCAAAGGAGAAAGTTTAGGAAAGTCATTTCATTCCCTCTCATTCAACTTTCAGAAGTTCCAAATTCCACTCAATTTCACTCAATCAATCAAACAACAATCAGACAACAAGCATAGTCATTTATTTAATATAACATTCCAAAATTTGAAATTTTGGGATGTTACAGTCCAAGAAGGGGTTCCTGCCTGAGTTGTAAGGTGTGAAGTTGAGTAGTACTCAAAGCTCGACCACGGCAGAAGAAAGAGAAAGGACAGAGGTCATCCCGTATGCCTTAGCCATAGGCTCTATACGATATGCCATGATGTGTACCGCACCTAATGTGTGCCTTCCCACGTGTCTGGCATGGGGGTACAAGAATGATCCAGGAATGGATCGCTGGACAGCGGTCAAAATTATCCTTAGAGGAATAAGGAAATGTTTCTCGATTATGGAGGTGATAAAGAGTTCGGCGTAAAGGGTTAGTCGATGCAAGCTTTAACACCAATCCGGATGACCCTGAGTAGAGTTTCTTGGTTATAGAGGTGATAAAGAGTTCGGCGTAAAGGGTTACGTCTGTCGGCGTTCTGGGAACGATGGTCCCTGACTTGCTCTGCCTGTGGCTCGCGCTGGCGGGTTTCAAAAGGGGCCCAAAGACGCCCATCTTCATCAACACAAGACCCAAGACCTCGCGAGGAGCCAAGCTTCATGGGCGGATTTACACGGCGCTTCCTCAGGCGCGGCCTCATCAGGCTGGCTCGCGAGGAGGCGGAGAGATCAAGGCGGGGTACCTCACGAGGTGCCCATGACGCAAGCCATGACGACCAAGGGTTCCAGGCGGGCGCCAGCCCGCACAGTGTCTCCCTTTCCTATTTGTTGCAAAGGGGGCAAGCGCAGGCGAGAGGATCAAGCAAAGGCATCCATTTCGGTGCAACAAGACCAAGACCAGTCCAACGGCGGGAAGGAGGTCATCGTGGAGCCCAGAACGGCGTCACCACAGGGCCTTTGGCAGGCGAGGACCAACTTTAGTTAGGATAAGTGTACCAGATGTTCCCCTTCGAATTGGCCAATTGTTGGCGCCCTTCCCGCTCAATATTTGGGAAGAGGCCCAGGGCCTTTGCCTATAAATAGGACTAGCCACCCCCAGGGTAGAGGCACCTGGAATTGGGCATCTAGAATCTGAGCAAGCAGAGAACAAGTGAGAGGGAGAGAGAAGGGCGGTTGAACTCTCCCTAGAAGTTTATCGTCCTAGCAAAGAGCAGACCCTCGCGAGGCTGTTCGTCCTTGTATTGTTCATCATCATCAGCCCAAGAGGCAATCCATCCCACACACTAGAGTAGGGTATTACACCACAATGGTGGCCCGAACCAGTATAAACCCTGTGTTTCTTGTGTTGTTCTTCCAGTAGTTTAGATCCTTGCGAGACGGAGAGGTAGATGGCATAATCTCCGCGCGCACCCCAGAGTTCGAACCCTAATGGTCCGCCGGAACCCGAAATCCGACATTTGGCGCGCCAGGTAGGGGTGCGCCGGAATTTGTCTTCCACCGCTTCGCTCTCCTCCGACCGTCGCGTCCATGTCCGATGCTCGTCGGGCTCGCTGCCAGCCGGCCGCCATCGCTTCCGCCGCGTCGACGGCGGCTCCGCCGGTGGGCGTCCTCGTCGTTCCCCGTCGCCCGCCGTTAATGCCCGGCCCGGCGGGGAACGAGCAGCAAGCATCGTCTCAGCATCCATCCGTGCGGCAAGACGGCCGCACCGCTACTCCATCGCTCACACCAGCCGGCTCTTCGTCCCGCGCGCTCCGTGCACCCTTGGAGGCTCGAGCTGCGCTCATCGCGGCAAACGAGCTCCTGCGCTACCGTCCCGTCGACGACGTCTACGAAGAGTGGCTCGACCGCGTCGCCGAGCTCGTCTGCGCAGTTCGCTCCGCTGCGCCGCACCCCGCCCCGCGCGGGCAATGAAGCTCCGGGGGCGTACCAGCCGCCTCCTCTCCAAGAAGACACCATGGCTCCAAGGCGCATGGCCCCTGGGCGGAACCCGCTCCGTCAGGTGCCAGCCCAGCAAGAACGGAGCTGCCAAGAAGTCACTCGGCCGCAAGAAGCTGCTCGGGCACTCCCTGCTCCAGCTCCGGCACGTCAAGACCCCGCGCTGCTCCCAGCTGCAGCGCATGGGGACCCGCAAGGCCAAGCTCTCCCTCAACCAAAGCCTCCCGTGGCCACCGCAGGCTGCCGCGCCTACACCACCGAGCTGTGCAGCGTCGCGTGGCCCGGCAAGTTCAAGCCAGACCTGCCTCCTCGCTACGACGGCACGACCGACCCTGCAGAGTTCCTCCAGCTCTATGTGCTGGGCATCGAAGCTGCCAGCGGGGATGAAAAGGTCATGGCGAACTGGTTCCCCATGGCGCTCAAGGAAGGAGCTCGCACCTGGCTCCTGAACCTGGCCCCATGCACGATCTCTTCCTGGGACCAAATGCGCACCCGCTTCATCGCCAACTTCCAAGGTACTCGCGACCGGCCGCCCGCCGTAAGCAACATGCGCCGCATCAAGCAAAAACCCGGAGAGACATTGCAAAAGTACATCCAGCGCTTCAACAGTGCGCGCCTCAAGATCCCCAAGGTGTCCGAGGAAGCCATCATCTCAGCCTTCTCCGATGGTGTGCGCGACGTCAAGATGAAGGAGGAGCTGGCAATGCATGAAGACCTGTGCACCTCCCTGGAGCTGTTCAACTTGGCGACCAAGTGCGCCAGGGCGGAGGAAGGACGTCTCTCCCTCCTCGAGCTGCCTGCCGCTGACCCAGAAGAGAAGAAGCCCAAGGCCAAGGACGTGAAGCGCAAGGGGGCTGCCGTGCTCGCGGCGGAGCCGGACACCAAGCGGGGCAAGGATCTGCCCAAATCCTCCAGGGGCAGCCGGTACTGTGTGTACCACGACCTCCACACCCACAACACCAATGAATGCCAAAAGCTCCGCGCCGTGCGAAAAGGAAGGATCGGCCGTCGCCCTGACCGCGCTGACCGGGGCTACGACCGAGGAGGAGGAAGAAACGCAGGACGCTGGGAAGACCGTGGCCCGCGCCCAGGGTGGCGCGATCAACCTCGCGAGGACCGCTGGCGAGACCTGCCTCACGAGGGGGACTGGCGGGACCAGCCTCGTGAGGATCGCCTGCAGGGCAACGCAGGCCTCCCTCCACTGCCGCCTCAGCCGAGGAGGAACGAGGACCGCCACCAAGACGAGGGGGCTGGGGGCTTCAAGGAGCCGCGCGCAATCGCCTGCATCCTGGGCAGAGCTCAAGCCCCAGCCTCCCAACGCATCTTCAAGCAGTTTGCCCACGAAGTGAATGCAGTCCTCCCCAAGCTCGAAGCAACGCGCCCTCTCAGGTGGTCGGCGTGTGCCATCACGTTCAGCTTAGCGGATCAGCTCAAGTGCGCGGCCACAGCCGGAGTCCTCCCGATGCTTTGCTCCCCAGTCATCAGCAACGTACTGGTGACCAGGACCCTCATCGAAGGTGGAGCAGGGCTCAACGTCCTGTCCGTCGAAACATTCAACAACCTCCAAGTGCCTTATGACCAGCTTCAGCCAACCAAGCCTTTCTCCGGAGTCACCGACGGTTCCACGATCCCGATCAGGCAGGTCCGCCTCCCTGTCACCTTCGGGGCCTGCAGCAACTACCGCACCGAGCTCATCGACTTCGACGTCGCCCACATCCGCCTGCTGTACAACGCCATCCTCGGGTACCCAGCGCTGGCCAAGTTCATGGCCATAACTCATCATGGCTACAACGTCCTCAAGATGCCAGGAAGTGGCGGAGTCATCACGGTGCCGTGTGAAGAGAAGGATGCAATGTGTTCCCTGGAGCGAGCCTTTCAGGCCGCGTCACTAGGAGACCCAGATCGCGGAAGCAGGAGGCTTCCCGAGACTACCCCCAAGAAGAAGAAGGCATCGTTCGGGCCAGCCCCTCAGGAGGCAGGCCCCTCAGGGCCCGCGTCTGCCCAGGGAGAGCCTCCTTCCATCACATAGGAAAGCGCGCCCGGCGCCCTCCTCACGCAAGGCTTGGGGGCTCTCACCTGGAGGGCCACCGACCTGGCTAA
The DNA here is from genome assembly GCA_021605205.1 of Aegilops longissima. Taxonomy (NCBI): domain Eukaryota; kingdom Viridiplantae; phylum Streptophyta; class Magnoliopsida; order Poales; family Poaceae; genus Aegilops; species Aegilops longissima. Next base: position 235,702,242 of record CM038677.1, read on the forward strand.
GGTCACGAGGGAGGCGCTTGCGCACCACGTGGAAGCGTGCTTCGAAGCACGTTTCCCTCGAGAAGGAGCAAGGCAAGGAAGGTCAAACCAGCAGGAGTTCGTCAACAAGGCTGTTCAACAACTACAGGAGTCAAGAATCATGAGAGGTTGCCGCCGTCCACCGGCTGTGGCTCCCCATCCAGGCGAGGATGGTGGGCTGTGTGTCTGCATCGATGTACCAGGGCTCAATCAGGTCGCCACGATGGAGCGCCTCTGGCCCTCGCAAGTGGGGCGTTGTGGAGGTCCACCCCACAGCTACGTTCGCATGCCTTACGGCTTGCCGAGCGTGGCTGCTGCGTACCAGCGCCTCATGAGGGGCATCATGGAAACTCAGGAAGACAGGCGTTCCGCAGCCCTGGCGGAGATGGAGATGATTCGCGAGGAGCCACCAGCGCCTCTGGAGCCTCCCGAGGCCCCGGGGCCTGGGGGCTCGTGAGGATCGGCTTCCGTAGCCCACCGAGTCTGCTGCACCAACACCACTTCATCTTCGACATCTTCAGGTGACATCTTTCAAGCTTCATTTCCAGCTGGGAGCGCCTTCCCAGGGCTGCATCATTCCCAGGCCGTGTGGGTCCATCCCTGCGACATGTATCCCTTTTTATTTTTCGGTCATTAGCTTGCTTTGTTGGGGGCGCCCCTTGGGCTGCATCATCCCCAGGCCGCTCGGGCCAGGCCCAGTGGCGTGTATCTCCCTTGCGTTTATTTCCAGCTATGCATTTGCCTATCATGCTTGATTACTTGATGCCTGTCCACGGCACCTCTTCTTCTCCATGTCGACCACTTGCACGTTAAAGGGGGGTACCTGAGCATCGCGACTCAGGGCTCTTACTGGATCTCCAGCCCTCACCCTCTGGCCTTGTCCACGGCATCGTGACCTGGCATACCAGCGACGGCTGAGACAAGCTCGAGGGCCGGGACCCGAGGACGTAGAGTGCCGGCATCTAACCAAATTTGCAGGAACACATCTCAAGATACGGCCCAGTGCCAGGCGCAACCCGCCTAGAGGTAGGGCCCCGTGAGTCCCGCGCTGGCTCACGGGTGCCCTGATACACCTCACCTAGCCCTACCGTGCCGGCCACGGTCGTATGGGCAGACACGCCTGGGGCTCCCCGAGGGGAGCCCCTCCCACGCACAGCTGGAAGCACCATGCTCCGCGCTGGCTGACGACACTGCCGAGGAGCGGCTATGCCCGTACACATACGGAAGCGCTATGCTCCGCGCTGGTGATAAACAACTGAGGGTGGCCTCTTGGCCGCATTAACCTCAGGGAGCCCAGAGCTCAATGTCTAGCCTCATCGCAACGCCTCCCCTCGGGAGCGCCGCGCGAGGCGGCTAGGCATGGGGGCTACGCCTGGGTCACGCCCAGACGTACGCCACCCAGCCAGGCCCCTCGGGCCTGGTTCGTCGCGCGTCTCTCCCCGAGCGGAGCCAAGGTATGAAGGCCGTTTGAGCGTCAAGGGGGACCCCTGAGCATCGCGACTCAGGGGCCTAACTGGTCTCGTAGCCCCTCACTCCTTAGTTCCGAAAGGCTATGCTGGGTGAGGTACGCGCGGGGCCGGCTCGGCAGACGTAGAACGGTAGTCCCGCTTGCATCTCACCTCATCGCTAGCTGTTTGCGCGTCAAGGGGGACTCCTGAGCATCACGACTCAGGAGCCTAACTGGCTCTGTTGCCCCTCACTCCTTAGTTCCAAAAGGCTATGCTGGGTGAGGTACGCGCGGAGTCGGGCTCTGCAGACGTAGAACGAAAAATACACCTAAATCACACTTCCCTACTTATTGTTCGTGCGCCAAGGGAGACTCCTGAGCATCGCGACTCAGGAGCCTAACTTGTCACGTAGCCCCTCACTCCTTTGGTCCCGTCCTGGTTTCCGGTCGGGGCTAATGCTGGGTGAGGTACACGCGGGGCCGGGCTCTGCCGGCGTAGAACGCAAGCAAGTAGGGAGGAAAAGCATAAAACTCAAGGAATTTAAAAGCAAATATTACAGTCCATACTATCCTCTCAGTACCAAACGCAAGTTTAAATGCCTCCCCGAGGCATGATGCATGTGCAGGAATCGAAAGCAGAACAGGAGCGGTAGCGGAGTCACTTGTCGGCGGTGGAGCAGCGCGGAGTGGCTTCGCCTCATGGAGCAGCAGAGCCAGAAGCGCCTTGCTTCGGCTTGGTGCTGAAGGCCCGAAACTTCCCCAGCAGCGCCTCTGCGCGCCCCTTCACGGCTTCGACAGCGGCGACAGCACCCTCGCCACTGACCGGCTCCAACAGGCTGTCGAGGTCGGTGCTGGGATCGCGAAGGTAGATGTGGGCGAAGACCCGCGTCAGCGCAGCAGAAGATAGGACACGTGCCTCGGCCTCAGCTGTGGGGCCAAGGCCAAGGGCGACATCCCCAAGGGCACGAACCAGGAAGGGAAGCAGCTTGGCGGGGCCGTCCTCCGCCGGCCAGCGGGCTCTCCAGGCCGCTATCATAGAGCGTCTTCAGCAAAGCACGAGCCTTCTCCTCCATGTCCGCGAAGGCCACGCGATCCTCGGCAAGGATCTGGGCTTTGCCGTCCAGCTCAGCCTTCGTCACCTCCAGCTCCTTCTTCAGCACGTCTAGACGGTCGTCGCGCTTCTTGATCCTGGCCTCCCAGCCCTTGATGGCCGCCTCGCGAGCCTTCATGCCTTCTTCCTGTTCCTGGCGAAGGCGGACCTCCTTCGCGAGCTGGTCCTGCAGGCCTTGCAGCTCGTGCTCCAGCTCCTTGCAGTGACCACGGACTTCAACCACCTCCCCCAGGGCCGCATCTCGAGCAGCCTTTGCCTCGAGGGTAGCCTCCCTCTCTCCGTCGCAGGCCGTCGAGGCCTGAACCAGCGCCGCTCGAATCGAGGCGTCAGAGCGGATCCATCCCGAAGCCAGCTCCAGGCGCCCGGCCACCAGGCGGGGGTCGGCGCCAAGAAGATCCTGCCGCAGCCGGTCCACTTCAGCAACGGCACGCTCCAGAACGGCATGAGGGGGCGGAGAAACAGCAGTTGGAGGAGCAGGAGGAGAAAGCAGCGGCGGCACAACCACAACATCCTGAGGCAGAGTCTGCGGCGCCCCGACGGTCGTGGTGGCAGGCAAGGGCACCTTGGGAGTCACTTGGGCCATGGGGGCTGAGCCTGCTCCAACCAGCTCAGCCAGGCCTCGCGAAGGCGACCGGGCAGGAGAGGCCCGTGCGTCACGATCACCCTCCCCCTCGGGCGCAGGCGCTGCCGGGATCGAAGCCTCAGGAGCCCCCTTCGGCTTCTTCGCCGCAGGCGCCAGCCTGTTCAAAAGGGCGGACGTCAAGCCTCAGCAGCAGAACAAGAAATAAAGGCAAGGATCGAGCACTTACGGGTCGTCGCTGGTGAGCTCAAGCAGCCTCCGGCCATACTTGAAGCCAGAAAGCTAGCTGGAAGGATCGCCCTCAGGGAGCCCAGAAGCAGGAGGCGTGCCTGCGGTGCGCCTCGGGGCAGGGACAGACCCGCGGGAGAGTAGCCCGGTCCTGTCCTTCTTCGGGATCGGGGGCGAGCTCCTGTCGACCTGCTCGTCATCCTCGTCATCATCACTCAAAGGGAGGCGGAGAGAACGGGGTCTGCGCCGGGGAAGGGGAGCCCTTGACTCTCCGTCGGTTGCCTCGGAGTCAGGACCCTTCTCCCGCTCCTCTTCGTCCTCTTCTTCGCCGGAGGACACGTCCACCAGTCCCTCGGGAGCCGCCACGGGCACGGGCCCGTCCCCGTTGAAGGCAGGCATGGACTCCACCACCTGCTCCCAGTCGTCGCGAAGGAACAAGGGCACGGGCGCGCCCTCCAACCTTGCTACCTCGCCCCCGACCAGAGATTGAAGAACCGCGGTCAAATCCTCGTCGCCCAAGGCCGCGGGGCTCGGATGAGGCCTCCACATCGGAGGTGAGTACTGCCGAAGTGGAGCCAGCTAGTGTTCCAGGAACTCCCTCAGCAGCGACGCGCCAGTCAGCTTCGCCGCAGCCACGCTGACCGGCCTCAGGTCCGCGTCCGTCTTCGCCAGCACCGGCTTCACGCGGGGGTCCGTGAGCTCCGCTCGGCCCCAGTCGCCGGAGCTTGCGGGCTGCTCCGCGGGCAAGATCAGCCGGGGGTGGACGCGCCCGGCATCTACCAAGACCCACTTGCTCCTGAAGCCCTCAATCCTCTTCCCGGGCTTCGAGATGGCAATGGTGCCGCCATACGCGACGAAGCTTGCGCACGCGGAAGGAGAACCGCGAGATACCCGGAGGGAGAAGTAGTGGCGCAGCAAGGCCACTGCAGGCTGCACTCCTACGTGAGCCTTGCAGTAGTAGGCAAAGATCGCCAGGAGAAGGACGGAGTTGGGATGGAGATGCAGAGTCTGCAAGTTGTAGTGGCGGAGGACAGAGAAGAAGAACTCGGAGAAAGGAGGCATCAGACCAGCGGCAATGGAACTCGCGAAGAGAGGATAAAAGGTGCTCCCTCGGCCCTCAGGGGTGGCGGAGCCGGCCTTGAACACCTGCGCCCCGTCGATGCCCTGCGCCGCCGCCATCCGGCGCAACCGAGCAAAGCCCGCCTCCGACATGTTTGGCGGGTCCAAAGCAGACGAGTACCAAGCTTCGGCCGGAGACTGACGAGCCGCCATGGCTTCCTAGGTCATGCGGACGGAGTAGATCTGGGAATTTGGAGGAAGAAGGAGGAGGCGCAAGAAAGGGGATCTGAGCAGCAACCGGAGAAAGCAAAGAGCAAAGCCTAGACAGATGCCATTCCTTTATCAACCTACGCGGTTGCTGGAACGCTCTAGTCCAATCAACCGCCACGCGGAGCCCAAGGCCGCAGGCTGTTAGGGCCCGGCGCGCCGCTCCTGCCCTTTCGCCTCAAGACGGCCAAGTCTGGCGCGCTTTGGGCCTGTGGGCTATTGTCGGCGTTCGGGAACGGGGTCCCTGACTTGCTCGCACTGCGGCTGCGGGCGTGGCTCGAAGGGGCCCAAAGACGCCCATCTTCATCAACACAAGACCCAAGACCCTCGCGAGGGGCCAAGCCTCGCTGGGCGGACGACACGGCGCTTCCTCAGGCGCGGCCTCATCAGGCTGGCTCGCGAGGAGGCGGAGAGATCAAGGCGGGGTACCTCATGAGGTGCCCATGACGCAAGCCATGACGACCAAGGGTGCCAGGCGGGCGCCAGCCCGCACAGTGTCTTCCTTTCCTCTTTGGTGCAAAGGGGGCAAGCGCAGGCGAGAGAATCAAGCAAAGGCATCCATTTCGGTGCAACAAGACCAAGACCAGTCCAACGGCGGGAAGGAGGTCATCGTGGAGCCCTGAGCAGCGCCACCATGTGGCCTTTGGCAGGCGAGGACCAACTTTAGTCAGGATAAGTGTACCAGATGTTCCCCTTCGAATTGGCCAATTTTTGGCGCCCTTCCCGCTCAATATTTGGGAAGAGGCCCAGGGCCTTTGCCTATAGATAGGACTAGCCACCCCCAGGGTAGAGGCATCTGGAATTGGGCATCTAGAATCTGAGCAAGCAGAGAACAAGTGAGAGAGAGAGAGAGAGAGAAGGGCGGTTGAACTCTCCCTAGCAGTTCATCGCCCTAGCAAAGAGCAGACCCTCGCGAGGCTGTTCGTCCTTGTATTGTTCATCATCATCAGCCCAAGAGGCAATCCACCCCACACACTGGAGTAGGGTATTACACCACAATGGTGGCCCGAACCAGTATAAACCTGTGTTTCTTGTGTTGTTCTTCCAGTAGTTTAGATCCTTGTGAGACGGAGAGGTAGAGGGCATAATCTCCGCGCGCACCCTAGAGTTCGAACCCTAAGGGTCCGACGGAACCCGAAATCCGACAACGTCGATGCAAGCTTTGACACAAATCCGGATGACACTGAGTAGCAAACCGGATACGTATGGTGGAGCAGCCATTTGGAATAGCTCCAAGTGGAGCATGGCAGGAGCATGTACAATGTGACATAAAAATTTGCAAAGTACACACGGATCTGAATGTTGCAGAACCGTTGACTAAAACCTCTCTCATAAGCAAAACGTGATCAAACCCCATAACTAATTGGGTGTTAAGCACATGGTGATGTGAACTAGATTATTGACTCTAGTGCAAGTGGGAGACTATTGGAAATATGCCCTAGAGGCAATATTGAATTGGTTATTATCTTATTTCCTTATTCATGATAATTGTTTATTACCCATGCTATAATTGTATTGATTGGAAACTCAAATACATGTGTGGATACATAGACAACAACATGTCCCTAGTAACTCTCTACTGGACTAGCTCGTTGATCAAAGATGGCTACGGTTTCCTAACCATGGACATGAGTTGTCATTTCATAACGGGATCACATCGTTAGGAGAATGATGTCATGGACAAGACCCAAACTATAAACATATCATGTGATCGTGTCAAGTTTATTGCTATCGTTTTCTGCATGTCAAGTATATGTTCCTATGACCATGAGATCATGCAACTCACTGACACCGGAGGAGTACCTTTTGTGTACCACACATCACAACGTAACTGGGTGACTATAAAGGTGCTCTACAGGTATCTCCAAGGGTGTCTGTTGAGTTGGCATGGATCAAGACTGGGATTTGTCACTCTGTATGATGGAGAAGTATCTCAGGGCCCAGTCGGTAGTACAGTATCACAATGAACTTGCAAGCAATGTGACTAATGAGTTAGCCACAGGATCTTGTATTACATAATGAGTAGATAGACTTATCGGTAACGAGATTGAACTAGGTATGGAGATACCGATGATCGAATCTCGGGCAAGTAACATATCGATAGACAAAAGGAACTAAATACGGGATTAACTGGATCCTTGACATCGAGGTTTGACCGATAAGATCTTCGTAGAATATGTGGGAACCAATATGGACATCCAGGTCCCACTATTGGTTATTGACCATAGAGGTGTTTCGGTCATGTCTACATAGTTCTCGAACCCGCAGGGTCTACACACTTAATGTTTGGTGACGATATATGTATAGTTGAGTCATTATGGTGGTTACAGAAGGTTGTTCGGAGTCCCGGATGAGATCCCGGATGTGACGAGGAACTCCGGAATGGTCCGGAGGTGAAGATTTATATATTGGACAAAGGGTATTGGAGTCCATAAGTGTTCCGGGGGTACCGGGTGATGACCAGCATGACCGAAAGGGTTTTGGGGCAGTGTTGGGGGCCCCATGGGCCAAGGGGAGGGGGAAAACCAGCCCACTAAGGGGTTGTGCGCCCCTCACCCTTTCCCATGTGACCAGGAGAGGTGGGGCGCCCCCCTCTAGGGTTCCGTCCACTCGGCTTGGGGGGCAAGTCACCCTAGGGGAGATCACATCTGCCCTGGCCGCCGCCCCCCTAGGGGAATCCCTAGGGGCGCCACCCCCTCCTCCCTTCCCATATAGAGAGAGGGCAGTGGCACCCCTTGAGCATATCTCCACGCCACGGTGCTGCCCTTCCTCTCCCTCGTAGCCCTTTTCCTCTCCGTAGTGCTTAGCGAAGCTTTGCTAAGATTTCTCCACCACCACCGCCACCACGCCGTCGTGCCGCGGGAGGACTCAAGCTACTACTTCACCATCGCTCGCTGGATCGAGGAGGTGAAGGTGTCATCAAGCCGTAGGTGTGTTGAACGCACAGGTGTCGTCCGTTCAGCACTTGGATCGGGAGTTCGCGGGATGGATCATGATTGGATCGCAAAGACGTTCGCGGGACGGATCGTGATTGGATCGCAAAGACGTTCGACTACATAAACCGCGTTTCTTAACGCTTCCGCTTAGTGATCTACAAGGGTATGTAGATCCAATCTCTCCTCTCATAGATGGTCATCTCTTAGATTGATCTTCGTGAGCGTAGGAAAATTTTTGTTTCCCATGCAACGTTCCCCAACAAAATCCCCCATGCATGCCTTCAAAACATGTGTTAGATGTACCCATATGGTCATTCAAGTCTCCTCCTATGAAGAGCTTCTCGCCAGTAGGTACACTCCTAACCATGTCACTGTGGCTTCCTAGAACTTCCTCTTAATGCTCTCATTGGCTTACTTGCGAAGCATACACACTGATAACATGAAGAACTAAGTCTCCAACTACCAAGCTTGACCATCTAGGCCTTCCCGTAACTCCCTCTTGGTGCTCCCATTGTGGCTTACTTGCGGGGTATGCACACTGATAACATTGAGAACTAAGTCTCCAACTACTAGATTGACCAGGATAATCCAATCCCCTCGCCTCTTGGTGTCTACCATTCCATATTTGAGGCTCTTGTTGTTAAACTTATCTACTCCATTTATATTTACAGTTGTCCCTGTGTATCACAACTTGAAGGCGTTAGCCTCCAGCTCCTCCGCCTTCTGTCCCTTTCATTTGGTTTCTTGGAAGCATAGTATGTCAACACCTCTCCTCACCGATGTATCAACTAGCTCCATAACTTCCATGTCAGGTACCCTACTTTTCCTACTATCTAAGTGGATCCTACTAGGCTCGACTAGCTTCCTTACCCTTCGCACTCGTCGAGTCAAACGCGAAGATCCTTGCTCATTTTTCACTGCACCTGAGCGTCGATGTAGCGCGCTACTAAGGATGTGACGACCGATCCTCGCTCACTTATCATCGTATCTAGATCAAAATATGTCGCGGCACCAAGGAGGTGACAACCCAGGCCTTGCCCATTTAAACCCACACGGTTTCTGATATGAAGCGTTGCTTAGAGGGTTACTCCCCAACGTTGTTCTTCTGGGTTTCATCTCCATAAGAGTGAATGAGTTTTGACGTTGGCTCGCCAAGCCTATCATAAACCTCCTCCTTTACATAGACTTGGAACCGCCTATGTTGAGACAACATAGGCAAGAGTATTAAGGTTGGAGAGGAAAATTAGGTCATAAGTTGAGTGGACTCTTGGTAATAACGCCACATATCAGCACATTTGCTTCGTCGGTGTTATGATTACTGATCATACCAGATTTTCTATATCGAGAACCAAGTTGCTAACAAGTAACAACTACAACAATTAGTTATTTTCTTAGTTTTATTTGGTGTGTCGTGGCTCATTTGGTCTGTGGAATTGTTATATTTGAACCTGGGATGATTTTGCCCATGTGGAACTATGACACAAAAAACTATACTACATCGGACCAGACGACTTGTGCACATATCGCAGAGCTAGATGGGTATTTGTGGACCATAATGGTGCTTCTGCTACTTTTTTTAGGTGTTGGGCTTTCCACGAAGAGGAAGAGTGAAGTAGCATAGTAGCGGATAGTATTTCCCTTGGTTAAAAACCAAGTTTTGTCGAACCAGTAGGAGACGACACACAAATAATGTGAACGGTACCTGCACACACGCAAACCAAATGCTTGCTCCCAACAAAGGCAAGAGGATCGTCAATCCCATTGTTCTCGCCAATTACAAGGACTAAATATGATAGTGATAGGTATATAAATAAAATGAAATAAAGTAAAATGAAATAAAAATAGCAAGCAATTTTAGGTTTTTAGTAATAATGGATAATGGACCCAAGGGCCATAGGTTCACTAGAGGCATCTCTCTCACAAGCATATCATTGGTGGGAAAACAAATTATTGTTGGGCAATTGACATAATTGTGCATAGATATGATTATGATTCTTCATGGCATGATTCAAATATGCATTACGCCCGTGACAAGTAGACCGTTATCCAACTACATCTACAACTATTACTTCACGCCAAGACCGCTATCTAGCATGCATCTCAAAGTATTAAGTTAATGACAAACATAGTAACACTTCAAGCAAGATGACATAAAGTAGACAAAGTAAGACCAAGCAATATGTTCGAACCCATTGTTTAACCTTAGTAGCAACAATGCAATACGTGCCTTGCAACTCCTCCTGTCACAGAGTAAGGACACCACAAGATAGAACCCACTACTATGCACCATACCCTCTGAGGATCTACTCATCTAATTGGCCAAAGAAGACTCATAGATCGGAAAGCATACATAGCTATAAAATCACACATAAATAGATCTCAAAAAGACCCAAATAGTTTCAATGAATAATCTGATCATAAACCGACAATTCATCGGATCCCAACAAACACACCGTGAGAATTACATCGAATAGATCTCAGAGGAGATCGGTGTATTGAAGATTAGAGAGAGAGAGAGAGAGAGAGAGAGAGAGAGAGGGAGAGAGAGAGCCATCTAGCTACTGACCCGTAGGTCTTGAAGGTGTTGGGGAATGTTGCGTGGAAAACAAAAAATTTCTATGCACACGCAAGATCTATCCATGGAGATGCATAGCTATGAGAGGGGAAGAGCATCTTCATACCCTTGAAGATCGCTAAGAGGAAGCGTTTATCACGCGGTTGATGTAGTCGTACTCTTCGCAATCTGATCACGATCCAACCGATCTAGTACCGAACGGACGACACCTCCGAGTTTAGCACACGTGCGGCTCGATGATGTCTCCTGCTTCTTGATCCAGCAAGCGGGAGAGGAGAATTCGATGGGATCACAACCAACATGATGGCATGGTGGTGATGGTGGTGGTGGAGCACTGACAGCGCTTCCCTAAGCATCGTCGGGACGAGGCGGTGGAACTACGGACTAACGGGAGAGAGAGGGGCGCCAAGGGCTTCGTGTGTCCACTTGGGGCGCCCCATCCCCTCTATATATATATATAGGTGGAGGGGCGTGAGAAACAGCCCCTCCAAGCCCTAGGGCACAACTAAGGGGGAGAGGACTTGGACTCCAAGTCCAATCCTATTCCTGTTAGGACTCCTTCCTTTTTTGCCTTCCCTACCCACATGGGCTTTTGAGGACTTGGTGCCCCTAGCCCAATAAGGCCAGGGCACCTCCCCGCTGCCCATGCTAGCCCTTGGATCATGGTGGACCAACTTGTAGACTTCCGGACCCCTCCGGAATCTTCCGGAACCTTCTGGAACCTTCCCGGTACAATACCGAAAAAACTGCACCTTTTTTGGAACCCAAAATATGACTTCCCATATATAAATCTTTACCTCTCGACCATTCTGAGATTCCTCATGACGTCCGGGATCTCATCCGGGACTCCGAAAAACATTTTTTTACCACTCATCAAACATCCCAATACTACTCTAGCGTCAACGGATGTTAAGCATGCGACCCTGTGGGTTCGGGAATTATGTAGTCATGACTGAGACACCTCTCTGGTCAATAACCAATAGCGGGACCTGGATGCCCATATTGATTCCTACATATTACACGAAGATCTTTTATTGGTTGAACCTTTATGACAACATACGTAATTCCCTTTGTTTGTCGGTATGTTACTTGCCCGAGATTTGATCGTCGGTATATCTCTATACCTTGTTCAATCTCGTTACCGGCAAGTCTCTTTACTCATTCTACAATACATCATCTTGCAACTAACTCCTTAGTCACTTTGCTTGCAAGCTTCTTGTGATGTTGTATTACCAAGAGGGCCCAGAGATACCTCTCCGTCACACGGAGTGACAAATCCCAGTCTTGATTCATGCCAACCCAACAGACACCTTCAAAGATACCTGTAGAGCATCTTTATGATCACCCAGTTACATTATGATGTTTGATAGAACACAAGGTATTCCTCCGTTATCCGGGAGTTGCATGATCTCATGGTCGAAGAAACATGTATTTGACATTAAGAAAGCAGTAGCAATAAACTAAACGATCATATGCTATGCTAACGGATGGGTCTTGTCCATCACACATTCTCCTAATGATGTGATCCTGTTATCAAATGACAACTCATGTCTATGGTTAGGAAACCTTAAGCATATTTGATCAACGAGCTAGTCTAGTAGAGGCTCACTAGGGACACGGTATTTGTTTATGTATTCACACATGTATCTAAGTTTCCGGTCAATACAATTCTATCATGAATAATAAACCTTTATCATGACTAAGGAAATATAATAATAATCATTTTATTATTGCCTCTAGGGCATATTTCCATTAGTCTCCCACTTGCACTACAGTCAATAATCTAGTTCACATCGCCATGTGATTAACACCCAAAGAGTTTACTGGAGTCAATAATCTAGTTCACATCGCCATGTGATTAACACCCAAAGAGTTCTAAGGAGTGATCATGTTTTGCTTGTGAGAGAGGTTTTAGTCAAATGGGTCTGCAACATTCATATCCATGTGTATTTTGCATATCCTTATGTCATACTATAGATGCTGCTATTACGCTTTACTTGGATCTACTCCAAATGACTGCTCCATTATACATATCCGGTTTGCTACTCTGAGTTATCCGGATTGGTGTCAAAGCTTGCAGCGACATAACCTTTTACGATGAACTCTTTATTACCTCCATAATCGAGAAACATTTCCTTAGTCCTCTAGTTACTAAGGATAGTTTTGACCGCTGTCTAGTGATTCACTCCTGGATCACTCTTGTACCCCATTTGCCAGACACATGGCAAAGTCAAGTGTGGTACACGGCAAGGCATATCGTATAGAGCCTATGGCTAAGGCATAGGGAATGACTTTGATTCTCTCTCTATATTTTGTCGTGGTCGGGCTTTGAGTCTTACTCAATTTCACACCTTGCAAAAGCAGGTAAGAACCCCTTTTTAACCGATCCATTTTAAACTTCTTCCAAATCTTATCAAGGTATGTGCTTTGTTGAAAGGATCGAGAAGAGGTGTCTAGAGGGGGGGGGTGATTAGACACTAAGTGCCAAAAGTTGCAGTTCTTAATTTCTTTAAGTTGAAGTGGAGTTTTGGCACAAGTTTAACAAACCCAATACATATCAAGCAAGCATGCAAAGAGTATATGAGCAGCGGAAAGTAAAGCATGCAACTTGCAAGAATGTAAGGGGAAAGGTTTGGAGAATTCAAACACAATTGGAGACACGGATGTTTTTGTCGTGATTCCGATAGGTGGTGCTATCGTACATCCACGTTGATGGAGACTTCAACCCACGAAGGGTAAAGGTTGCGCGAGTCCACGGAGGGCTCCACCCACGAAGGGTCCATGAAGAAGCAACCTTGTCTATTCCATCATGGCCATCACCCACGAATGACTTGCCTCACTAGCGGTAGATCTTCATGAAGTAGGCGATCTCCTTGCCCTTACAAACTCCTTGTCAACTCCACAATCTTGTCGGAGGCTCCCAAGTGACACCTAGCCAATCTAGGAGACACCATTCTCCAAGAAGTAACAAATGGTGTGTTGATGATGAACTCCTTGCTCTTGTGCTTCAAATGATAGTCTCCCCAACACTCAACTATCTCTCACAGGATTTGGATTTGGTGGAAAGAAGATTTGAGTGGAAAGCAACTTGGGGAAGGCTAGAGATCAAGATTCATATGGTGGGAATGGAATATCTTGGCATCAACACATGAGTAGGTGGTTCTTTCTCAGAAAATGTGTATTGGAAGTGTAGATATGTTCTCATGGCTCTCTCCACGAATGAAGAGTGGGTGGAGGGATATTTATAGCCTCCACACAAAATCTAACCGTTACACACAATTTACCAATCTCGGTGAGACCGAATTGAGAAACTCGGTCGGACCGATTTAGTAAACCTAGTGACCGTTTGGATTTCGGTGGGACTGAGATGCAACTCGGTAGGACCGTTATGGTTAGGGTTTGGGCATAACATAATCTCGGTGAGACCGATTACACAAACTCGGTGGGACTGATTTTGGTAATAAGCTAACCAGAGAGTTGGTCAGGCAAACTCGGTGAGACCGATTACACAAACTCGATGGGACCGATTTTGGTAATAAGCTAACCAGAGAGTTTGCATTGTAATCTCGGTAGTACCGATTGCTCAACCTCAGTGAGACCGATATTGGTAATGGACATACTCAGAGAGATTACAATCCCATCTCAGTGAGACCGAGATCCCTATCGGTGAAACCGATTTGCCTAGGGTTTGTGGCAGTGGCTATGACATCTGAACTCGGTGGCGCCGGATAGAAAGAATCGGTGGGGCTGAGTTTGACTTTTGGTTTAGGTCATATGTGGATGTGGGAAGGTAGTTGAGGGTTTTGGAGCATATCACTAAGCACTTTGAGCAAGCAAGCCATTAAGCAACACCTCATACCCTCTTGATAGTATTGGCTTTTCCTATAGACTCAATGTGATCTTGGATCACTAAAATAGAAAATGTAGAGTCTTGTACTTGAAGCTTGAGCCAATCCTTTGTCCTTAGCATCTTGAAGAGGTTCCACATCCTTTAGTCCATGCCACTTAATTTTGTTGAACTTGTCTGAAACATACTAGGTAAAAATGTTAGTCCAACAAGAGATATGTTGTCATTAATTACCAAAATCACCCAGGGAGCACTTGTGCTTTCAATCTCCCCCTTTTTGGTAATTGATGGCAACATACATCAAAGCTTTAGATGAAGATATAGAGAATAGCAAGTAAAGCTTTGGAAAGACATGTAACATGCATAGGCTCCCCCTACATGTATGCAATCATGTGAATATGGAATATAGAAACATGTGAGAGCATAACCATGACAGAGTGGACAATGTGTTACATGTATCTTGGCTATATGCATCAGAGCAAAGGATATGAATATGGGAAATGTACCTTCATGCCCATGAGTCCTCCTTGCAAACAGTATGTACATCGGCAAGAGTTTCTCATACACATGACTGTGATGCATATACTTACCTTGTGGTATTGAGTTGGCTAGGATGGGATGAGCCTGCGTAAACAAGGTTAGATAACACAGATGCACCCACTAGCTAGAGCAAACAGAAGAAACCACAAGAGTACCAAGACTGGGATGACATGTAGAGTGAGTACTGAGTACCACAATAGATATTGACATGTCCCCAAAAAGAAAGATATGCAATGAATTTAAGATTTTCTTTCCCTTGGATGTCTTGCTCCCCCTGAATCTAGCATGGGATATTGGGAGAAGATAGGGAACATAAAATCAGAGCTCAGGAAAACAAATGAATAGAGCTAATGCAATTAAGCACATATGAACATGTCTTTCCCCCAAGAAGACATGTGGTATCTCTCCTCTTGAACATCAAGCATCTGGGATCCTTGAAGATTACTCTTTCCTGGAGTATTCCCTCCCCCTAGAGATCTCTCCCCCTAGAGATATGATTAAGCTTTGATGTGATCTCTCTCTCCCCCTTTGACATCAATTTCCAAGAAGGGCCTTCTAGAATTTGTCGTGAATGGGTTCGGTCCTTGAATCACAGTACAAAGCATTAAGGTAAAATGTGATGCTTGCAGAGGACAAGATTCATTGAGTGGAGCTGGATCAAGAATAAAGCAGGAACAAATGGCAAAATGTTTTTCCTGTAGTGAAATCGGTGTCACCGAGTTGGATGCTTCGGTTGCTCCGAAAATCTTCGGCTAGACCGAAAACATGAAACCGGTGGAACCGAGTTCATCACAGAGAAAAACACTTGTCACCTCAGCTCACTAGACAAATAAGATCTCACAAAGATTTGCAATGAATTGGATGTAGAAAATGCAGAACAAAAGCAAAGAAAAGAAACTAAAAAGATCTAGATGCAATTTTTTTTTGAAAGGGGAAATAAATATGCATGAGACAAATGCAAGAGCACAGAAAAGAACACAAGAGAACTTCATCTAGAGTTGGGCAGTGACAAAGTCGCCTATGTTAGAGTATATTGACTTTGGAGTCAAGTGAGATCACTTGATCATAGGTCATACTCATCGTTTAAGCTCAAAATGGGGTTACCATTTTTCGTTTAAGCATCTTGATGTATTCACATCTTGTCGAGTTGCTTTGACTCATGACTTGGAGTAAAGCTTCTCTAAGATGGAATAACATACCTTAGATTGTGGTGTTGATCGTGATCATGTAGTTGAACTTGTGTGGGTTGCTCAAGGTTGATGTAGCTCATCAAGAGTTGGGAGCACCACTTGGAGTTTGAGTTCATCTACCTACATGGGTTAGTTTTTGCAAGGAAGATCACTTGTGTATCCAACATGACAATCATGAAACTCAACATAGAATTTGTCAAAGGATATGTTTGAAAGGTTTCGTGCTTCCTTGTCTTCAACCACCACTGTGTAGAGACTTGATGATGTAGAGATTGCTTAAGATGTGAGTGAGTTGCAATCTCATAGAATTAGATTCATCCAAGTACCTACAAGGGTTAGATAACATGCAAGATGCAAATTTTCCAAGGCATAAGATAATCTTCATAGGAGAAATATCAAGGATTAGTCATAAGATCAAGTCTTGCATGTATCCAATGGAGTTCCTACTCCAAGTTTGAAGCATCAATGATGTTCAATTCACCTCTTAACCTGCAAAACACTTTCTCATCAAGTGGTTTAGTGAATATATCCGCTAATTGCTTATCGGTGCGAACATGCTTAAGGTTTGTGTCACCCTTGGCAATGTGATCTCTAATGAAATGATGACGAACTTCAATATGCTTAGTTCGAGAGTGTTGCACGGGATTGTGAGCAATCTTAATAGCACTTTCATTGTCACAAAGTAATGGAACATGTTTCACATATATCCCATAATCTTTAAGAGTTTGGGTCATCCAAAGCAATTGAGCACAACATGAACCAGCGGCAATGTATTCCGCTTCGGCGGTGGATAAGGATATCGAGTTGTGTTTCTTGGAAGACCAAGACACAAGAGATCTACCAAGGAATTGACAAGTACCCGAAGTGGAATTTCTATCAACCTTGTCACCGGCATAGTCCGAGTCGGAGTAGCCAACAAGATCAAAGGAAGCCCTCTTTGGATACCAAATGCCAAAATTTGGTGTATGTATTAAGTATCTCACTATCCTCTTCACGGCCTTAAGATGACATTCCTTAGGAGCAGCTTGATATCGTGCACACATGCACACACTTAGCATGATATCGGGACGTGAAGCACATAGATATAATAATGAACCAATCATAGAGCGATAAACCTTTTGATCAACCGGTTCACCCTCTTTGGTCAAATCAAGGTGTCCACTAGTAGGCATGGGTGTAGTCATAGCTTTGCATTCTTGCATATTGAACTTCTTGAATAAGTCCTTGGTGTACTTCGTTTGAGAGACAAAAGTACTCTCCTTAGTTTGCTTGATTTGCAAACCAAGAAAGAATTTGAGTTCACTCATCATAGACATCTCAAACTTCTCCAACATTAGCTTCCCAAACTTTTCACTAAAATGAGGGTTAGTTGATCCAAATATGATATCATCGACATAAATTTGGCATACAAATAGTTCTCCATTAACCCTTTTTGTGAAAAGAGTAGAATCTATCTTTCCAATTTCAAAGCCTTTTTCAATAAGGAACTTGGTCAAGCATTTATACCATGCTCTAGGAGCTTGTTTAAGACCATAAAGGGCTTTGTGAAGTTTGTAGACATGATTAGGTTTCTTAGGATTGACAAAGCCAGGAGGTTGCTTAACATAAACTTTCTCCTCAATTTCACCATTTAGAAAAGCACTTTTAATGTCCATTTGGTATAGAGTGATATCATGGTGATTAGCATAAGCAAGTAAGATGCGAATGGACTCAAGTCTAGCAACGGGAGCATATGTCTCACCATAGTCCATACTTTCGACTTGTGTGTAGCCTTGGGCGACGAGACATGCTTTGTTGCGAACCACTTGTCCATCTTCATCTTGCTTGTTGCGAAACACCCATTTGGTACCGATGATGTTGTGGTTGTTGTCGGGCTTCTCGACCAATGTCCACACTTGATTTCTCTCAAAGTTGTGTAGCTCTTCATGCATAGCGTTTATCCAGTCCGGATCCTCCAATGCTTCTTCAACCTTCATAGGTTCAATGCTAGAGATGAATGAGTAACGTTCACAAAAGTTAGCCAAACGAGTTTTAGAGCGAGTGATTCTCCCGGTTTGGATATCATTGTAGATTTGCTCCACGGGATGATCTTTAGAAATTCTTGCTCGAACTCGTGAAAGCTTTTGCTTGGGTCTTGGTTGAACATATTCTTCATCTTGTTCTTCTTCTTGGCCTTCTTCATTGTTAGCGTTGTCGTTCTCTTGTCGTGGTGGAGAAGGAGGTTGTTGACGTTCGTCTTGGTGTACTTCCTCGTTTTCGTCATCTTGGTGTGTCCTACTTGTGGATGCTTCCGTATCAACTCTTGGTTCACCTTGTCATGAGGTAGAAGCTTCCACTTGGACGGACGAGGTACTCTTCTTCATCTCCGTTGGACGAATCTTGCCAATAGACAAGTCTTGGATTGCTTCCGAGGGATCTTTATCTCCTACATCAATTGGCAATTGCTCTACTTGCGAGCCGTTAGATTCATCAAACTTCACATCTACCGTTTCTTTAACCTTTCGGGTGAAATTATTGTAGACACGGTATGTGTGAGAGTTTGAGCCATAACCAAGTAGGAAACCTTCATGAGACTTAGGAGCAAATTTAGAACGACGATGCTTATCAAGAATGTAGCACTTTGAGCCGAATACTTGAAAGCATCCAACTTGGGCTTTGTTACCGGTGAGGAGCTCGTATGCCGTCTTGCCAAGTAGCTTGTGAAGATACAAGCGATTTGTTGCATGACAAGCTGTCTCAACTGCTTCCGCCCAAAAGTGTTTTGGCGTTTTGTACTCATCAAGCATCGTTCTTGCCATCTCGATAAGAGTCCGGTTCTTCCTCTCAACGACTCCATTTTGTTGAGGTGTGTACGTAGCCGAGAACTCATGTGGAAATCCCTTCCTCGTCAAGAAAGGTATCCACATTTGCGTTCTTGAACTCCGTTCCATTGTCGCTCCGAACCTTCTTGATCTTCACGTCAAATTGATTTTGGGCCTTCCTAGCAAAGTTTTTAAGATCTTTTGGACCTGCGATTTGTCATCAAGAAAGAACACCCACGTAAATCTTGAAAAATCATCAACTATGACTAGACCAAATGAGTTACCACCGAGACTCTTGTAGGCATTTGGACCAAAGAGGTCCATGTGAAGTAGCTCAAGTGGTCTTCTTGTGGTCATGATGTTCTTAGCGCGATGACTTCCTCCAACTTGTTTCCCTGCTTGACAAGCACTACAAAGTCTATCCTTGTCAAATATGACATCATTAACGCCAAGGATATGATTTCCTTTAATGAGTTTGTCAAGGTTTCGCATGCCCACATGGCCTAGCCTTCTATGCCACAACCAGCCTTTAGAAGATTTAGCAATTAAGCAAGTTCTAGGTTGAGCCTTTTTAGTGAAATCAACTATGTAAAGATCTCCTCTACGTATACCGTTAAAGACCATTTTATGATTATCTCTACGAAACACTTGGCAGTCTACTTGAAGAATAGGACATTGAAACCAAATCAGCAAGTCTAGATATCTGAAAGTAAGTTGTAGCCAAGAGATTCAATGAGCATGACATTTTGTATGGAGCTATCATGTGAGATGGCCACCTTACCAAGGCCAACCACCTTACCCTTTGAATTATCACCAAAAGTGACATACTTTCGAGGGTCGTTGTTTTCAGCAAGCTCACGGAACATGTCTTTATCTCCGGTCATGTGATCAGTACATCCACTATCAAGGACCCATTCCTTTCCTCCAGCCATGTAGCCACGAAGATTTGCCATAAGACCAAAGTGTCTCATCGCATCATCGAGATCATAGTCACTATCATCATCCTCATCATGGTATCCATGTTCAACATCATTTTGTGATTGATCAATTCCTAGAGAGGGTAATTCATTAGACAAATGATCATCACAATGGTCACCTTTATGAATTCTAATAGCTTCGGATATGATATCACTAATGATCCCAACATTTCCTATAGCACGCATGAGATTGGTAAGCTCAAATAGACAATCACCAAAGCTAGGATCACTAGAGTTCATTTTACTCAAAGCAATAGACTTATGGAGAATTTCGTCTAAAATTTTCAAGGAATAATCCGGAAATCGTTCCTCAAGCAATTTCCATATGGTATAGGCACAATCAAGAGTAGGCAAACTAGCAATCAAATTTTTGGGCAATCCTCTTATGATAAGATTGATGGTTCTAAGATTGCGAATCATGTCAAGATCCTCTTCGGGTGTGGGATGCAAGGGATTAATATGAGGTGCACAAGGGCTAGCAATGTACTTGTTCAAGTGATATTCATTGAAAATCTCAAGCATTTCATTTTTCCACTCATGAAAATATTCTCCATCAAGAATAGGCACTCTATGTCTAAGACACCCCAAAGTAGACACATCCATCTTCCTCCAAAGGTGTTTAAACCAAGGCAATGGAGACCAAAGCTCTAATACCAATTGAAAGGATCGAGAAGAGGTGTCTAGAGGGGGGGTGATTAGACACTAAGTGCCAAAAGTTGCAGTTTTTAATTTCTTTAAGTTGAAGTGGAGTTTTGGCACAAGTTTAACAAACACAATACATATCAAGAAAGCATGCAAATAGTATATGAGCAGCGGAAAGTAAAGCATGCAACTTGCAAGAATGTAAGGGGAAAGGTTTGGAGAATTCAAACGCAATTGGAGACACGGATGTTTTTGTCGTGGTTCCGATAGGTGGTGCTATCGTACATCCACGTTGATGGAGACTTCAACCCACGAAGGGTAACGGTTGCGCGAGTCCACGGAGGGCTCCACCCACGAAGGGTCCATGAAGAAGCAACCTTGTCTATTCCATCATGGCCATCGCCCACGAAGGACTTGCCTCACAAGCGGTAGATCTTCACGAAGTAGGCGATCTCCTTGCCCTTACAAACTCCTTGGTTCAACTCCACAATCTTGTCGGAGGCTCCCAAGTGACACCTAGCCAATCTAGGAGACACCACTCTCCAAGAAGTAACAAATGGTGTGTTGATGATGAACTCCTTGCTCTTGTGCTTCAAATGATAGTCTCCCCAACACTCAACTCTCTCACACAGGATTTGGATTTGGTGGAAAGAAGATTTGAGTGGAAAGCAACTTGGGGAAGGCTAGAGATCAAGATTCATATGGTGGGAATGGAATATCGTGGCCTCAACACATGAGTAGGTGGTTCTTTCTCAGAAATGTGTATTGGAAGTGTAGATATGTTCTGATGGCTCTCTCCACGAATGAAGAGTGGGTGGAGGGGTATTTATAGCCTCCACACAAAATCTAACCGTTACACACAATTTACCAATCTCGGTGAGACCGAATTGAGAAACTCGGTCGGACCGATTTAGTAAACCTAGTGACCGTTAGGATTTTCGGTGGGACTGAGATGCAACTCGGTAGGACCGATATGGTTAGGGTTTGGGCATAACATAATCTCGGTGAGACCGATTACACAAACTCGGTGGGACCGATTTTTGTAATAAGCTAACCAGAGAGTTGGTCAGGCAAACTCGGTGAGACCGATTACACAAGCTTGGTGGGACCGATTTTGGTAATAAGCTAACCAAAGAGTTTGCATTGTAATCTCGGTAGTACCAATTGCTCAATCTCGGTGAGACCGATATTGGTAATGGACATACACAGAGAGATTACAATCCCATCTCGGTGAGACCGAGATCCCTATCGGTGAAACCGATTTGCCTAGGGTTTGTGGCAGTGGCTATGACATCTGAACTCGGTGGCGCCGGATAGAAAGAATCGGTGGAGCCGAGTTTGACTTTTGGTTTAGGTCATATGTGGATGTGGGAAGGTAGTTGAGGGTTTTGGAGCATATCACTAAGCACTTTGAGCAAGCAAGCCATTAAGCAACACCTCATCCCCTCTTGATAGTATTGGCTTTTCCTATAGACTCAATGTGATCTTGGATCACTAAAATAGAAAATGTAGAGTCTTGTATTTGAAGCTTGAGCCAATCCTTTGTCCTTAGCATCTTGAAGAGGTTCCACATCCTTTAGTCCATGCCACTTAATTTTGTTGAACTTGTCTGAAACATACTCGGTAAAAATGTTAGTCCAACAAGAGATATGTTGTCATTAATTACCAAAATCACCCAGGGAGCACTTGTGCTTTCATTTGTGAAAGTCTTATTAAGCATCTTGATCTATCCCTGTAGATCTTGATGCCCAATATGTAAGTAGCTTCACCGAGGTCTTTCATTGAATTTTTTTTCTTATTCAAGTATCCTTTTATGCCGTCCAGAAATTCTATATCATTTCCAATTAACAATATGTCATTCACATATAATATCAGAAATTCTACAGAGCTCCCACTCACTTTCTTGTAAATACAGGCTTCACCATAAGTCTGTATAAAACCATACGCTTTGATCACCTTATCAAAGCGTATATTCCAACTCCGAGATGCTTGCACCAGTTCATAGATGGATCGCTGGAGCTTGCACATTTTATTAGCTCCCTTAGGATCGACAAAACCTTCTGGTTGCATCATATACAACTCTTCTTTAAGAAACCTATTAAGGAATGTAGTTTTGATGTCCATTTGCCAGATTGCATAATCATAAAATCCGGCAATTGCTAACATGATTCGGACAGACTTAAGCATCGCTACGGGTGAGAAAGTCTCATTGTATTCAACCCCTTGAACTTGTCGAAAACCTTTTCAACAAGTCGCGCTTTGTAGACATTGATATTACCATCAGCACCCATCTTCCTCTTGAATATCCATTTATTCTCAGTTGCTTGCTGATCGTCGGGCAAGTCCACCAAAGTCCACACTTTGTTCTCATATATGGATCCTATCTCAGATTTTATGGCCTCAAGCCTTGTCAGAATCTCGGCTCATCATAGCTTCTTCATAGTTTGAAGGTTCGCTGTTGTCTAACAACTTGACTTTTAGGACAGGATTACCATACCACTCTGGTGCGGTACGTGTTCTAGTCGACCTTCGAGGTTCAGTAGTAACTTGATCCGAAGTTTCATGATCATCATCATTAGCTTCTTCTCTAGTTGGTGTAGGCATCACGGGAACAGTTTTCTCTGATGTGCTACTTTCCAATTCGAGATAAGGTACAACTACCTCATCAAGTTCTACTTTCCTCCCACTCACTTCTTTCGAGAGAAACTCCTCCTTAAGAAAGGACCCATTCTTAGCAACAAAGATTTTGCCTTCAGATCTGTGGTAGAAGGTATACCCAATAGTTTGTTTTGATTATCCTATGAAGACGCACTTCTCTGCTTTGGGGTCGAGCTTATCAGGTTGAAGCCTTTTAACATAAGCGTTGCATCCCCAAACTTTAAGAAATGACAGCTTAGGTTTCTTGCCAAACCACAGTTCATACGGTGTCGCCTCAACGGATTTAGGCGGTGCCCTATTTAACGTGAATGCGTTGTCACTAATGCATAACCCCAAAATGATAAAGGCAAATCGGTAAGAGACATCATAGAAT
Organism: Aegilops longissima; assembly: GCA_021605205.1. Taxonomy (NCBI): domain Eukaryota; kingdom Viridiplantae; phylum Streptophyta; class Magnoliopsida; order Poales; family Poaceae; genus Aegilops; species Aegilops longissima. Next base: position 235,725,491 of record CM038677.1, read on the forward strand.
GCACCATATCTAATAAAGTACAGTTACGACGTTCGGACACACCATTACGCCATGGTGTTCCAGGTGGCGTGAGTTGTGAAACAATTCCACATTGTTTTAAACGAAGACCAAACTCCTAACTCAAATATTCACCTCCACGATCAAATCGTATAAACTTTATTTTCTTGTTACAAGGATTCTCCACTTCACTCTGAAATTCTTTGAACTTTTCAAATGTTTCAGACTTGTGTTTCATCAAGTAGATATATCCATACCTACTTAAATCATCTGTGAAGGTTAGAAAATAACGATACCTGTCGCATGCTTCAACACTCATCGGACCGCATACATCGGTATTTATTATTTCCAATAAGTCATTAGCTCGCTCCACTGTTCCAAAGAATGGAGTTTTAGTCATCTTACCCATGAGGCATGGTTCGCAAGTATCAAGTGATTCCCAAAATCCATTCGCATGGAGTTTCTTCATGCGCTTTACACCAATATGACCTAAATGGTAGTGCCACAAGTATGTTGCACTATCATTATCAACTTTCCATATTTTGGCATCAATATTATGAATGTGTGTATCACTACAATCGAGATTCAATAAACCATTTACATTGGGTGTATGACCATAGAAGGTTTTATTCATGTAAACAGAACAACAATTATTCTTTGACTTAAATGAATAGCTATATTGCAATAAACACGATCTAATCTTGTTCATGCTCAACGCAAACACCAAATAACATTTATTTAGGCTCAACACTAATCCTGAAAGTAGAGGAAGTGTGCAATAGTGATTATATCAATCTTGGAAACACTTCCAACACACGTCGTTACCTCGCTCTTAACTAGTCTCTGTTTATTCCGCAACTCCTGTTTTGAGTTACTAATATTAGCAACTGAACCGGTATCAAATACCCAGGGGCTACTACGAGCACCAGTAAGGTACACATCAATAACAAGTATATCAAATATACTTTTGTTTACTTTGCCATCCTTCTTATCTGCCAAGTATTTGGGTAATTCCGCTTCCAGTGACCATTTCCTTTGCAATTGAAGCACTCAGTTTCAAGCTTGGGTCCAGCTTTGGGCTTCTTCACGGGAGTGGCAACTGGTTTTCTATTCTTCTTGAAGTTCCCTTTCTTTCCATTGCCCTTTTTTTTCTTAAAATTGGTGGTGTTAACCATCAACACTTGATGCTCTTTTCCTGATTTCTACCTCCACTGATTTCAGCATCGCGAAGAGTTTTGGGAATCATTTTTGTCATCCCTTGAATATTTATAGTTCATCACAAAGTTCTAGTAGCTTGGTGATAGTGACTGGAGAAATCTGTCAATCACTATCTTACGTGGAAGATTAACTCCCACTTGATTCAAGCGATTATAGTACCCCAGACATTCTGAGCACATGATCACTGGCTGAGCTATTCTCTTCCATCTTGTAGGCAAAGTACTTGTCAGAGGTCTCATACCTCTCAACACGGGCATGAGCCTAAAATACCAATTTCAGCTCTTGGAACATCTCATGTGTTCCATGGCGTTCAAAACATCTTTGGATCCCCAATACTAAGCCGTAAAGCATGGCGCACTAAACTATCAAGTAGTCATCAGATCGAGCTTGCCAAACGTTCATAACATCTGCATTAGCCCCTGCAACAGGTCTGTCACCTAGCGGTGCATCAAGGGCATAATTCTTCTGTGCAGCAATGAGGATAATCCTCAGATCACGGACCCAATCCGCATTATTGCTACTATCATCTTTCAACTTAGTTTTCTCTAGGAACGTATCAAAAATAGGGGAGCCACATCACGAGCTATTGATCTACAACATAATATGCGAAGACATTTTGACTATGTTCATGATAAATTTTAGTTCAATTAATCAAATTACTAATGCAAAGACATTTTGACTATGTTCATGATAACATATCAAATTACTAATGAACTCCCACTTAAATCAATATTCCTCAAGTTGTCTAAGTGATACATGATCCAAATCAGCTAAACCATGTCCGATCATAACGTGAGGTGGAGTAGTCTTCAATGGTGAACATCTTCATGTTGATCATATCTACTATATGACTCATGTTCGACCTTTCGGTCTCTAGTGTTCCGAGACCATGTTTGTACATGCTAGGCTCATCAAGTTTGACACAAGTATTCTGCGTGTGTAAAACTGGCTTACACCAGTTGTATGTGAACGTAGAGTCTATCACACCTGATCATCATGAGGTGTCTCGAAACGACGAACTATAGCAACGGTGCATACTCAGGGAGAACACTTTTATCTTGAAATTAAGTGAAGGGATCATCTTATAATGCTACCGTCATTCTAAGAAAAATAAGATGCATAAAGGATAAACATCACATGCAACCAAAATATGTGACATGATATGGCCATCATCATCTTGTGCTTTTGATCTCCATATCCAAAGCATCATCATGATCTCCATCATCACCGGCTCGACACCTTGATCTCCATCGTTGCGTTGGGGTCGTCTCGCCAACTATTGCTTCCACAACTATTGCTAACGCATAGCGATAAACTAAAGAAATTACATGGCGCTTGTATTTCATACAATAATTAAGAGACAACCCTAAGGCTCCTACCGGTTGTCGATATTACAAAACATGATCATCTCATACAACAACGTATATCACATCACATCTTGACCATATCACATCACAACATACCCTGCAAAAACAAGTTAGATGTCCTCTACTTTGTTGTTGCGAGTTTTACATGGCTGCTATGGGCAACTAGCAAGAACCGTTCTTACCTACGCAAAACCAAAACGGTGATTATGAAGTTTGTTGTATTAACCTTCTTCAACGACCGGCCATAGTCAAATTCGATTCAACTAAAGTAGGAGAAGCAGACACCCGCCAACCACCTTTATGCAAAACAAGTTGCATGTCAGTTGGTGGAAGCGGTCTCGTGTGCATGGACAGGTAAGGTTGGTCCAGGCCGCTTCATCCCACAATACCGTTGAATCAAAATAAGACGTTGGTGGTAAGAAGTATGACCATCACTGCCCACAACTCCTTTGTGTTCTACTGTGCTTATCATCTACGCATAGACCTGGCTCGGATGCCACTGTTTGGGAACGTTGCATGGAAAAAAATTCTATGCACACGCAAGATCTATACATGGAGATGCATAGCTACGAGAGGGGGAGAGCATCTTCATACCTTGAAGATTGCTAAGCGGAAACGTTTATCACGTGGTTGATGTAGTCGTACTCTTCGCAATCTGATCACGATCCAACCGATCTAGTGCCGAACGGACGGCAACTCCGAGTTTAGAACACGTGTGGCTCGATAACGTCTCCTCCTTCTTGATCCAGCAAGCGGGAGAGGATAAGTCGATGTGATCACAACCAACACGATGGCGTGGTGGTGATGGTGGTGGTGGAGCATCGACATCGCTTTGCTAAGCGTCGCCGGGACGAGGCGGTGGAACTACGGAGCAACGAGAGAGAGAGAGAGAGAGAGAGAGAGAGAGAGAGAGAGAGAGAGAGAGAGAGGTGCCAAGGGCTTGTTGTGTCCTCTTGGGGCACCCCTCCCCTCTATATATAGGTGGAGGGGAGTGGGAAACACACACTCCAAGCCCTAGGGCGCAACTAAGGGGAGTGGACTTGGACTCCAAGTCCAATCCTATTCCTACTAGGACTCCTTCCTTTTTTGCCTTCCCTAGCCACATGGGCTTTTGAGGACTTGGTGCGCCTAGCCCAATAAGGTCAGGGTGCCTCCCCGAAGCCCATGCTAGCACTTGGGCCGTGGTGGACCCACTTGTGGACTTCCGGACCCCTCCGGAATCTTCCGGAACCTTCTGGAAGTTTCTCGCTACAATACCGAAAAAACTGCACCTTTTTTCGGAACCCAAAGTATGACTTTCCATATATAAATCTTTACCTCTTGACCATTCTGAGACTCCTCGTGATGTCCGGGATCTCATATGGGACTCTGAACAACATTTTGTTACCACTCATTAAATATCCCAATACTACTCTAATGCCAACGAACGTTAAGCGTGTGACCCTGCGGGTTCAGGAATTATGTAGTCATGACCGAGACACCTCTCTGGTCAATAACCAATAGCGGGACCTGGATGCCCATATTGATTCCTACATATTCCACGAAGATCTTTTATGGGTTTAACCTTTATGACAACATACGTAATTCCCTTTGTGTGTCGGTATGTTACTTGCCCGAGATTCGATCGTCGGTATATCTCGTTACCGACAAGTCTCTTTACTCGTTCCGTAATACATCATCTTGCAACTAACTCCTTAGTCACTTTGCTTGCAATCTTCTTGTTATGTTGTATTAACGAGAGGGCCCAGAGATACCTCTCCATCACACGGAGTGACAAATCCCAGTCTTGATCCATGCCAACCCAACAGACACCTTCGGAGATACCTGTAGAGCATCTTTATGATCACCCAGTTACGTTGTGACAGTTGATAGCACACAAGGTATTCCTCCGATATCCGGGAGTTGCATGATCGCATGGTCTAAGAAACATGTATTTGACATTAAGAAAGTAGTAGCAATAAACGGAACGATCATATGCTATGCTAACGGATGGGTATTGTTCATCACATCATTCTTCTAATGATTTGATCCTGTTACCAAATGACAACTCATTTCTGTGGTTAGGAAACCTTAACCATCTTTGATCAAGGAGCTAGTCTAGTAGAGGCTCACTAGGGATACAGTATTTGTTTATGTATTCACACATGTGTCTAGGTTTCCGGTCAATACAATTCTAGCACGAATAATAAACCTTTATCATGATTAAGGAAATATAATAATAACCATTTTATTATTGCCTCTAGGGAATATTTCCATCAAAAGGAACTACTCACACATCATCATGGAGGCAACAAGGTCGATGAAGATTTCCTTCCCAATGATTTCCCCCTCCGGCAGAGTACAGGAGAAGACCTCCAGATGGGATCGTGGAAGAACAGAGGCTAGGAATTAGGCCAAGGGAGTGCTTAGGGGGCCCACAAGTGCTGATGGCGCCCCCTTGTTGCGGCCCTTGAGCTTGTGGCGCCCTCGTGTATCTTTCGGTCTCTCCTCGAAGCTTCCAGTGTCTCTTCTGGTCCCGAAAGAATCACTGTAAATTTTCATCGTGTTTGGACTTCGTTTGGTATGGTTTTTCTGCGAAACAAAGAAATAGGCAAAAAAAACAGGAACTGGCACTGGGCACTAAGTTAATAGGTTAGTCCAAAATAATAATATAGAATGGCATATAAAGTATACAAGAGTGATAATATAACAGCATGAAACAATCACAAATTTTAGATACATTGGAGACGTATCAAATAGTATGGTCATACTCGTCAAGGTAGGTAGCCCGATACACACGGAGCCAAGAACAGAAGGATAATATGCACTGATGAGTTGAAACTTTTGAGTGCATCAGTGCTAATTGAGAGTGATACTACTGTGTACGACAGTGCCCACTTTGGTACAACGCTCGACCTTATTACTGTTTAATCATACGAATCAAGTTGCCAACAACAATTGTTATTTGGAGCCTGCGTTAAGCATGAACATTATATCTGGATCTTGTTTATTACGAGACGAATATTCATTTAAATTCGAGAATAATGGTTGTTCTATTTATACGAGTAACATATTTTATGGTCATGGACCCAATGTGAATGGTTTATTCTTGTTGAATCTCGATAGTAGTGATACACATGTTCATAATATTAATGCCAAAAGATGCAAAGTGAATAATGATAGTACCACATACTTGTGGCACTACCGCTTAGGTCATATTGGTGCAAAGTGCGTGAAAAAACTCCATACTGATGGACTTCTGGAATCACTTGACTTGGAATCATTTGAAACATGTGAACCATACCTCATGGGCAAGATGACTAGCAGACCATTTTCTCGCATAATGGAGTGGACAAATGACTTGTTGGAAATAATACATACCGATGTATGTTGTCCAATGAGTGTTGAAGCACACGGTGGATATCGTTACTTCCTGACCTTCATAGGTCACTCCCTTTCATCCTCCTTTCTCTCATAATTTAAGTAGATATGGTATATTTATTTAACAAAACACAAGTCTGAAACATTTGAAAATTCAAGTAATTTTAGAGTGAAGTAGAAAATCATTGTAATAAGAAGATAAAATTTCTATGATCTCATCATGGAGGTGAATATCTGAGTTACGAGTTTGGTATGCATTTAAGAAATATAGAATTGTTTCACAACTCATGCCACGTGGAACACCATAGCGTAATGGTGTGTTCGAACGTCGCAATCATACTTTATTATATATGGTGCATTCTATAATGTCTCGTACTGATTTGCCACTATCATTTTGGAGTTATGCATTGGACAGAGCAGCATTCACTTTCAATAGGGCACCGTCCAAATCCGTTGAAATGAAATGATAACCCACAAGTATAGGGGATCGCGACAGTTTTCGAGGGTAGAGTATGCAACCCAAATTTATTTATTCGACACAAGGGGAGCCAAAGAATATTCTCAAGTATTAGCAGTTGAGTTGTCAATTCAACCACACCTGGATAACTTAGTATCTACAGCAAAGTATTTAGTAGCAAAGTAATATGGAAGTAATGATAACGATAGCAAAAGTAATATTTTTGGGTTTTGTAGTGATTGTAACAGTAGCAACGGAAAAGTAAATAAGCGAAGAATAGTATGTGAAAAACTCGTAGGCATTGAATCGGTGATGGAGAATTATGCCGGATGCGGTTCATCATGTAACAATCATAACATAGGGTGACACAGAACTAGCTCCAATTCATCAATGTAATGTAGGCATGTATTCTGAATATAGTCATACGTGCTTATGGAAAAGAACTTGCATGACATCTTTTGTCCTACCCTCCTGTGGCAGTGGGGTCCTAACGGAAACTAAGGGATATTAAGGCCTCCTTTTAATAGAGTACCAGACCAAAGCATTAACACATAGTGAATACATGAACTCCTCAAACTATGGTCATCACCGGGAGTGGTCCCGATTATTGTCACTTCGGGGTTGCCGGATCATAACACATAGTAGGTGACTATAGACTTGCAAGATAGGATCAAGAACTCGCATATATTCATGAAAACATAATAGGTTCAGATCTAAAATCATGGCACTCGGGCCCTAGTGACAAGCATTAAGCACAACAAAGTCATAGCAACATCAATCTCAGACCATAGTGGATACTAGGGATCAAACCCTAACAAAACTAACTCGATTACATGATAAATCTCATCCAACCCATCACCGTCCAGCAAGCCTACGATGGAATTACTCACGCACGACGGTGAACATCATTAAATTGGTGATGGAGGATGGTTGATGATGACGATGGCGACGAATTCCCCTCTCCGGAGTCCCGAACGGACTCCAGATCAGCCCTCCCGAGAGGTTTTAGGGCTTGGCGGCGGCTCCGTATCATAAAACGCGAAGAATCCTTCTCTCTGACTTTTTTCTCCCTGAACACGAATATATGGAGTTGGAGTTGAGGTCGGTGGAGCTTCAGGGGGCCCACGAGGCAGGGGGGCGCGCCCAGGGGGGCAGGCGCGACCCCACCCTCGTGGACAGGTGGTGGGCCCCCTGGCCTTGATTCTTTCGCCAATATTTTTAATATTTTCCAAAAATAAGTTCCGTGGAGTTTCAGGTCATTCCGAGAACTTTTATTTCTGCACATAAATAACACCATGGAAAGTCTGCTGAAAACAACGTCAGTCCGGGTTAGTTCCATTAAAATCATGCAAGTTAGAGTCCAAAACAAGGGCAAAAGTGCTTGGAAAAGTAGATACGACGGAGACGTATCAACTCCCCCTAGCTTAAAACTTTGCGTGTCCTCAAGCAATTCAGTTGATAAAATGAAAGTGATAAAGAAAAACTTTTACAAACTCTGTTTGCTCTTGTTGTTGTAAATATGTAAAGCCAGCATTCAAGTTTTCAGCAAAGATTATGACTAACCATATTCACAATAACATTTAGGTCTCATGTTTACTCATGTCAATAGCATAATCAACTAGCGAGCAATAATAATAAATCTCGGATGACAACACTTTCTCAAAACTATCACAATATGATATAACAGGATGGTATCTCGCTAGCCCTTTCTGAGACCGCAAAACATAAATGCAGAGTACCTTTAAAGATCAAGGACTAATTAAACATTGTAATTCATGGTAAAAGAGATCCAGTCATAGTCATACCCAATATAAATTAATAGTAATGGATACAAATGACTGCGGTGCTCTCCAGCTAGTGCTTTTTAATAAGTGGGTGATGACTTAACATAAAAGTAAATAGATAGGCCCTTCGTAGAGGGAAGCAAGGATTTGTAGAGGTGCCAGAGCTCGATTTTAAAGCAGAGATAAATAATATTTTGAGCATCATACTTTCATTGTCAACATAACAACCAAGAGATGACAATATCTTCCATGCTACACACATTATAGGCGGTTCCCAAACAGAATGGTAAAGTTTATACTCCCCCTCCAAAAACAAGCATCAATCCATGGCTTGCTCGAAACAACGAGTGCCTCCAACTAACAACAGTCCCAGGGGGAGTTTTGTTTGCAATTATTTTGATTTGATTTGCATAAAGCATGGGACTGGGCATCTCGGTAACCAGCCATTTTCTCATGAGTGAGGAGCGGAGTCCACTCCTCTTGAGAATAATCCGCCTAACATGTTATCCTCCTTAATTAGCTATGTTTTTTTGACAGAACATAAATATCATGAAGGCTATGTTTTTAGGCTATGTTGATTTGTTTCAACTACATGTGTGAACATGTGCCAAGTCGAGTCACTTAAATCATTCAAAGGAGGATACCACCCCACTATACCACATCACAACCATTTTAATAGCATGTTGGCACGCAAGGTAAACCATTATAACTCATAGCTAATTAAGCATGGCATAAGTAACTATAATCTCTAATTGTCATTGCAAACATGTTTATTCATAATAGGCTGAATCAGGAACGATGAACAAATCATATTTACAAAAACAAGAGAGGTCGAGTTCATACCAGCTTCTCTCATCTCAATCAGTCCATCTTATATCGTCATAATTGCCTTTCACTTGCACGACCGAACGATGTGAATAATAATAATAGTGCACGTGCATTGGACTAAGCTGGAATCTGCAAGCATTCAATAAGCAAGAGAAGACAAGGCAATATGGGCTCTTGGTTAAATCAACAATAAAGCATATAAGAGCCACTTCAACATTTTAATCATGGTCTTCTCCTATCAACCCCCAAAGAAAAGAAATAAAAACTATTTACACGGGAAAGCTCCCAACAAGCAAAGAAGAACAATAAATCTTTTTGGGTTTTCTTTTTAATTATTACTACAAGCAAGAAAAGTAAACTAACTAAAAGCTACAACTATTTTTTTTTGATTTTTCTTAAGATTTATCAAACACACAAGAAGAAAGCATAAAAAGAAAATAAACTAGCATGGATAGTACAATGAAAGAGTATGAGCACCGACATCTAGCAATGAGTGTGTGAACATAAATGTAATGTCGGTGGGAAATATGTACTCCCCCAAGCTTAGGCTTTTGGCCTAAGTTGGTTTATTGCCACGGATGGCCTGGCGGATATCCAAAGTTGTAACCGGGGTCGTACTGAGATGAAGAAGCCCCTGATTGCCGTTGGCAATCATCTCCGGATCCCACTGGTAATTAGACTGTCGTGGAGGATCAAATTGTGGTTCCGACTCTGGCTCTATGGTTGATGTAGGGTTCCGGTAGGCGTGAATGGCCGCCAGCGGAACGAGATACTGACCTGCAGATAAATTAAACAAGGAAGGAGCAGGCAAGGTAATAGTCTCAGGGTGATGTTTATCAAAGAAAATTTTGTATTTAAGCGCCCCTTCCCTATTCTTAACAATAAAATCATGCGCTACCATACTCTTATAATCTAAATAAACAGTGGGCAACAATTTTTCTTCTTTTTCATAGTGCATAATAGGTATGTTATAATATGCAGCAAGGCGTGAAGCATAGACACCTCCAAAGATGGGGCCCTTTGTACGGTTCAGACTTAACCATTTGGCAATAATACCGCCCATACTAATAGAGTCATCACAGAATAAACCATGGAACAAAATAATAATATCAGGAACACTAAAGTTTCCATAGTTTCCGCGACCAATTAAGCAACGACTAGCAAATATTGCAAAATAACGTAAAACAGGAAAATGTATGCTAGTAATTCTTGCTTCGGAAACCTTCCTAGTTTCCCCTACAGTAATAGTATCAATAAACCCGTCCACATCTTTACGATGTGGTTCCTGTAAGCTACCCTCGAAAGGTATTTTGCAAACCCTGCAAAATTCATATAGTGACATCTGCTTAACCACATCATATAAATGAAACTCTACTGAAGGAGGTGATTCCTTAGGATAATAGTAGAAGTTTTGCACAAAAGTATTGGTGAGTAAGAGATACTGTTCGCGTTGGTCGCGGAGGAAGTCGGTGAGGCCTGCATTCTCAGCCAATTCATAAAAATCATCATAAATCCCGTCTGCTCTCAAGAAATCATCGGAAGGCCATTCACACGGCTGAACCTCCGCGGTGCGAGGCAGATTATATTTGGGCATCTCTGCTTCTTCACTTTGCTTTTCCTTCGAGCTTCGGCTCGATGAGCCCCTAAAAAATCTCTTCATTATTTTCTGAAAAATTCTGAAATTTTTAGTAACTTCAAATAAAATTGAACCAAGCTCCATAAAATTGGAAGCAACTACTCCTACAAGTGCCTAGAGCCTATATCATGCATTAGAACTACTTGGAACCGTATAAATTTGACATGCAAGCTCAAGAACATGGTCACCTAGGCAGCACAAATTTGCAATGAGTAAAGCACTAGAACAAAAACTAATTGGACCAATGGAGGAGTCACATACCAAGGAACAATCCCCCAAGCAGTTTTGTGAGAGGTGCTTTGAGCAAGGAGATCAAAAATCGTAGCAAAATGAGCTAGAACTCGTGCTTGAGTTGGATGGTGATTTTTTTGGGAGGAAGAGGAAGTGTGTGGGTGCAGGAAGAAGTGGAGGGGAGCCACCGCGGGCCCACGAGGCAGGGGGCGCGCCCTGGGGGGTGGGCGCACCCTGGACCCTCGTGGCCAGGTGCTTGCTCCCCCCTTCTGTGTTCTCAGTGCCAAATATTCTCAAATATTCTAGAAAAAATCTTATTAAATTGCCAGGGCATTTGGAGAACTTTTATTTTCGGGGCATTTTTATATTGCACGGATAATTCAGAAAACAGACAGTAAAATACTATTTTTACTTTATTTCAACTAAATAACAGAAAGTAAAAGGAGGGTACAAAAGGTTGTGTTTCCTAACTTCATCCATCTCATGCTCAACAAAAGGAATCCACTAACAAGGTTGATCAAGTCTTGTTAACAAACTCATTCCGAATAACATGGAACCGGAGAAATTTTGAATGACACTATGTTACCTCAACGGGGATATGCACATCCCCAATAATAAGAATATCATATTTATTCTTGACAGTAGGAAGAGGAAATTCAAAACCTCCAAAAATAATCGATGGAATTTTTCCAATATAATTGATACTATGAACTTGAGGTTGTTTCCTCGAAAAGTGTATCGTATGCTCATTACCATTAACATTAAAAGTGACATTGCCTTTGTTGCAATCAATAACAGCCCCTACAGTATTCAAAAAGGGTCTTCCAATAATAATAGACATACTATCGTCCTTGGGAATATCAAGAATAACAAAGTCCGTTAAAATAGTAACGTTTGCAACCACAACAGGCACATCCTCACTAATACCGACAGGTATAGCAGTTGATTTATCAGCCATTTGCAAAGATATTTCAGTAGGTATCAACTTATTCAAATCAAGTCTACGATATAAAGAGAGAGGCATAAGACTAACACCGACTCCAAGATCACATAAAGCAGTTTTAACATAATTTCTTTTAATGGAGCATGGTATAGTTGGTACTCCTGGATCTCCAAGTTTCTTAGGTATTCCACCCTTAAAAGTATAATTAGCAAGCATGGTGGAAATTTTAGCTTCCAGTATCTTTCTTTTATTTGTAAAATTTCTTTCATATACTTAGCATAAGGATTCATTTTGAGCATATCAGTTAATCGCATACGCAAAAAGATAGATCTAATCATTTCAGCAAATTGCTCAAAATCCTCATCATACTTTTTCTTGGATGGTTTCGGAGGAAAAGGCATGGGTTTCTGAACCCATGGTTCTCTGTCTTTACCGTGTTTCCTAGCAACAAAATCTCACTTATCATAATGTTGATTCTTTGATTGTGGGTTATCAAGATCAATAGCAGGTTCAATTTCTACATCATTATCATTATTAGGTTGAGCATCAACATGAACATCTGCATTAACATTATCACTAGGTTCATGTTCATTACCAGATTGTGTTTCATCATCAGAGATAGAAATATCATTTGGATTCTCAGGTGGTTCAGCAATAGGTTCACTAGAAGTATGCAAAGTCCTATCATTTTTCTTTTTCTTCTTTTTAGAAGGACTAGGTGCATCCATGAATATTATTTCTCTGAGAGTCCTGCTCAATTCTCCTAGGATGGCCTTCAGGATACAAAGGTTCATGAGTCATTTTACCAGTTCTAGTAGCCAATCTAACAACATAATCATTATTCTTACTATTTAATTCATTGAGCAAATCATTCTGAGCTTTAAGTACTTGTTCTACTTGAGTGGTAACCATAGAAGCATGTTTACTAATGAGTTTAAGTTCACCTTTGACTCTAGACATATAATCACCCAAGTGTTCAATCATATAAGCTTTTTGTTTTAATTGTCTACCAAAATAAGCATTAAAATCTTCTTGCTTAACCATAAAATTATCAAACTCATCCAAACATTGGCTAGCAAACTTAGTAGGAGGGATTTCAGCTTTATCATATCTATAGAGAGAATTTACCTTTACTACCTGTGTCGGGTTATCAAGACCATGAGTTTCTTCAATAGGTGGTAAATTAAGACCATGTATTTCTTCAATAGGAGGTAATTCTTAACATCTTCAGCTTTAATACCCTTTTCTTTTATAGATTTCTTTGCCTCTTGCATATCTTCAGGACTGAGAAATAGAACACCTCTTTTCTTCGGAGTTGGTTTAGGAATAGGTTCAGGAGTTGGCTCAGGAAGTGTCCAATTATTTTCATTTGTCAACATATTATTCAATAGAATTTCAGCTTCATCCGATGTTCTTTCCCTGAAAACAGAACCAGCACAACAATCCAGGTAATCTCTGGAAGCATCGGTTAGTCCATTATAAAAGATATCAAGTATTTCATTTTTCTTAAGAGGATGATCAGGCAAAGCATTAAGTAATTGAAGAAGCCTCCCCCAAGCTTGTGGGAGACTCTCTTCTTCAATTTGCACAAAATTATATATTTCCCTTAAAGCAGCTTGTTACTTATGAGGAGGGAAATATTTAGCAGAGAAGTAATAAATCATATCTTGGGGACTACGCACACAACCAGGATCAAGAGAATTAAATCATATCTTAGCATCACCCTTTAATGAGAACGGGAATATTTTAAGGATATAAAAGTAGCGAGTTCTCTCATCATTAGTGAATAGGGTGGCTATATCATTTAATTTAGTAAGATGTGCCACAACAGTTTCAGATTCATAGCCATAGAAAGGATCAGATTCAACCAAAGTAATTATCTCAGGATCAACAGAGAATTCATAATCCTTATCAGTAACACAGATAGGTGAAGTAGCAAAAGCAGGGTCAGGTTTCATTCTAGCATTAAGAGATTGCTGCTTCCATTTAGCTAATAACTTCTTAAGATCATATCTATCATTGCAAGCAAAAATAGCTCTAGCAGCTTCTTCATCCATAACATAGCCCTCAGGAACAACAGGCAATTCATATTTATTGGGAGAGCCTTCATCATCACTATCATCAAAATTATCACTTTCAATAATTTCATTCTCTCTAGCCCTAGCAAGTTGTTCATCAAGAAATTCACCAAGTGGCACAGTAGTATCAAGCATAGAAGTAGTTTCATCATAAGTATCATGCATAGCAGAAGTGTCATCATCAATAACATGCGACATATCAGAATTAATAGCAGAAGCAGGTTTAGGTGTCGCAAGCTTACTCAAAACAGAAGGTGAATCAAGTGCAGAGCTAGATGGCAGTTCCTTACCTCCCCTCGTAGTTGAGGGATAAACTTTTGTTTTCGCGTCTTTCAAGTTCTTCATAGTGACCAGCAGATATAAATCCCAAGTGACTCAAAGAATAGAGCTATGCTCCCCGGCAACGACGCCAGAAAATAGTATTGATAACCCACAAGTATAGGGGATCGCAACAGTTTTCGAGGGTAGAGTATTCAACCCAAATTTATTGATTCGACAGAAAGGGGGCCAAAGAATATTCTCAAGTATTAGCAGTTGAGTTGTCAATTCAACCACACCTGGATATCTTAGTATCTGCAGCAAAGTATTTAGTAGCAAAGTAATGTGGAAGTAACGGTAACAATAGCAAAAGTAATATTTTTGGGTTTTGTAGTGATTGTAACAATAGCAACGGAAAAGTAAATAAGCAAAGAACAGTATGTAAAAAGCTCGTAGGCATTGGATCGGCGATGGAGAATTATGCCGGATGCGGTTCATCATGTAACAATCATAACATAGGGTGACATAGAACTAGCTCCAATTCGTCAATGTAATGTAGGCATGTATTCCGAATATAGTCATACGTGCTTATGGAAAAGAACTTGCATGACATCTTTTGTCCTACCCTCCCGTGGCCGCGGGGTCCTAACGAAAACTAAGGGATATTAAGGCCTCCTTTTAATAGAGTACCGGACCAAAGCATTAACACATAGTGAATACATGAACTCCTCAAACTATGGTCATCACCGGGAGTGGTCCCGATTATTGTCACTTCGGGGTTGCCGGATCATAACACATAGTAGGTGACTATAGACTTGCAAGATAGGATCAAGAACTCACATATATTCATGAAAACATAATAGGTTCAGATCTGAAATCATGGCACTCGGGCCCTAGTGACAAGCATTAAGCATAGCAAAGTCATAGCAACATCAATCTCAGAACATAGTGGATACTAGGGATCAAACCCTAACAAAACTAACTCGATTACATGATAAATCTCATCCAACCCATCACTGTCCAGCAAGCCTACGATGGAATTACTCACGCACAGTGGTGAGCATCATGAAATTGGTGATGGAGGATGATTGATGATGACGATGGTGATGGATTCCCCTCTCCGGAGCCCCGAACGAACTCCAGGTTAGCCCTCCCGAGAGGTTTTAGGACTTGGCGGCGGCTCCGTATCATAAAACGCGATGAATCCTTCTCTCTGATTTTTTTTGTCCCTGAACACGAATATATGGAGTTGGAGTTGATGTCGGTGGAGCTTCAGGGGGCCCACGAGGCAGGGGGCGCGCCCCCCACCCTCATGGACAGGTGGTAGGCCCCCTGGCCTTGATTCTTTCGCCAATATTTTTAATATTTTCCAAAAATAAGTTTCGTGGAGTTTCAGGTCATTCCGAGAACTTTTTTTTCTGCACATAAATAACACCATGGAAAGTCTGCTGAAAACAGCATCAGTCCGGGTTAGTTCCATTCAAATCATGCAAGTTAGAGTCCAAAACAAGGCCAAAAGTGTTTGGAAAAGTAGATACGATGGAGACGTATCATGACACCATATGAATTATGGTTCGGCAAGAAACCTAAGCTATTGTTTCTTAAAGTTGGAGGGCGCGATGCTTATGTCAAGAGGCTTCAGCCTGATAAGCTCGAAAACAAAGCGGAAAAATGCGTCTTCATAAGATACCTTAAAGGGACAATTGGGTATACCTTGTATCACAGATTCGAGGGTAAGATCGTTGTTGCCAAGAATGGATCCTTTAGAGAAGGAGTTTCTCTCGAAAGAAGTGAGTGGGAGGAAGGTAGAGCTTGACGAGGTACCTTCTCTCAAACGGGAGAGAAGTGCATCGTAGAAAGATGTTTCAGCGTTCTGGGAACGGGGGTCCCCAGACTTGCCTGCCTGCGGCGTGGCTCAGAGGGGGCCCAGCACGGCCCATCTTCATCAACACAAGACCCGAGACCCTCGCGAGGGGCCAAGCCTCGCGGGGCGGACGACACGGAGCTTCCTCAGGCACGGCCTCATCAGGCTGGCTCACGAGGAGGCGGAGAGATCAAGGCGGGGTACCTCACGAGGTGCCCATGACGCAAGCCATGACGACCAAGGGCGCCAGGCGGGCGCCAATCCACGCAGTGTCCTCCTTTCCTCTTTGGTGCAAAGGGAGCAAGCACAGGCGAGAGCATCAAGCAAAGGCACCCGTTTCGGTGCAACGAGACCAAGACCAGTCCAACGGCAGGGAAGAAGTCATTGTGGAGCCCAAGCCAGCGTCACCACCAGAGCCTTTGGCAGGCGAGGACCAACTTTAGTCAGGATAAGTGTACCAGATGTTCCCCTTCAAAATGGCCAATTGTTGGCGCCCTTCCCTCTCAATATTTGGGAAGAGGCCCAGGGCCTTTGCCTATAAATAGGACTAGCCACCCCCAGGGTAGAGGCAATCAGATCTAGAGATCGGATCAAGTAGCATTACACACATAGAGAGAGAGAGAGAAGGGCGACTGAACTCCTCCTAGCAGTTCATTGCCCCGGCCAAGAACAGACCCTCGCGAGGCTGTTCTTCCTTGTATTGCTCATCATCATCAGCCCAAGAGGCAATCCACCACACCACACTGGAGTAGGGTATTACACCACATCGGTGGCCCGAACCAGTATAAACCCTGTGTCTCTTGTGTTGTACTTCCCATAGCTTAGATCTTTGTGAGGCGGAGGGGTGCAGGTAGGTAGAAGGTGTAATCTCCACGCGCACCCCAGAGTTCGAACCTCAAGGGTCTGCCGGAACCCGAAATCCGACAAGATGTTCCTATGGTGCCTACACCAACTAGAGAGGAAGCTAATGATGATGATCATGAAGCTTTGAACGAGGCTATTACTAAACTTCGTAGGTCGACCAGGACACGTACTACTCCTGAATGGTACGGTGATCCTGTCATGGACGTCATGTTGCTAGAAAACAATGAACCTATGAACTATGAGGAAGCGATGATGAGCCCGGACTCCAAAAATGTCTAGTGGCCATGAATCCGAAATATGATCCATGTACGAAAACCAAGTTTGGACTTTGGTTGACTTACCCGACGATCGAAAGGCCGTTGGGAACAAATGGATCTTTAAGAAGAAAAACAAAAGCTGGTGGTAATGTCACCGTCTATAAAGCTCGACTTGTCACAAAAGGTTTTTGGCAAGTTCAAGGGGTTGACTATGATGATACTTTCTCACCCGAAGTAATGCTAAAGTCTGTTAGGATTATGTTTGCAATTATTATGAAATCTGGCAGATGGAAGTCAAAACTGCGTTCCTTAACGGTTACATTAAGGAAGAGTTGTATATGATGCAACCCAAAGGTTTTTGCAGTCCTAAGGATGCTAATAAGGTATGCAAACTTCAACTATCCATTTATGGACTAAGGCAAGCATCCCGGAGTTGGAATCTTCACTTTGATGATCAAAGGGTTTGGATTTATCCAAACTTATGGGGAAGCTTGTATTTACGAGAAAGTGAGTGGGAGATCTGTAGCATTTCTAATACTATATGTGGATGACATAGAAGAGCTACATCGCTACACCACCTCCTCCAAGACCTAGATGGGCTAACAGTAACAACACGAGAAAGGAAGGGGAACTCAAAAACAATGTCAGAACAGAAAAGCAATACAAAGAGCCGGGTACTTGTAGATATTGTGGAGGCAAATGATTCTTCGGACATAAATGCACCCAATATAAAACGCTCATCCTGATGGCCACAGAGGAAAATGCAGATCAGGATCAATCAAATGAAGATCCCCTCCAAGTTAATGAGCAAGAAGATGACATGACAACACCTGCAACTACTCCTACTCAAGAAGAACAGTGCATGCAAATTTCCTTGCAGGCCCTTGGTAAGAAACCCCCTGCAAAATCCTTTACCCTGTAAGTCAGCATGGGAGGCAAGTGTGGCATCGCCTTAGTCGACTTTGGAAGTTCCCATGCCTTCGTTGACATGAATTTTATTGTCAAAACCTCTTGCCCAACTGTCAATAATCCCTTGGAAACGGTTGTAGTAGCAGGAGGGGGCACTCTCCAGACTGGCTCTCACACAGTAGACACACCATACACCATACAAGGCCACAAGTTCAGCAACTCCTTTAGAGTACTCCCTCTCAAGGGTTTTGACATTATTTTGGGTTGTGATTGGTTGGAGAAACACAGTTCCATCACAATGGATTTCATCACCGGGAAGATGCAAGTACTTGTAGATGGAAAGACTAAAGTCACTCTGAAAGACAACAATAGAAGAGGGATTGTGCCACTCATTTCCTTAAATAGAATGGAGAAGTTGTCAGCTACTAGGGTTTCAGGCTACTGCCTATTTCCATTATCTCCTAATAGGCAACAAACTCAACAACCTTGTGCTGAAATAGAAGATCTATTGCACGAGTACAAAGATGAGTTCGAAGAACCTAAACAAATGCCTCCAATGAGAGAGTGCGACCATGCTATACCGCTCAAGGAGGGCTCTGAACCACCAATGTTGAGACCCTATAGAGTTCCCCACATGCAGAAAACAGAGATGGAGAACCAAATCAAGAATTGTTAGATGCTTCAGTCATCAGACCATGCGAGAGCCCCTATGCTGCCCTGGCTATCTTAGTCAAGAAGAAGGATGACACATGGAGACTATGCATTGACTATAGGAAGCTCAACACCTAGACAATGAACAACAAATTTCCCGTTCCTGTTATTGAGGACATGTTCGATGAACTACAAGGAGCACAATACTTCACAGAACTTGACTTAAGGGCAGGCTATCACCAAGTGCGAATGAAGAAAGAAGACATCCACAAGACGGCTTTCTAAACATACTTTGGCCATTATGAATTCTTAGTGATGTCATTTGGCTTGACTAATGCCCCAGCCACCTTCCAAGCCCTGATGAACAAAGTGTTTGCTAGATATCTCAGGAAGTACATCTTGGTGTTCTTTGACGACATCTTGATTTTCAGCAAGACTCTAGCTGAGCATTTGGACCATCTCAAGACTGTCTTGCACACATTGAGACAAGAACATCTATTTGTTAAGATGAGCAAATGTATCTTTGCTGCACCACAAGTGGAATACCTTGGATGTATAATATCTGGCTCCGGAGTACAAACAAACCCTCATAAGATTGAATCAGTGACAAATTGGTCTATACCACAAAACACAACACAATTGAGGAGTTTTCTGGGATTGACAGGGTACTACAAATGGTTTGTGCAACATTATGGCTTAATTTGCAGACCTCTCCATGATATGCCCAGGAAATATGCTTTCCAATGGACTGATCTGCAAACACAAGATTTCAGCCAACTCAAACACAGCCTCACCTCTGCTCCAGTACTAGCCCTACCCGACTTCTCCCTCCCTTTTCAACTGGAAACTGATGCTAGTGGGACTGGTTTAGGGGTTGTTCTTATGCAACAAGGCAGACCCCTAGCATTTTCAGCAAAACACTTGGGCCCAAATCTGCAGCCATGTCAACCTATGAAAAAGAAGCACTAGCAATTTTAGAAGCACTAAAGAAATGGAGACATTATCTTATTGGCAATGAGTTGCTTATCAGAACTGACCAAAGGAGCGTGAAGTTCATGATTGATCAAAAGGTCTCTGAGGGGATACAACAAAAATTGCTCTTGAAATTGCCGGAATTCAATTACAAAATAGAGTATAAAAAGGGTGCTGACAACAAGGTGGCATATGCTTTGAGAAGAAAGGAAAACATACTCATGGATACTAGCATAATCACTCCCACTTGGATTGAGTCTATAGAGCACAATTATCAGCAAGACACACACTGCTAGGAACTATTACAGAAACTCCTCATTTCCCCTGACTCTGAGAAAGATTACACTGTCACTGCTGGAATCATAAGGTACAACGGCAAGATACACATTGGCAACGACCCAGATCTGAGACACTATCTCATCGAATCCTTGCATGCCTCTGCTATCGGTGGTCATTCAGGCATGGCGGCCAATTACCAAAGAATAAAAAGATTGTTCCATTGGTTGGGACTCAAGAAAGATGTAGAGAAATTCACATCAGAATGTCCTGTATGCCAAAGAGCCAAAGCTAAACATTTTCACTACCCAAGACTTCTTGATCCCTTCCCCTACCAGATATGGCATGGACCCATCTAACAATGGATTCATAGAGGGTCTGCCCAAATCCAATGGGAAAGAAGTGATCCTTGTTGTCGTCGATCGCTTTACCAAGTATGCTCACTTTATTCCACTACCCCACCCATATACAGTGCATACCGTGGCTCAAGCCTTCTTGGAAAATGTATTCAAACTCCATGGCCCACCCAAGAGCATTGTAACAGACCGCGATAGAATCTTCACAAGCAACATGTGGCAAGGGATCTTCAAAGCCATGAAAGTCAAGCTCAAGCTCAGCACTGCATACCACCCCCAAAGTGACGGGCAATCTGAGTGAGTAAACCAATGTTTAGAATCCTAATTGAGGTGCATGACCTTTGAAGAACCCAGAAAATGGTGCTCATGATTGCCATTAGCTGAGTGGTGGTATAACACCAATTACCACACAGCCACTAAATTTACCCCCTTCCGAGCTCTCTACTGCTACCCCCACCAATGATAAGTGAAATAGTTGTGCCTGGACCTACAGATGCTGATGCCCAAGATTTTCTAAGAGAACAACAACACATGGTTTCCATTCTCAAGGAACACTTGGCACAAGCTCAGGCTCGGATGAAGAAATATGCTGACAAGAAATACCTTGAGAGGACATCTGAAGTGGGAGATATGGTTTATCTACGGATGCAGCCCTACCGAATGGCCGCCTTCGGCATCCGACAAGCCATGAAGCTGACAACTAAGTTCTATGACCCCTATTGTATATTACAGAAAATTGGCCATGTAGCATACAAGCTCCAACTTCTCGAGCACATTGGCATTCATCCGGTCTTCCACGCCAGTCAGTTGAAGAAGCACCTGGGCGCACATGCTATCCCGAGCAAAGGTCTTCCATTAGTGGACTGTACTGGCAAGATTAAAACAGAACCACTGGCGGTGTTCGAAACTCGCTCATTACCACGCAATGGCATCCCGGTCACCCAATGGTTGATCAATTGGGAAAATCTCAAACCTGAAGAAGTGACGTGGGAGGATGCCAACTTCATCAAACAAACCTTCCCTGACTTCTTTGACAGCTACCTAAAGATTAGTTGCAGCACTATCCGACAACTAAATAACACCTATACGACATGCAGCAGAAGATATTCTACACTAGACAGGCCATAGTCAAGTAAACAATACAATGAAAGCACGAAGACAAATAGCTGCTAGGTAGAACAGATTGGAATAGGAAGACAGTATGAAGCCAAATACAAGAAAGTCATCACACTATGAAGTCAAACAGATCATGCATGCAAGCAATGACTTCACGAAGACAAACGGAAATGTAAAAGAGATAGGGGATATAACTAGTTGCTTGGTGAAGACAAGGATTTGGTAGACCAGTTCCAGTTGCTGTGACAACTATACGTCTGGTTAGGGAGGCTAATATTAAACTCAGAAGACCACGTATTCACCTTATTCGCCTTGAGCTAAGGACACCCAGTCCTCGCCCAATCACTCTGGTAAGTCTTCAAGGTAGACTTCCAAACCTTCATAGACTTCATTCACCGGCGATCCACAATGACTCTTGGATCCTCAGAACATGGCGCCTAACCGGCTGGAGGATACACAGTCCTCAAGTGTAATAAGTCTTCAGATCATGCAGACAGAAAGACTTCAGTGATGCCTAACACTCTTTGGCTCTGGGTTTTTTGGGCTTTGTCCTCGCAAGGGTTCTCTCTCTCAAAGGCTTCGTAGGTGGGTTGCTCTCAAATGACAAAAGCCGTGCACTTACTTTGACCAGCCACCAATTTATGGTGGAGGGGGTGGGCTATTTATAGCCAACAGGCAACCCGACATGATATGTCCGAAATGGCCCTGGATCACTAAGGAATCGACAAGTGTCCAACGGTCGGATTTCAAACACATGCGGTAGCTTGACTTGGGCTATAAGCAAAGCTGACTCATCCGACTTTGGATGAGATTTGCTCTCATTGTCTTTGCTCGGAGACATAGGATTTTGGGTTGAGCATCACTTCAGTTTTCTGACTTTGTTCACTTGGACCCCACTTAATAGTTCGGTGGTTCCTATGACTCAAGGAAGAAGAAAATGAAACTATGAAAGAAACACTGGTATGCGTCGGTCCTAAACAAACGGCAATCCGAGAAAATCATTTCCGTAGGTATGTACATCCCACACGGTGAATCCCAGAAAAACATTTATGTTTGTATGTATATCACACACAGTCAATCCAAGGAATACGTTTCCGTTCTTATGTACATCCCACACAGTCAATCCAAGCAAAACGTTTCCGTTCGGATGTACATCCCACATAGTTTTATGTATATGCTCGTTTGTGAAAGGTGTCACTATCACACACGCTCTGACTTGGTTAACTGCTTGCTTTCATTAACTACATCACACATGATTTGAGGTACAAAACTATGTGGCATTGGGCTATCCATCACAAGCGATTTTACTGCCAGAACCGTTTGCAAAGTTCCATGACCGTCTGTTCTCTTTTTATTTTTGCCTGTAATTTATTATTCTAATTGGAAATTTTGAAATATGAAACATGCAATTCAAATTCTCAGCACAATGGTTCAACAACGAATCCATAAATAAAATTGCCAGTACAATATGTTCAGTAATTACAGGATTAGGCAGCAATTAACTATGATGAACCATAGTATTTAAAGGCGGTAAAGGTGAAGAGACAAGTGTAAATCATTTTGACTGCCGACGGTGTTGAAGAAGCGGAATGCCCATAATATGCCTTCTTGCATGCCATAGGCACAAACCACTTTTGTCCAACCCCTTGTGACGATTGCCTGCCCATCCTTCACCGCCTTCAGGAAGACTTCTAGAGCATTATCATGGTAGCATGAATTATATACTTTAACCTTAGTTGCCTCCACTCTGGTCATGCAGTTTCAAGGTAGTCATCAGTAAATAGCTTTGGAAACCACTGAAAATAAAAAATATCAGATATTGAGGTCTAATAGAGTAACTTTTTGTGGGCAGGGGGAAAAGGCAACACATTACTTACCATCCTAAAGTTCACTATTGTCTTCGACAAAGTGTAAATAAAGAGCTTAATTCCAATCACCCGTTTCTTTCGCCTAACAATCTTTCTTAGTTTCCTCACTTGACACTTGTTCATGAATATCTCATTGCCCCATACGCAAAAGGGATCGAAGCGTGGATCAGTACCGCTCATATATGTACCTACAATCAACCAGTAAATGTTAGAAGCTAAACTGAGATTGCACAAATGATGTAAAATACAACTACCTATGTTCCTAAGTACAAGTATTCTTTTTTGAGATTTCAATATGAACTACATACGGATGTATATATAATTATAGATATAGTTTAGATTAGAATCTAGATTCACTCATTTTGCTCCTTATTTAGTCTATATTGGAATCTCTAAAAATACTTATATTTAGGAATAGATGGTGTATAAGACATGGGATGCAGCTAACCTCGACGACAAACAACATCATCGCCCATTGTAGCCCTGTGTAAGTACATGGAAAGCCAATGTTAACTACAACAGGGTTAACATCCACCAAAATTAGCAAATGGTAATAAAACGGCAGCATCTGTAGTGATATCTTCATTTCGAAAGAGTAGCACGGTAGCAAAGGGACGGATTAAAAAATGGATACAACTGTTAATTGCAACAGGCTTAACAACATCCTAGTTCATGTTTTATAAGTTTGTAGCCATTGAAATACAACTCTTTAAAAATGGATACAACTGTTAATTGCAACAGGCTTAATGGCCATTGAAACCGGTACTGGTAAAAATGCAATTGGCAGAGTTAAACATCACAGGGCAGGTGCTGCAAGAGCAGATAATGGCCCAGTTGTCTATAAAGGTAGGGAAAATAGCTCAAACGTGTTAGGCATGTTTACTACAACATGCTTAATACATCGACAGTACAAAACATAGCCATTAATTGCAACTGGTATTGGTAAGATTGAACTGGTGGGTACATACTTGGTAAGTCCTGAGAGGTAGTTGTTGGGGCACTTCATCTTGGCCAGAGCCCACCCAAAGTGAGCGGCGGTGGAGGCGAGCTGTTCCCCCAGGTCGAAGCGTGGATCAGTGCCACTGACATGTGTACCTACAGGCAACCAGTAAATGGTACAAGTTAAAATGCAATTGCACAAATGATGTGAAATACTATAAGTGTGACGCCCGGATAATTAGGCTACATAAAAACTCTGCTAATGATGCCACGTCACCTCCGTTACTGTTGCTAATCCCTCGTTAGTTCAAAAAACCGATTCAAAATTCAAATTCCAAATATGGCATACAACAAAAGTTTTCAAACAATAAAACAAAAATGTTCGGTTTGTGGCAATTAAATCATAGGTAATATTGGTAGAGAAACCACATTTCTATAAAATAATTAAATGCACTATGATAATTACAACAGTAACTAAAACATTAATTAAATGCCTTTTTCTAAATTATAAAATATTAAAACATTTTATTTAGGGGTCAAACTTTTTGTAGCCGTGGGTTAAATAATAATACTAATTTAGAAGTTCATTTTATCCTTTAATTAAACTAAAATACATTAAAGACTAAAAGAGAAATGAACAAAAGGTAGAACAAAAAAAAAGTAAGGGAACACCCCCCCTCCCCGCCGCGCTGGGCCTCAGCCCAGCTGGCCATCCAATCGGCCGGCCCACCTAAACCCTCCATAACCTCCCCACCGACAGAAACCCTAGCCTATCGCCCCCACTCCCCCACTCGCCGCTCCCCACCCCCCGTTTCGGATCGGGCAAACCGCTCGACCCCATCGTCCCCAGCACCGCCACCCGTCGCCCTCCTCTACCACGCCACCGCGCCCGATGTTAAGCGCCGCTATCGGACCCCGCCGCCGCGCCGAGCCCCCTCCGCCGGATTGCCCTCGTCCCGATCTGGATCGGCAAGCGAGCTGCTCCCCGACGCCATCGCCACCGTCCTCTCCGTCGCCGAACCTCCCTCAACCTCGTCGCCTCCTCCGTCGCGTCGTCCTCGGCCTCCACCCCGCGCCCACTGCCCCGTACCCTACATGCTCGATGTGAGCCGCCGCCTCCCTCCTCCCTCGTTGCTAACGTAGCAACGCCGTCTATCAAGCCGTAGCTTCGCCGGCGCCTCGCCTCCTTGCCGCCTGCCCGCTTCTCGCGCCGCCCGCTTCGCGGTGGCCTCGCGCCCGCTTGCTTTCGTCTTTGCTGCGCGGGTTGCGCTTCCGCCCCTGTTGCCTATTACGCCCGGCACCGACGCGCTTCCCCCCCCTCGCGCCCGCCAAGGCCCCACGGCTCGTCTCGCCGCAGCGTGCGTGCGACGCTTCTCCCGTCGTCACCGGCCATCGAGGCCCGAAGGCTCGCCTCGCCTCTCATGGCCTCGGGTGCGAGCACCCGCAACCGTCGACGCTTCGCCAAGCAAGGCGCGCCGTTAGCCGCCCGATTGGCACGATGGGTCACACGCACATGGGGCCCAGCCTGTTAAAATAAAGAAGATAAAAAAAGAAAACTAATTAATTAACTAATTAAACAATTAATTAACTTAATTAAATCCTGAATAGATGATTAGTTAAATTTACTTAACCTACTAATTAAACTAAGCAACTGGTAATTAGTTATCGATCTATGATGAATGGACCCATCGTCGGTTTGACCAAGTCAATCGACAGTTGATTGATGACATCACGTTGACCTCATGCTGACATCATAATGGCATTTTCTAAATTAAATTAATTCTGTTAATTCTAAAAATGCTTTAAAACTTTAGAAAATCATATAAAATAAACCATAGCTTAGATGAAAATACTTTCTACATGAAAGTTGCTCAGAACGACGAGACGAATCCGGATACGCAGCCCGTTCATCCGCCACGCGTCCCTAGAATAGTGAACCTGCAACATTTCACCTCCGGTTCATCTGCCCGAAAACACGGAGCACCGGGGATGCTTCCCGGATGTTTCCCCCCTTCATCGGTATCACCTCGCATGCGTTAGAACACGCCCGCTCGCTTGTTGTCCCGATATGCATCTGTTTGCATGGTATTCATTGTTTCTTCCCCTCTTCTCTCGGTAGACTACGAGACCGACGCTGCTTTGCTGCCCAAGACGACTACGGTGTTGACGACCCCTCTCCTTGCCGAGCAATCAGCAAGCCCCCCTTGATCACCAGATATCGCCTACTCTTCTCTATACTGCTTGCATTAGAGTAGTGTAGCATGTTACCGCTTTCGATTAATCCTATATCGCTGCATAGCTTTGTCCTTGCTACTCTTGTTGTTACCTTTACCGCTATCCTCTCGCTTAGTATAGGATGCTAGTGTTCCATCGGCGACCCTACACTCTTGTCCGTTTGCCATGCTATACTCTTGGGCTGTGATCACTTCGGAGGTGATCACGGGCATATACTATATACTTTATATTGTTACATTACCTGTGATATTGTTCGGAGATGGGGGCTGAAAGGACAGGTGGCTCCATCCCGGTAGAGGTGGGCCTGGGTTCCCGACGGCCCCCGACTGTTACTTTATGGCGGAGCGACAGGGCAGGTTGAGACCACCTAGGAGAGAGGTGGGCCTGGCCCTGGTCGGCGTTCACGGATACTTAACACGTTTAACGAGATCTGGGTATTTGATCTGAGTCTGGCCATTTGGTATATACGCACTAACCATCTACGCGGGAGTAGTTATGGGTATCCCGGCGTCGTGGTATCAGCCGAAGCACTTCGTGACGCCAGCGACTGAGTGGCGCGCGCCGGATTGGAACGCAAGCCTGCTCTCGTATTAAGGGGGCTAGTTCTTCTTCCGGCTACATTCGCAACGTGCAGGTGTGCTAAGGGCGATGGGCCCAGACCCATGTGCGCTTAGGTTTAGACCGGCATGCTGGCCTCTCTGTTGTGCCTAGGTGGGGCTGCGACGTGTTGATCTTCCGCGGCCGGGCATGATCCAGAAAAGTGTGTCCGGCCAAATGGGATCAAGCGTGTTGGGTTATGTGGTGCACCCCTGCAGGGAAGTTAATCTATTCGAATAGCCATGATCTTCGGTAACAGGACGACTTGGAGTTGTACCTTGACCTTATGACAACTAGAACCGTATACTTAATAAAACACACCCTTCCAAGTGCCAGATACAACCCGGTGGTTGCTCTCTCTCAGGGTGACGAGGAGGGGATCGCCGGGTAGGATTATTGCTATGTGATGCTACTTGGAGGACTTCAGTCTGCTCTCTTCTACTGTTGCTAGACGGAGGCTGCCAAAAGCGTAGTCTTGACGAGATTAGCTATCCCCTCTTATTCGGCATTCTGCATTCGGTCCACTAATATGGCCTTTACACATATATCCATGCATATGTAGTATAGCTCCTTGCTTGCAGTACTTTGGATGAGTAATCACGGTTGCCTTGTTCCCCTTTTTCCCTATATCTACTCGATTGCTGCGACCAGACGATGGAGCCCAGGAGCCAGACGCCACCGTCGATGATGACTACTACACTGGAGGCGTCTACTACTACGTGCAGCCCGCGGACGACGACCATGAGTAGTTAGGAGGGTCCCAGGCAGGAGGCCTGCGCCTCTTTCGATCTGTATCCCAGTTTGTGCTAGCCTTCTTAAGGCAAACTTGTTTAACTTATGTCTGTACTCAGATATTGTTGCTTTCGCTGACTCGTCTATGATCGAGCATTTGTATTCGAGCCCTCGAGGCCCCTGGCTTGTATTATGATGCTTGTATGACTTATTTTATTTTTTAGAGTTGTGTTGTGATATCTTCCCGTGAGTCCCTGATCTTGATCGTACACGTTTGCGTGTATGATTAGTGTACGATTGAATCGGGGGCGTCACAAGTTGGTATCAGAGCAGGCTGCCTGTAGGAATCCCCCTTCCACACTCCTTGGCCGAAGTCGAGTCTAGTCATTGCAAAACTTCTACTAACATGGTTGTGTGCCTTACGGGCCCACGTCGCCATTGGGTGGTATTAGGATCTTTTACTCCTCGACCTTTACTCTGGGACTCTGATCTCTCCTCTATTCGGGTTAAATGAATTTTACTAAATCTAACATTATGATCTCGTTATCACTTTCACCCGGAAAGCCCCTTATTACTGATGATCGTCTGCTGCACCAGAAGACCCTGAAGATACTCTCCGCTGTTAACTCGAGAACTTGTGTTCATCGCGTTTGCAATTCCCCTTCCACCGTAAACCCTTATGGATAACTACTTGCAGTTGTTATTCTTACCCTCATCCCCAGTTGGTCTTGTTATTACAAGTGGCACGCCCAATATGCGACCCTATCCAAAAGGAACTCGACGGTCCCACCAAGGATAGACCCGCATATTGAAACGCTTTTGCAAGGTGGATATCATTACATCAACATTACATAATAGATGGGGATACATATCAGAGGCATACAATGCCACATGAATACAACAACATCATATACAAGATCAACATCCGACTACGGAAGAAACATAAACAGAAGCTCAAACGACATCCACCCTGCTAGCCCAGGCTGCCGACCTGGAACCTATCCCCTGATCGAAGAAGCAGAAGAAGAACTCCAACACAAATAAACATCACTCTCGCATCATGATCATCGCAAACCTGTACCTGCAACTGGTGGTGTAGTAATCTGTGAGCCACGAGGACTTAGCAATCCCATTACCATGGGTATCAAGACTAGCAAAGCTTAAAGGGAAAGGAAGGGGTAAAGTGGTGAGGTTGCAGCAGCGGCTAAGCATATATGGTGGCTAACATACGCAAATGAGAGCGAGAAGAGAAACAAAGGAACGGCCGTCAACTAGTAATGATCAAGAAGTGATCCTGAACTCCTACTTACGTCAAACATAACCCGAAACCGTGTTCTCCTCTCGATCAATCCGAAAAGAGACACTCACAGTTACGCATACAGTTGGTGTATTTTAATTAAGATCAACCGGGTTTTCTACAACCGCCATTAACAAATTCCCATCGCCACATAACCGCGGGCACGGCTCTCGAAAGTTTATACCTGCGGGGTGTCCCAACTTAGCCCATGATAAGCTCTCGCGATCAACGAAGGATATTCCTTCTCCCGGAAGACCGATCAATCTCGGAATCCGGCTACAAGACATTTCGACAGCAATAAAACAAGACCAGCAAGACCTCCCGGCGTGCCGACACCCTGATAGTAGCCGCGCGTATCTCTTCTCAGGACACGACCGGATGAGCAGTCCGTACAACTAAAACCAAACCTCAAGTTTCCTTGAGGGGGCGCAAAAGCACTCTAGTTTGGACCAACACTTAGACAAGCATTGGCCCGGGGCTGAATAAAGATGACCCTTGGGTTAATTACTCCCAAGGAAATGTAGGTGGTGGTGAAGCAAATGGTAAAACCAATGTTGGGCCTTCTTTGAAAAAGTCTTATTCAAAGCGAACTGTCAAGGGGTCCCATAAATCACCCGACCGCGTTAGGGACGCAAAATCCGGGAACATAATACCGATATGGCGGAAACTAGGGCGGCAAGAGTGGAACAAAACACCGGGCATAAGGCCGAGCCTTCCACCCTTTACCAAATATGTAGATGCATTAATTAAATAAGATATATTGTGATATCCCAACAAGTAAACATGTTCCAACAAGGAACAACATCTCCATGTTCCAACAAGGAACAAACTTCATCTTCACCTGCAACTAACAACGCTATAAGAGGGGCTGAGCAAAGCAGTAACATAGCCAAACAATGGTTTGCTAGGAAGGGTGCAAAAGGTTAGGGCTGACATGGCAATTTGGGAGGCTTGAGGAACAGGTAATAGGTAGCGCAGCATAGCGATAGAACGAAACAACTAGCATAGCAATGATAGTAGTGAGATCCAGGGTAGCGGTCATCTTGCCTGAAATCCCGCAAGGAAGAAGAACGAGTCCATGAAGAAGATGAAGCCACGAAGACGAACCAAGCGTAGACGAACGAATCCTCACGATCGCAACGAAACAGGAACTAACAAGAAGAAGCACACAACATAGTAAACACTCCACATGAACAAGGCATGATGCGCAACAAGCATGATGCATGACAAAGCTACATGAAGCTACTAATGGCAAGAGATGATGCAAACAAGAACAACACATCAAAGCAAGTTTAAATGAGGCCGGAAACAACATATAACAATTCCGGTAAGCCCTCATATGCATATTTCGAAATTGGTCCAGATCTGAATAACTTTATGTTCAAGTTGTTAAACAGCAATTTAAAATGCACCAAGATGATCTACACGAAATTCTAGTCAAGTTACATATAAAGTTCATTATATTCGGAGCTACGGCCTAGAAGATATGAGCAAAACAAGATAAGCATGGCATTGATGCAAAATGCATACAAACATCAAGCAAACACCTCAAAACAAGGATGCAACATGATAATATGAAACTACATGCAAAAACAAGCAAGTTTCATATAGAGCACACTCAAAACGGAGCAACGGTTCAACACATACACCCTATACAAGTCATAACAACAATCTGTCCAAAACAGCGACTAGGCATATTGCAAGCATCAAAACATTATGCTACAGCATCTCAACATAATAACAAAATGCATGGGCATGATGTACAGGTAAAGCATGACAAAACATGAACACTGACCTATCTCCAGAAATGACTAAAACATGCTCAAACACACATGGCAAGATTTCAAATAATAACAGTTTCAGACTTTAGCAGAAATAACATCAGGTTGCAATGTTTAGAGCTATCAAACAACATGTTACAAGAACTTAACATGGCAACCAAAGGCATGGTATGATACTACTAAATGCATAGAACAAAAGTCCCATACTGACCATAAGCCAAAAAGGATCAGAAAATATGATGGCACCCATGTAAACATGGCAAGTTATATTACAGATTTGAACATGGCAGGAATAACAATAAGTAGGCATGTTGGTGAGCTTGAACCACTCACCACAGAGCAATACATGGCATGGAAAGGCACCCAACAGTAAGAAGACATGGCATAGAAGCTATACATGTCAAGAACAACATCATAGCATACACGGATCAACTACAACAACCTTGGCAAAATTGAATAACATGTAAACAATCTGCCAGGAAACATTTTATAGCAAAAGTAGAGCTCGATTGACTCAAGCTATAGCACTCCATAATTGCAAAAAAAAGGCATGGATGGATAGAGCATAACCATATGTTTAAAACATCCTTACTGAAGTATCTCAAAACAAGCATGGATCTCTCTGTAGCATCAAGTTAACATGGCATAAAAATATCAGCAAAACAGGGGCTGAAATCAGCAACATCATGAAGCCTAGTTTGCATGCTTGTGCTAGTCACCACGGAGATCACAAAAATACATGTCATACACCCCTGTAAAGATGGCATGGCATATTACAAAACACATGTAGGACTCAAGTTCATAGGGTGCACACATCAATCATGGCAAAAATGACAAAAGTGCATGTTCTGTTAAGAAACAGAAACTAACATCACATAGCCCTCTTGCTACAGCATTTCGGGCATCAAGATGGGCTCAAATGAAAATGATGCAATGAGATGAAATGATCTACTCTTCGAGGCGAACAATTTGACATATTACACGCACAAAACGGAGCTACGGATGCAGAGTTATGATGCGATGAAAATGCATGAAAATGTTAGCAGATTCGGGACATTTTCAGGAAAAATCATATGAGCGCAAAATAATTATATCTCGCACGGGCGGGGGAAAAGGCGGGCGCTCACCATGCGGGCCGTGGCCCAAGACGGGGAGGGGCGAGGCAGGCGGGCTGGGGCAGAGATGGGCTGGGCCGGCATGCTGGAGATGGCCTTGGGGAGGCCGGGCCCATGAGGGGGAGCGCGGCCCACGTGGTCGGCGACGACCGAGGGCGTCGTCCTCGCGCTCACGCGCGGAGGCAGGGGAGGCCGGCGGCGAGAAGAGGTCCGGCGAGTGGGGAGGCGCGGTGCGTCGGGACCTACGGAGAGCCGCGGATCTGGACGGGATCCACCGGATCCGTCCATTCCCGGCGACAGAAGGAGGTGGGGCGGCGAGCTCGGCGCCGGTGGCGACAAGCTCAAGGCGCTGGGTGGTTCCCATGGGCAAAGAGAGCGAGCGAGGTGAGGCGAGAGGAAGCGGGAGGAAGAGGGAGAGGGGACGCGAGGCTCTGGCACGGCTGGCTGGTGCTCGGCACATGGCTGCTGCTGGGTCGCCTGGAAGAAGCGCGAGGCGGCGGGAAGCCATGGGTACGAGAGGAGGTCTGGTCGAGGGACGGCGGCGGGCGCCGAGGGACAGGCGGTGGCCTTGGCTGGCGCCTCAGCCCAGATCGGCCGGGCGGGCATGCAGATGGGCTCCAGCGAGCCCGTCTTGGTGGTGGGAGCTGGGAGGCGACATGGAGGAGCGAGAGTGGCCAGGGGCGCCGGATGGTGGTGGCTGGGCCAATCGGGCTGCGCCAAGTGGCGGGAGGTGGCTGGCCGGCGCTGGAAAACGAGGAGGGGGCGGTTGGATGTGGCTGGCGGCGCGGATTTCGAGGAGGGAGGTGGGAGGCTAGAGGTAGGGGAAGCTAGGCTTCTAAATTTGGCAAGGGGAGGTGTTTAAATAGAAAAGGGGGGCTAGGGTTAGGGGATTAGCCCCGTTTCGGAGCCGTTCGATCTCGATCGGACGGTCCGGAGCGGAGGGGGTTAGATAGGTGGGCTAGTGGGTTGTGTGAGAGAGAGGCTTGGGCTGAGAGGAGAGAGAGGAGAAATGCAGTCCGGCAATGGTTTTCGGAGACCGAAAACGTCCGACGTTTGACCGACAACGATGCCGCTATAAGTTTAACGGTTGGGCTAGCAAACGAGCTCCGAATGTGACGAAACTTGACAGGCGCCCTGTCTACACTATAATAAGACCGCATGCCAAGTTTCAACCCATTCCGAGAACATTTTTATGCCACTTAAAAAATAATATTTCGGAGGTGCCGCGGGCGCGTGCGAGTGTGTCCGGACTCGGAACGGACAACGGAGAGACCCGGCGGAACCTGAACGGATGCAAGTTTTGAAAAACATGCATATGAAATGCAGATGATGACATGGCAAAATGCAACACGCAAGCAAATGACATGGCAACGATGGCGAATAACTGAAGGACACCTAGCGCATCGAATTCGGGGCGTACAACAAGATACCCTGAAAAACTCGTCGTTGTTTCGATAATCCTTTGAGCTTACTGCCGTGCTGTTCCTTGTCACCTGAATACCCCTACGGTTAATTCTCGCACTTATCGAGTATCCGCTCATCCCCCAGTTGTTCCTGTGTTACACAAAAGTCTTTGAAATACCATTCGATATTCCGAAAATCCTCAGCAACCTATTGCTCTGGAATTTCTTGTTTGCTTTCATTATGATTAATCCCATAAGTATAGTAATCATATTAGCATCCTTTGTCACCATCATTTTTGAGTCCGTTGATTCAATATGTTGTGAATGTTCACAATCATCAGTCGAGTCCTAGGATTAACTTTACGGCTCGGCGTCATTTTGAACATGAGCTGGTTCTCGACCAAACTATCGTAAATCGATTGTGCCTCTGGTATATACAATTGATCCATCCTTGATCGTAACGTCGCTTCGATCCCTTGTTTTGGAAATCATAATTCCTTTGCGTTTAAGCTTTGAATTATTCAGATGATTCCATAACTTGTTGCATTCGCATTCTTTCTTCCTCTCGATTGGGTATTGATACTCACCTCGGCTCCTTTGTGGATCGCCTTATCCTTTGTTGGATTATTATATCCGACGGTGTCCTTCATAATTAATCACCTTGTGAGTCCTTCTCCGATACATAATGCCTTTGTTAAATTGTATCCTTTCCTTTTGTCATCCATGCTCGCTTTCGAGCTGGTGATACTTACTCTTGAAGCTTATGGTATATGTTACAAGAAGCCCGATGGGATTGAACCAACGCCTTCCCTCATCGGCGTGAACCCGAAAGATTTCACGAGTCATACTTAGCTGGTATTGCACCAGGTAAAACTTTCAACAATTAATGTCATCTTTGAAATACGAGAGGTGAATGGAAGATTATGCATTGAGGAAGTGGGAGTCGACCTTGAACTTTGTGTTCATGCCCATGGACGCGATGTATATCCTATCATGGAAGCTTCTTGTAATAATAACTATTTCCTTGATAACTAACATATGGTATCTGTGAATTGATCCCTTGCAACCGTGGTTCCGACCATGATTGTTCTTCTTTGATTCCATTTCTCGGACAAGTTAAAACAATTGCCTTCTATGGATCAATACACCAGTCCAACCTTTACTTTGATCTTGTGTCGAGTATTACCCCCTGGTATCTCAAGATTATCATGGAACTGCATAACTTCTTATGAGTTCTTCATCAAGTGCTACCTTCCCACTGATTCCAATTTTTCACGGGGTCTGAGTTATTATACACTCAAAGACACCGATAACTGAACCGAGTCCGCACTACGGTTCAACAACTCTTCAGTAAGCTTCTATAAGTACGAGTTTGTACCCGATCATGCCATTCCTAGCCTGTTTGGCTATATCATTGTCGTGATGATTTTAACTGTGCTACCCGGTCCTTCTTCTCGGAGCACAATTTTCGACGATGAACTAACCTTACGACGATCCTCATCGTCATATCATTTCGCCTTGAACAACAAGCTTGGTTTCGAGTTTGTGTCGTACCCTTGGTTCCAATAACCTTTCACTTCATCATTACTTTGACTTGATGTCGTCGCCGATCGATTACATCTTTATGAAATCTATCGACAAATGTGTCGTGATCATCATCAACCTTATGAGCTCTTCCAGGATGTCAATTGAGTTCATGATGAGAAATACCATCCTTGCCCCGATGATTTGTGTTAACTTTGACCACTTTATTGCCTTCCGTTCAACACAAACTTGTTCTTGTTTTGTGTTATACCTTGAGCTCCCTGCTATCTAGCATTTGTTCTTCTTTACCTTGGAGTATTACCATCTTTTAGTATCAAGGATGTTGTGAGGACTGCTCCACCTCTTAAAGAGTTCTTGGTATAGTGATACTACTCACCATCACCACTCTTTCATGGTCCTCGTGTTGATTCCAACCGGGGTACCAACAAGTGAACGGTGCTGTTTGGATCCTGCACTTCTAGCAACCCTATTACTTTGAAGTTAATAGTCGGCCGTTCATTCTTAGTCTATTGATTATTGAATCACCATTCCGACATTGGTCGTGCAACCCAACCCATATTTCGGGCGCACCTTTCAACCAATGTTTAGTTGTGTATGTTCTCCTCGAGCATACTTCCTTATATCATTTGGTCCGCAAATGTTATCTCCTTATTCACTTTATTGTGGAAATCCATCTTTGGAAATCTCGATGAATTGTCGTTGAGTTCATCAGCCACCTCCTTGACCTCTCCTTGGGTTAATGATGAACTCTTGTTAGCGGAAATCACTTCATAGTTCATTTCCGAGAATCTTCTGATGTCATCCGTCAATTTGTGTTGCACCTTTCTTCTCGGGCATCCGAGCACGAGGTATCTCGACACCAATCATATCTGAATCTCCATCGGATATGATGGTTGGAACTATATTTTCAAGAGTTATAACATTGGTCCTCTTAAGACCCGGTAAGGTGATGTCATGCCTAGCACCCCTGGCCGGAGGGCCTATTGTTATAGTTCTTCCTTTTAGCAATGTTAGTCATTCTTCCGTGAGGAAATTGTAAGACTTATTCTATAAGTTGTTTCTGATAGATCCTTTGTGTTTCCAAAGTCTGATCTTCACCTGTTGGCCTTGTCAATGCTATCTCGAAGCATGTCTGTGGTACTCCGATTTTCAGCAAGAACATTTGAAGCCCAATGCTAAATGTTTCTTGCTCAATT
This sequence comes from Aegilops longissima, assembly GCA_021605205.1. Classification (NCBI taxonomy): domain Eukaryota; kingdom Viridiplantae; phylum Streptophyta; class Magnoliopsida; order Poales; family Poaceae; genus Aegilops; species Aegilops longissima. The sequence goes on from CM038677.1 coordinate 235,761,621, forward strand.
ATCCAAACACCGATGTATGGGTAATTTCATGAAAATTCTCTCCCCTACCTAAAGAGTTTTCTACATTATATCCTGTCATGGATATCATGCTCTGCTTATCCTTGGGAAGGATATACCCCTGAAATATGTGTTTAAACACATTTTCCTTTCCATTGTTCTCATTTAATCTGAGAATATCATTTTCCTTCCCATTGGTTTGTAACCCTTCTTGTGATCTATATGTAAAACACCTTGGTGTACAAACCGTGTCGATAAGACCCTGTTTCTATTGTTGATGACATTAGGTAACCAGCGATGGATGAGAACTTTGCCTATTGGTCTACCTCGTTCAACGAGCAGGAAAATGGTTCTCTTCGTCCCTCGCCCTTGGTACCGACGTTGTTGCCAACATAACTGACAGGCTATCCTCTGCCATGCCTTGCTTACATGATTGTGCAAGACATTACCGCCCTTCCTACTCTTAACCCACATGGTGGGCCCATAACCCACAATTCCACAGGATCGAAACCTGACTCTCCTACACCCCCTGTTCCCAAGGTTGTTCCTCGTGCGTGACCTCGTATGTAATTCACGAGCCACCTTCAGGTCTGATATCGGACACAATACTTATTCCCGTTGTTTTGACCCTTTCACGCCCTATTACAGGCATCGAACGATTGCCTGGTCGCTCGAAACTTTCCAGGTTACCTCCTTACTTTGCCCTCGATAATTTCTTAAAATTCGATTCGAGAGTTACTTTCCGCCACCTTCCTCGATGTTGTCGACCCGATAGTCAACCTTGCCGACGTCCGTTCTCTCGGAATAACCCCGCCTTATTCTATCGTAAGTACGATGGAGATCACGAAGAAAGGATGCCGACTTCTTCATGATGACCTGAAGCAGAGAAATGATGACATCAACGTAATGGATCGACCTCTTCGAGGAGAGTATCTAAGACCAAGAAGATTCGTTAGAATTTCGTAACCAGGTCTTTCCCCCTTAGTCCCCCTCTTAAATCTCGGGACGAGATTTCTTGTAGTGGAGGAGAATTGTGACGCCCGAATAATTAGGCTACAAAAAACTCTGCTAACGATGCCACGTCACCTCCGTTACTGTTGCTAATCCCTCGTTAGTTCAAAAAACCGATTCAAAATTCAAATTCCAAATATGGCATACAACAAAAGTTTTCAAACAATAAAACAAAAATGTTCGGTTTGTGGCAATTAAATCATAGGTAATATTGGTAGAGAAACCACATTTCTATAAAATAATTAAATGCACTATGATAATTAAAACAGTAACTAAAACATTAATTAAATGCCTTTTTCTAAATTATAAAATATTAAAACATTTTATTTAGGGTCAAACTTTTGTAGCGTGGGTTAAATGATAATACTAATTTAGAAGTTTATTTTATCCTTTAATTAAACTAAAATACATTAAAGACTAAAAGAGAAATGAACAAAAGGTAGAACAAAAAAAAACAAAAGTAAGGGAACACCCCCGCCACATTTGGGCCTCGGCCAGTGGCCATCAACCGCCGCCCACCTAAACCCTCCATAACCTCCCCACCGACAGAAACCCTAGCCTATCGCCCCACTCCCCCCACTCGCTCGCTCCCCCCCCCCCCGTTTCTGGATCGGGGCAAACCGCCCCGACCCCATCGTCCCTGGCACCGCCACCCGTCGCCCCTCCTCTACCACGCCACGCGCCCGGCGTTCGACACCGTCACACCCCCGCCGACCCCGCAAACCCCCTCCGCGGATTGCCTCGTCCCGATCTGGATCGGCAAGCGAGCTGCTCCCCGACGCCATCGCCACCGTCCTCTCCGTCGCCGAACCTCCCTCAATCTCGTCGCCTCCTCCGTCGCGTCGTCCTCGGCCTCCACCCCGCGCCCACTGCCCCATACCCTACATGTTCGATGTGAGCCGCCGCCTCCCTCCTCCCTCGTTGCTAACGTAGCAACGCCGTCTACATCGGAGCCGTAGCTCGCCGGCGCCTCGCCTCCCTTGCGGCCCCTGCCCCGCTTCTCGCGATGCCCGCTCGCGGTGGCCTCGCGCCCCGCTTGCCCGTGCTGCCGCCGGGGTTGCGCTTTCCACCCCTGCTGCCTATTGCCGCGGCACCGACCGCGCTTCCCCCGACTCGCGAAGGCCGCCACGGCTCGTCTCGCGGCGCGTGCCAGCGCTGCTCCCGTCATCGCCGGCCACCGAGGCCCCGAGCACGCTCGCCCTCGCCTCTCATGGCCTCGGGTGCGAGCACCCGCAACCGTACGCCCGCGCGCCCGCAAGGCCGCGCCCGTTGGCCGCCCCGATTGGCCAGATGGGTCACACGCACATGGGGCCCAGCCCCTGTTAAAATAAAGAAGATAAAAAAAGAAAACTAATTAATTAATTAATTAAACAATTAATTAACTTAATTAAATCATGAATAGATGATTAGTTAAATTTATTTAACCTGCTAATTAAACTAAGCAACTGGTAATTAGTTATCAGTCTATGACAGAATGGACCCATGCGTCAGTTTGACCAAGTCAACTAACAGTTGACTGATGACATCACGCTGACCTCATGCTGACATCATAATGGCATTTTCTAAATTAAATTAATTCTGTTAATTCTAAAAATGCTTTAAAACTTTAGAAAATCATATAAGATAAACCGTAGTTTAGATGAAAATACTTTCTACATGAAAGTTGCTCAGAACGACGAGACGAATCCGGATACGCAGCTCGTTCATCCGCCACGCATCCCTAGCATAGTGAACCTGCAACATTTCACCTCCGGTTCATCTGCCCGAAAACACGGAGCACCGGGGATGCTTCCCGGATGTTTCCCCCCTTCACCGGTATCACCTCAGACCGCGTTAGAACACGTCTAGCTCTGCTTGTTGTCCTGATATGCATCTGTTTGCATGGTATTCATTGTTTCTTCCCCTCTTCTCTCGGTAGACTACGAGACCGGCTCTTTGCTGCCCCAAGACGACTACGGAGTTGACGACCCTCTCCTTGCCGAGCAATCAGGCAAGCCCCCTTGATCACGGATATCGCCTACTCTTCTCTATCCGCTTGCATTAGAGTAGTGTAGCATATTCTCGCTTCGATTAATCCTATCTCGCTGCATAGCTTTGTCCTTGCTACTATTGTTGTTACCTTTACCTGCTATCCTCTTGCTTAGTATAGGATGCTAGTGTTCCATCGGTGACCCTACACTCTTGTCCGTCTCCGCCATGCTATACTCTTTCGGGCTGTGATCACTTGAGGAGGTGATCACGGGCATATACTATATACTTTATCTGTTACATTACGTGATACTGTTAGGAGATGGGGCTGAAAGGACGGTGGCTCCATCCCGTAGAGGTGGGCTGGGTTCCCACGGCCCCGATGTTACTTTATGGCGGGCGACAAGGCAGGTTGAGACCACCTAGGAGAGAGGTGGGCCTGGCCTGGTCGGCGTTCGCGGATACTTAACACGTTTAACGAGATCTGGGTATTTGATCGTAGTCGGCCATTTGGTCTATACGCACTAACCATCTACGCGGGAGTAGTTATGGGTATCCGGCATCGTGGTATCGGCGGCACGCCGTGATGCCCGGCCGAGTGGCGTCGCCGGATTGGAGCATAAGCCTGCTCTTGTATTAAGGGGCTAGTTACGCTCCGGCGCGTTATAGCGTGCGAGGTGTGCTAAGGCGATGGGCCCGGACCCTGGCGCTTAGGTTTAGACCGGCGTGCTGGCCTCTCTGTTGTGCCTAGGTGGGGCTCGACGTGTTGATCTTCAGCGGCGAGCATGACCCGTAAAAGTGTGTCGGCCAAATGGGATCAAGCGTGTTGGGTTATGTGGTGCACCCTGCAGGAAGTTAATCTATTGAATAGCCGTGATCTTGATAGCAGGACGACTTGGAGTTGTATCTTGACCTTATGACAACTAGAACCGGATACTTAATAAAACACACCCTTCCAAGTGCGGATACAACCCGGTGGTCGCTCTCTCTCGGGGTTACGAGGAGGATCGCGGGTAGGATTATTGCTATGTGATGCTACTTGGAGGACTTGATCTACTCTCTTCTCTTGTTGCTGACGGAGGTTGCCAGAAGCGTAGTCTTCGACAGGATTAGCTATCCCCCTCTTATTCTAGCATTCTGCAGTTCAGTCCACTAATATGACCCTTTACACATATATACATGCATATGTAGTGTAGCTCCTTGCTTGCGAGTACTTTGGATGAGTACTCACGGTTGCCTTGTTCCCCTTTTTCCCTATCTCTACTCGATTGCTGCGACAGACGATGGAGCCGAGGCGAGCGCCACCGTCGATGGCGACTACTACACTGGGGCGTCTACTACTACGTGCAGCCAGCGGACGGCGACCAGGAGTAGTTAGGAGGTCCTGCGGGAGGCCTGCTCCTCTTCGATCTGTATCCCGGTTTGTGCTAGCCTTCTTAAGGCAAACTTGTTTAACTTATGTCGTACTCAGATATTGTTGCTTCCATGACTTCGTCTATGATCGAGCATTTGTATTCGAGCCCTCGAGGCCCCCGGCTTGTATTATGATGCTTGTATGACTTATTTTATTTTTTAGAGTTGTGTTGTGATATCTTCCCGTGAGTCCCTGATCTTGATCGTACACGTTTGCGTGTATGATTAGTGTATGATTGAATCGGGGGCGTCACAATAAGACATGGGATGCAGCTAACTCGACGAGAAACAATAACATCGGCCGTTATGACCCTGCGTAAGTACATGGACAAGCATGTTAAGTACAACAGGGTTAGCATCCACCAAAAATAGCAAATGGGGCAGCATCTATAGTATATCTTCATTGCGGAGAGTAGCATGGTAGCAAATGGACAGATTAAAAAATGGATACAACTGTTAATTGCAACAGGCTTAACAGCATCCTAAGTCATGTTTTGTAAGTTTGTAGCCATTGAAATACAACTGTTTAAAAATGGATTCAGCTGTTAATTGCAATAGGCTTAATAGACATTGAAACCGGTACTGATAAAAATGCAATTGGCATAGTTAAACATCGCAAGGCAGGTGCTGCCAGAGCAGAGAATGGCCCAGATGTCTATAAAAAGGTAGGGAAAGTAGCAAAAACGTGTTAAGCATGTTTACTAGAACATGCTTAATACATCGACCGTACAGAACATAGCCATTAATTGCAACTGGTATTGGTAAGATTGAACTGGTGAGTACATACTTGGTAAGTCCGAGAGGTAGTTGTTGGGGCACTTCATCTTGGCGAGCTACGCCCAAAGTCAAGAACGGCAATGGCGAGCTATTCCTCTGGTCGAGCGTGGATCGATTGCCAGCGACATGTGTACCTCAGAAACCGATAAATGGTAGAAGTTAAACTGCAATTGCACAAATTATGTGAAATACTGTAAGACATGGGATGCAGCTCACCTCGATGGCAAACAAAAGCATGGGTCGTTATGACCCTGCGTAAGTACATGGACATGCATGTTAAGTACAACAGGGTTAGCATCCACTAAAATAGCAAATGTGCAGCATCTCTAGTGATATCCTGAGTCATGTATTGTAAGTTTGTAGCTGGTATTGGTGAAATTGAGCTGGACATGGTAATATTTGAACATCACACAGTGTGCAGTACTCAAATATACAAGGCACGAACATGCTTAATACATCAACCGTACAAATCATAGCCATTGCAAGTGGTAGTGGTATTGGTGAAACTTGGGCGAGGGAAACACACAACACAGACAAAGCGCGTAAAATACTCGTGTGCGAGAAAAAAATTTGGCAGATCCCGTCTCAAAAAAGTTGTACACGTGTACTTGATTTTTTTTCGGTCAATGGTACGCCTGGTTTATTAGGAAATATCACACAGATAACTGACTTATGGGTCATAAACGCAAAAAACGCAGACGGGTATGGCATAAAAATCGTGTGTTTTGTGATCTTCTAATGATTAACGCAGAAAAACGCACATGGGCACACATGCTAATCAACGCTCAAAGCCCTCAAAGGATGCTCTTACCGATATTGTACGTTAATACTACAAACTTAAAGTACTACTGGTAATTTTCTCTAATACTACAAACTTAAACTACTTCTCACATGCTGCCATCAGGGCATGCTGGCCAGACGCCGGCGTTCTCCTTACCGGCCTTGTAGGCGGCAGCCCACCGTGCTTTGATCTCCGCCAAGCTCTCCTCACCACAGTGTGCGGCCTCTTTTTTCTTACGGTGGCAGGACTCTCTTTTCTTGAGCGCTTTCTACCTTTTCCGCTCCTTCTGTGCGGCTTTAGCCGCCTCTAGATCCACCACCCATTCGGCCATGACAGCCTCAAAGTCCGCCCATATAACTATCTGGCCGTCGGCGACGATGAACTCGGCGTGGCGAGATGCCATCTCTTCCTTACCATGTGTGCGGTCGCGGGCGGCGAGGAACATGGTGCGGTGGGATGCCATCGCTTCCTTACCAGTTACTATGCGCCGCGGTGCCATGGACGGCGCCTGGAGAGAGCTCTGGGACGGAGGGGCCGGGCAGCCGTACAGTGCGATGGTATTCAAGAGCTCAACGACAAACGACAACAGAAATTTGGCTTCCCTTACAATTTTGCTCGTTCATTATCGCACACGGTTCATCTCCGTCACTTCTGGAAACAGTGTGCGCTGAGCCCATTGTGTGTTGCGTTACGATTGGCCGGAACCCCAGCCATGCGGATCGCGCATGTGCATCGTTGGATGCGCCACGATCAAATGGCAATCCACGTCCCTCACATCACACCCGTGCACCTGTAGCTAGATTGGATTTATATGAGCTAAATTCCTAGAAAATGCACATAATCCCCTAAATATGGTAAATGAGCCTAGAAAAATGCCAAATTTGAACACGGTGATTTGCAGGGTGTATGTTCATCATAGAAAAAAACTCCAGGGCAAAGAATGAAGAAAAATTGGATTCCCCTTCATTCTTGGGGATTTCCCTCTCGAAAGCATGGAACTTCCTCGATGATGGTTCGATTTATGAAGGGCGTGCATGACGACATAAGCCAAACCTTCTCAAATTTTTACTAGGGCATGGTGAGGTCATACGATGGCACCATGCCAGGCGTCATATTTTTTAAGCATCTATTTCATTTTTTCTATAGTTGAAAACCCAACAAACAAACATTTGTGGTTGACTATTGCCACACATTTCATCAAAATATCTGTCCATTCCTTGTAAAAGGCATGAGAATTTACTAAATGGCATGAGCATGGTTTTCTAGGCCGTTCTTGTGGACCCTTTCATGCATCGATTGTTTGAACTTGAATTATGCGCATTAATGCCTAGGAAATGCACATAATCCCCTAAATATGGCAAATGAACCTGGAAAAGTGCCAAATTTGAAGATGGTGATTTGCAGGTTGTATGTTCATCATAGAAAAAAAACTCATGGACAAAGGACAAAGGAAATTTGGACCCCCCCCCTTCAATCTTGGTGATTTCCCCCTCGAAACCATGAAACTTCCTCGGTGATGGTTCGATTTATGAAAGGCGCGCATCACGACATAAGGAAAACATTCTCCAATTTTTACCAGGGCATGGTGAGGCCATACCATGGCACCATGCCAGGCGTCATGTTTTCCAACCATGTGTTTCATTTTTGTATAGTTGTTAACCGAGTAAACGAAGCGTTTATGGTTGACTATTGCCATACATTTCCTTGAAATATCTGCCCATTCCTTGTAAAAGGCATGAGAATGTACTAAATAACACGAGCATGGTTTTCCAGACCGTTCTTGTGCACCTTTGCATGCACCGATTGTTCGAATTTGAATTATGTTCATTAATGCCTAGAAAATGCACATAATCCCTAAATATGGTAAATGAGCCCGGGAAAATGTCAAATTTGAACACGTTGCATTTGAGGCGGTATGTTGATCGTTGGAAAAAAAAACTAAATGACAAACTAGGAAGGAAAATTGGATTCCCCTTCAATCTTGGGGATTTTCCCTCTCGAAAGCATGGAACTTCCTCGGTGAAGGTTCGATTTATGAAGGGTGTGCATGACGACATAAGCCAAACCTTCTCAAATTTTTACCAGGGCATGGTGAGGTCATACCATGGCACCATGCCAGGCGTCATGTTTCTTAAGCATTTATTTCATTTTTTTTATAGTTGAAAACCCAACAAACAAACATTTGTGGTTGACTATTGCCACACATTTCATCAAAATATCTATCCATTATTCCTTGTAAAAGGCATGAGAACTTACTAAATGGCACGAGCATGGTTTTCCAGGCCGTTCTTGTGGACCCTTTCATGCACCGATTGTTTGAACTTGAATTATGTGCATTAATGCCTAGGAAATGCACATAATCCCCTAAATATGGCAAATGAACACGAAAAAGTGCCAAATTTGAACACGGTGATTTGCAGGTTGTATGTTCATCATAGAAAAAACTCGTGGACAAAGGAAAAAGGAAATTTGGATCCCCCTTCAATCTTGGTGATTTCCCCCTCGAAACCATGAAACTTCCTCAGTGATGGTTCATTTTATGAGAGGCGCGCATGACGACATTTTTACCAGGGCACAGTGAGGTCATACCATGGCACCACACCAGGCTCATGTTTTTCCAAGCATGTTTTTCATTTTTGTATAGTTGTTACCCCAGTAAACGACGCATTTATGGTTGATTATTGCCACACATTTCCTTGAAATATCTGCCCATTCCTTGTAAAAGGCATGAGAATGTACTAAATATCACTAGCATGGTTTTCCAGACCGTTCTTGTGCACCTTTTCATGCACCGATTATTTGAATTTGAATTATGTGCATAATTAATGCCTAGAAAATGCACATAATCCCCTAAATATGGTAAATGAGTTCGAAAAAATGTCAAATTTGAACACGTTGCATTTGAGGCGGTATGTTGATCGTTGGAAAAAAAACTGAATGACAAACTAGGGTGGAAATTTGGATTCCCCTTCAATCTTGGTGATTTCCCTCGCGAAAGCATTGAACTTCCTCGGTGATGGTTTGATTTATGAAGGGCGTGCATGACGACATAAATCAAACCTTCTCAGCTTTTAACTAGGGCACGGTGAGGCCATACCATGGCACCATGCCAGTCGTCATGTTTTTCAAGCACATATTTCATTGATCTATAGTTGATAACCCAGTAAATGACGCGTTTGTGGTTGACTATTGCCACGCATTCCATTTAAATCTCTGCCCATTCCTTGTAAAAGGCTTGAGAAATTACTAAATACCACGAATATGGTTTTTCCAGACCGATAGTTTGAATTTGAATTGCGTGCATTAATGCCTACAAAATGCACATAATCCCCTAAATATTGTAAATGAACCCGGAAAAGTGTCAAATTTGAACACGGTGATTAGCAGGGTTTATGTTCATCGTAGAAAAAACTCATGGATGAAGGACAAAGAAAATTTGGATTCCCATTCAATCTCTGTGATTTACTATCGCACGCGATTCATCTCCATCGCCTCTACGAACTGTGTGTGTTCACTCACACATGCAAAAGGAAAATAAAACCCTCGCCCACTTCGTCCCCACTCACTCACCGCGGACTCCTCCAGAACTCCGCACCCTAAGCTCGACGGTTGTTGGCGGCGGGCGTAGGTCGCGCTCCAAACGGCACCAGATTTCACCTCCACCGCTTTCCACCGCCTATCTGCACTGACATTCTAGACTCTGGTCGACTGGGATTTTCTGCAGGATTGGGCCGGGGATTTTTCTCATGGAGAAGGTAATCAACTTAATTAGCGAAATATTCACTCATCTCTTATCGCAGTCCGTCCGTCGCTGTTAATCAACCGAAGAAAATTGTCGTGGAATCATTTTCGTTCTAGCTGATTCATGGGTGTTCATTCATGTGTCCACAATGCGAGCACAAATCGGGAAACTGTGGTCATGGCCAGTCGGAAATGAAGTTTTATCTCACCATTCCGGATGACTTCAGGGAGCGCTCGGTATGTTCAATCTCAACCTACCACGGTCGGCATGGCCTAAATTTGTGAACTTATACCGTCTGTTGCTACATTATCTATATATTCGCATCAAATCTTTGTTACATTATCTATTTTTAATTGTACTTTGCTTTCATATATATATATATATATATATATATATATATATATATATATATATATATATATATATATATATATATATATATATATATATATATATATATATATGATCTTAATTTTCATTTCAAGCAGTACATCCCTTGCTTTGCAGGAATAGGAGTAGAAGGAAATCTTGGGCTTTACTTTGCTCATTACTCCCAGGATGTCATATTGACAGCGCAGCATGGATATACGGTCACTCCTATCTTAATGCGGACCTTTGGAGAAAAATGTATAAGTGTTATGAACTGAAAGCTGGCAATAAAATTCTAGTGTGTGCACCACAGCCTGGTCTAATTAAGATGGATGTTTACTTCCCCAACGTCATCAGCCGATCAAAGTCTGATCGAGGTTAGTGTCCTTTCAACTTTCTCCTTGCTGTTACATTACTATTTAAGCAACCAATTGATCACTATTTAAGCAACCAATTGTGATATCATATTCTAACTTCGTTCCTAGGCAGTAACAAATTCTATTTTCCAATTTATGCGCACTATATATTCTTCTGCCATGTTCTGAATAAATAATACCTTTCCGCCTTTTAAGCAGAATATGTTGGATGCATAGTGAATGATATGTATGTTACTAAGCGTACCAAATTTCAATGGAAGGACTTGAAGCATGTCATAAACTTTGTTGATAATCTGACAAAGATAGCACAGTGTATGAACGCTGGATTTTGGATGGGATTAATTAGACCTATGGTGCACACATTGAACAAGACCAATTGTGTGCACAAAACACTGGTAAAAAGTCTTATTTTAATGTTGATGCTCTTAAACTATATATGCAGCTATCCGACCTCAGACGGTCAAATCTCTGTGTTTAGTGTCATCCCTGGATCGGTAATGCTGACACACACAGTACTTGAATGGATTTATAACAGAGTAGCAATCACACACTTATTACATCAAAAGTCTCAAAAGAGAACTTATTACAATAAATATGGCTTAAGGCCATCTAAATAAGATAACAGCGGAAGGCTTGGAAGATAAAGTGAATCCATCAACTCCAACGGCATAGCTGAGTGCACGACAATGGCCTAACGCACCTTACTCTTCGTTTGAAAAGTCTGCAACATGATATGTTGCAGCCCTAAACGGGTCATCACATGGAATATGCTGGCAATATAACACAGTAGAGCAATGAACAGATAAATGCTATCACTACATGCATATATGGCTAGTGGAGGCTCTATGGTTATAATTTTTTTGCAAAAAGCCAACTTTTCCCTACAACAAAGGAATACTTTTTTATTTAACTATCATGGTGGTTGAAACATCATTGAGAAGGTTCCTCCAACTCCATCCCAAATAAGGTAATCATTTACAACCCGTCAAATTAATTTAGAGTGATGAGATCAAATCAATAATTCAAGTACCAGATACTCAAGATGTCCATAACTGGGGACACGACTAACCGTGATTAGTTTCTACACTCTGCAGAGGTTTGCGCACTTTTCCCCACAAGACTCGATCTCCTCCGTTGGATTTCTCACACTACATGGTGTTTGAGAAATGGATGACCGAGACACAGTCTTCCAGAAGCATTAACTCTTTCCTCTGGGTAGACAGTTACACCTACTTTCCCCTACATCTGCTAGCCTACCACTGAAAGAGGTCACGCAACATACTCAACTATGCCAGAGCCCATAATGGCTTGTGGCTGCACACGGAAGTTTCTAGCATGAATAATCTTATGATCCCTTTGAGCCTGGGTGGCGGACCGTAGGATGATCACACGGGTACTCCGGGATATCCTAGGACAACACTGGATTCTCCAGGTGCCCACAAGCAATCCACCCAGATGTGTATTAAAGTTGTCACCTTAAGTTGAACCATTAATTAACAAACTCACATCCGTCATGGATACACTCAAACCCAATCCACGTCTACGAGCATAACATGGCAATATAAGCATAACGTAGAAGTAACTCCCAAGGGTTTGATAATAAAATAGGTAATAGGTTCTACCTCATCATCTACTTCCCAGATCCCACATATTAAGAGATCCTAGCCATGCAATGTGTGAGGGTTGAAACTAATGCATAAAAACTAGGTAACTAAGAGGTATGATCAATGTGTTACTTGCCTTGCTGACGATCTGCAAATCCTAGAGACTCGTAGTAGCACGCTTCGCACTCCGGGAATTCTATCGCAAACAAACAATAGTATACATAGGAAATCAAGCAAAGATGCATGGGTAAAACTCAAATAAGAAGATCGAATCTGAAAACTCAATAGAAGAGATTCGATTTGCAAAAAGAATCAAATCAAACGGAGCAACAGAACTCAAACTACAAAAGAAACAAGATCCATTTATTAATCTAGACTAAAGTCAAATTTTACAGTACCAAATCTTGTTCAAGTTGATTAAACAGAAATAGGGCTTCGAGACGAAGATCTAGGCGCTTGTTTCACCTGATTTGGATAAACGAGCGAAAAGATAAACTAAAGCGAAGATTAGGGCAGAAATCGTGATCGAAAATAATCGCGGAAAAACCAAGGAAAATAAAACAAGACGAACAGGCTAACGAACGAACGTTCGCTGTCTAAAAAAAGCGAATCTAGGGTTTACTTAAAAAAACGATCGGTTTTTTCCCAAGAAAAACAGACGGTGGTGGCGGCTACCTCGGCGGGCGGGGCAGCAGCAGTGGCGGACGGCGAGGCGGCAGGTGGCGTCGCTAGGCAGCGCCGCCGGATCGGCGGCGGCGCCGCGACTAGGGTTTAGGCGGCGGCTGGCGGTGGGATGGTGGGATGGCGGCGAGGTCAGTTCGCGGCTTATAAAGCCTTGCCGGGCAGTGTCCGGATCGGGCACGACCCGGTTAGGTCGGTGCACTTTTTTTTGTAAATAATCCTGACGCGGAAAAACAAATAAAAGTAATACTAAACTGAGTGCAAAAATCCTGAAATAAATTTTCGCGGTCCTCTAATAATATTTCAGACAAAGTGAACATTTATTTGGGCCTCTAATGCAACTCTGAAAAACACATATTTTTTCCTAATTCAAATAAAATAGCAATAAAAGTCCGAAAATAATTAATTATTTGATTATAATATTTTCCTCCAATATTCCCTTTATTTTGGAGAAGTCATATTATCTCCTCTCATATATTTTAATATGAAATATTTTCGGAGAGAAAAATAATTAAAACCAAAGTGATCCTTGTTTCGTTATTTGATAAAAGTTCAAATATGAAAAACGTGAAATCCCCAACTCTCTTCATGGGTCCTTGAGTTGCTTAGAATTTTGAGGATCGCAAAGCAAAATGCAGTAAAATATGATATGCATGGATGACCTATGTATAACATTCCAAATTGAAAATTTGGGATGTTACAATATATATCTTCAGCAATTTGTTACAATTATTTTTTATTCTACATGTCAATAGAAATTGCCCCCTGTAGCAGTTCCTGGATCAATTTCCCAGCATGGACGAATTACACTTGTGCCTGCTAATAACACGAAAGTGATTGCAAGCTATTGCATTTACTGCAGAAATGGAACCATTTAAATTAACAAGTTCTCGCTTCTCGTGGCAATGCATCCATATTGGAAAGTTGGAGACACTATTCTACTCATGATCTACCAAGGCACAGGAGGGCTCTTCCTTTTCATTGACGAGATGTCGAGTCGCCGTGATCAAGCTGCTTCAAGTGGATAGTTGTGGTTGTTGGCCCTCAGCCTATTAAAATGTGCTAATTGTTACTATATATGTTAAGTATGTAGATATGGACCATATGGTTGTTGGCCCTTAGAGCATCTCCAACGGCCTTGTGAAACGATCTTGTGTGCGATAACGCAACCTTTAGCGGCAGGCGTTTTGCAGCGCTCGGCGGCGGGAAAACCACTGTGCTGGAAACGCTTTGCAGCAGCGTGAAAAGGCGCCAGCTCGCGCGCCATATTTTGCGAACTGCTTCCGGCGCGCCTATAAAGTGCGGCGCGCGCCACGCGCCTCTCCACGCCTCCTCTTCTCCTCTTCCCCTCTCTCTCTCGCCACACGCCGCTCCAGTATCCCGCCACCGCAGCGCCTCCGCCGCCCAGCGCCCGCCACCGCCCGCGCCGCCATGCCGCCGCGCCGAGCGTCCGGCTACGCGGCGTCGCTGCGCCCGAGCGGCGGCTACTATGCGGAGATACGCTCCGGCGATCTCCGGCTCGGCCTCGGCACGTACGGGACGGCGCGCGAGGTCGGCCGCGCGTATGACGCGGTGGCGTGTCGCCTAGGACGGCCGCGCGGCCAGATGAACTTTCAAGATGTCTACACGCTCCAGCAAGCGCTCGACCGTGCCCCGCCGCTGCGTCTGAACATGGCACAAGACCGTGCGGAGCACGCCGAGCGGCAGCGCCGCCTCCTCGTCGCCAGAGGACGAAAGCGGGTCATGGCGAGTGGCGCCACCGCCACCGGAGGGCGCCTCTCCTGAGCAGGCCCTCTTTGGGCAAGGCGTCGCGAGGAGGACACGCGAAGGCGCCGCGAGGCGCGGTTGGACAGGCGTCGGCGCAAGGCGTTGGCGAACGCGCAGTCCGATCTTGTTGCACCAGGTGGGTAGTCGTTCTTCACGCTGAACGATGATCGGTGGTTGGACATCTGGCTGGATACCTCGGACGACACCACCGAGGAGGATAATGGTGATGATGATAGCGACTTAGAGTAGTTTTTTAATGCAATCTATCTCGTTTTTTATCGTTTGTCGTTTTTATTATTATGCAATCTATGTTTCGGATGTAAAATACCTTTGTATCATTTAAAATCTATGCAATCTATCTATTTTCCAATGCCTACATTTAGCCTAGAACGAGTCGCGCGCGCTGCATTTTGGTGCCTTCTTTGGAGGCGGCAGCCTGTACATTATATTGCATGACTGCTGGATCGGCCTTCTGGCCAGCGCTAAACCAGCCGATGCGTCTTGCGGCATATGTGTTTTTTGCGCGCCGCTCGACCGGCGCCTGTTGGAGATGCTCTTAGCCTCTTAAAATGTGATAGTTGTTACTATGTTAAGTATGTAGATATGGACCATACAAAACCATGTTACGAAGATCCTCCTTTTGTCGAATAGTGTAACCACTATATATATGTTACTCAAATGCTCTTACCCAAGTTCATAAATTTTCATGGAAAGTATTAGTATCGTACATAGTTCATTGAGTTTAAGCGTGTGCCCGATGACCAGAAGGCATTTGCTTATTAACTGTCCATATTACAAATTCACACACATGTTAACATAAGGAAACGTATGTGTAACATACTAATCATCGCACACGAGTACTCACAGACGCATCATGTGCGATACTCCGCCACCGCAAGCAAGTAGTTTGCATTTTTCAAAGTTTTTTGTACACACAGAATCGCAGATGAAATAGCGCATTATTTATCGTGTTGTAATTTCTCACATAAACAGTTCATCCGAGTCAGCTGTTTGCCACGTATCACACACATCTTGTTTACATGACTCGTTTGTGTTCTTTTGGCTCATCGCAAACAGTTCATCCATGTGAACTGTATGCCGCATATCACACACATCTTGTTAGGTTGAACCGTTTCTGTTGTGTTTCCCAATCGAAAACAGTTCGTCCAAGTTAACCGTATGCTGTATATCGCACACACATTGATATGGCCGCCCGTTTCTGTTGTTCTACCTCATCGCAAACAGTTCGAATGGATTAACCGTGTGTCCTGCATCGCACACACATTGTTATGGCTGCCCGTTTCTGTTGTTCTGCCTCATTGCAGACATTTTGAATGGATTAACCGTGTGTCCTGCATCGCACATACAACTGAAATCTGAACCGTGTTTGATGGCTCCGCCATTGCAAACATTTCGTACCTTTTTTGACGGGTTTTTTACACCACCGTTTGCGATTATTGCATCGCACACAGTTTCGGCAAAGGGTCTCTGATTGTAGTGTCGCGTTAGCAGTATCCTGAAATAGTGAAACTATGTCTTCGCACTCCATAGTCTTCAAGTGAATGTCTTCACACGTCATTGTCCTCGATGTGAATGTCTTCACGAACCACCATTTTCTTCAATGTCTTCATACATTTTTAAGGGTCATCTTTAGTAGGTAAACTGAATCAATGAGGGACTTCTACCTGTGTTATCCTGCAGTTCTCACAAACACATTAGTTCATCAACCATGTTTGTCATCAATACTCCAAAACCAACTAGGGGTGGCACTAGATGCACTTACAATCTCCCCCTTTTTGGTGATTGATGACAAACTAGTTGGAGTTTTCAACGGAGATAAAATTATGTGAAAGTTAAAGAACATTGTCATTGGCTTCATAAGTTGAAAGGGCTCCCCCTGAAGATGTGCATATAAGTAATTTGCCTTTGAATGCAAATGCACATGGTAGGTTCTGCTTTGTGGAGATCTCCTTCAACTCATGAAGACAATTCATCGTGCATACAGAAATGTAATGAAGATAATGACATGCACAATGAGAAATGGGCGTCTGCAGAATGACTTCATGCGGAATTTACCATCGCAACAAACGGTAGCAGCAAGAGTGGCAGACGGCCATCAAGTTTTAAGTGTTACAACTCAAAAACCAAGAGTTCAAGAACAAGAGTTGCAAAACTTAACAAAAATAAGCACCCGACCCATATAGACCCGCTTGAAGACTATCAACTCATATGCTTCTCCCCCTTTTGTCAGGAATGACCAAAAAGGAGTGAAGACATAGAGTGTCTAAGTGTTCCCAGAAGGTGATGGTGAAGATGTTGGAGCAGTTGGGTCGATGGTGGAGTTGGGCGGTGCAGAGGGGCCTGATGCAGAATCCTGAAGCAGTGAAGCCATAGCTGGTGAAGTGGTGCCGTCCTCCTCATCAATGACTCGCGCAACAATAGTTGGAGCCGAAGATGAGTAGTCAGAGTCTCAATAGATGGTGTTGGACGCCAACTTGTTGACTGTGGGGGCTTGGAGTCAAACTTGAAATGTTCAGTGATGCCATCTGCTTGAAGTTCATCTTCAGAGCAAAGCAGAGTGAGGCTCTCCCAGGCACGCCGACAGGTTTCACGAGCAACAAAATAATTCTTGGTGGAGAGGTTGCGTATGCAATTGACATCCATAAGAATACTTTGCATCTGACGCTTCATCCAATCATGATGCCTATCCCGTTTCTGATGAAGAGAAACAAGAATCTCTCAGTCATTTAGCACACGAGCACGCTTCTGAGACCTTTGAGCTACTATGCTGGTTGTTGCATCAGTGGGAGCATGATGCGGCAACCTAAGTTGATCGACAAGTGGACCAACAGCAGTAGTTGGATTGGGAACATAACACATTCAAGTGGTTGTGTGAAGCTTTGGAAGGCAAAATTGTCTTCACAAACAGGTTCCTTGGCAGTCTCAGGATATATGGCTTCATGGGACATATCCACTTCAGGCAGAAAGACAACATGGTTGCACGCTGAAGCTTGATAATTGATGGTGGAGTGAAGCTTAATCAGCCGCATAACCCATGGTGCATAGAACTTGAGACCAAAAAAATCAATGCCGAAAGCTGCCAACTGAAGGATGAAGAAATCTTGAGTATTGAACCTGGTACCATTGATGATGTAGAAGACCAGTGTCTTCATAGTTCCTTCAATCTTGGCGTGAGGAGAATGCCCTTTGATTGGCCATAGAGTGTGCCTTAGCATATGATATACGGTGCGGGGCAGGTACTCGAGGTCATTTACAAAGAATTATTTGGGGTATTTAGCATCAACTAGCAATGGCTTCATCATGCTGAGCATTTAGCTCATGTTGGGCTCTGGCTTCTGGAAGATGCTTTCCATTTCTTGTTCATAGTGCTGAAAACCTGGCTCATAGAGATCACCAGGAGTGGGCAGGGAAGTTAGCTCAATGATGTCTTGAGCTTTGGCTTCATGATGTACATCACCTTACATCCACTTAAGGACCCATGTCTTCGGATCCCTGTTGTAGCCTGAGATAGGAAGAGTGGCATAGAATTGCAGCAAGAGTTCCTCATTCCAGGGCACCCCACGCCTATGCTGTTTGAAAAATTCACTGTGGCCGCGTGGAGCCTTTGGAAGGAAAGGAACAATAAGCATTTCAGGGCAGTTAACCCATCCTTTCGCTCCTGGCTGGATAGATTCAAAAGGGACTTCGAACTCCTGCAACATAGGGTTAAGGAGGCTAATAGGCCTCTGGTGCTGAATTTTGTAAACTCTTTAAACTAGGTCCTTTTTTCTCTTTACTTATTGGTGGGCCACAAAGTGCGTCCCCACCTCTCCCCCCTCCTCCCTGATGTAAATATCCACACTGTACAGTTGTCTCGTGTTTTTTAATATATTTATACAGTAGGAGCCTTTCCTACTGTTTCTGGTCAAAAAAAGAGTTCCTCATTCCAGTGCTCCTTGTCGACAACAAATGGGAGCAGGCCAACTTCATGAAAACAGTCAAGAGCTTCTTCAAGGCAAGGGAGTCCAGCAATGGCATCGCAGCACATGAGCTTGTGGGGGAAGATCATGTCCTGGTTGTACAGAATACATGAGTAATAGCTTCGTTGCTGATGACTCCAGAACCTGTCAGAAGAGATCTTGGGCTTCTTGTATGGATTCTTGGCACTATCAAAGAATGTGTTGTGCTCTCTGAAGCTAAGGACACTGAATGAGCCTTGAGTGGTAGCTGCACTGGGAAGCCTTGGTAGCCTGGGCTTTGGTTTCTGAGTCCGAGGCCTGCGCTCAATGTGGTAGTCATATTGGGGACCAAGAGCTGCAGGTGGTGTCATGATGGGCCATTGGACACTGATCAACTCACCTTCACGATTGAAGGCCCTTGCCATAATATGTGGTCTAGGTGGAGCAGCAACAACATCTGAGGTGGATGGCTGAATGTCTTCTGTGGCATTAGGGGCTTCAGGCTGAAGGATGGCTTCAAGCTGCGTATTGTCTTTAGCCATGACAATGTCATTGGCTTTAGAAGCAATGGTAGCAGCAGAATCATTTGTAGTGGCTTCAAGGGATTCAAGAACTGGTGGGTCAGGCACAATCACATCTTGATTCACACTTGGTTCAGTGGTAGGGGGAATAACAACTTGTTGTTCTTATCTTTCATCAGCTGATGCAGCCGAGATATCTTCAACTTCTTTGGCTTCAGAGACTTGAGCAGTTTCTGTAGGGATGGCTTCAGGGAATAGTTGACGTGCTACTGAGCTTGTGGCTTGCACATCCTCTTCAGGAATTCTCGACATGGAGACCGTTGGCCTTGGGCCTCGGCGAAGCCTTCGAAAAGAGGGCGACGCCTTTTGTGAGGGAGTGTACTTCTCCATGTCTTCAGGGGTGTCTTGTGGAGTCTCAGTTACTGGAGTAGTGACATGAGCTGGTGGAGTGCGCGGAATGACTTCATGCATCGGGGAGTTGGGGTGTTGCTCTTCCCAGAAATCATCTTGAGTAATTGGCATCATGGGACTGCCAATACTAATCTGTTCACTGCTCATGGGAGCAGGCGATGATACCAGCTTGGGCATGATCTGGGGAACTGAGGAAGGACTTCATCATCAACTACATTGTCTTCATGACCAATGTCTTCAGCTGCGGTGGTGTCAGCAGCTGGAATCTCTTTAGTGTTTTCGGCCTTTGTGGGAGCAGGCTCATGAACAACCAGACGTCGTTCTCTGTTGGACGATGTTCGTAGTGCAACAGAGATTGGCTCAACTATTAGTGGCTCTTGAGGTGTAGCTTGATCTTTTCTTGAAGACTTAGAAGATTTTGTCTTCAGCTTCTTCTTGGTTGGAGTGGCATCAGAGGCTTCTTGATGCTTGCGCTTTCTAGCTTCAGCCCTAGCCTGCTTTGTCTTCTTACCCTCATAAGCAGTTGATGTGACCTTTGGCTTCGAGCCAGTCATGCTAGAGGGGAAGATAATGCTTGGCCTTTCCTGCCTCGAAGCCTCAGCTTCAGTTTGCGTTGGCTTCTTCTTCTTAGCAGCCATCCTAGGGTCGATGCCTGGATGCCCAAGTGCCTTTCTGTTCACGACTTCATTGTGAGTCTGAACACATTTTTCTGCATAGTACTTGAGGTGCTCTCGGGATCCCTTGGCTTCATCACGACGCTTATGGAACTCATCCTTGAGATCTCCCATCATTGTCTTGAAGTTCTGGACATCTGTAGCACTGAGCTTGGCCATGTGCTTGTTGAAGACAGCTTTCTCATGGTCAATCTTGTTCTTCGGCTCAACAACCTTCTGAGCAATAGCAAGTTCTTTGGCAATGCAGCCATGGAATGTGACACCAATGTCAATAGGTAGTTGCAGATCATCAATGGTGAGAGACATATCTTCAAACCAATCATTGATGAAGTTGTTCAGAATATCAGCATCAAACAGAGGCAAGTCTTTGAAGATTTCAGCCTCCTGCTTGCTCTTGATTAGCATCTCAAGAGCATCATCAGCAAGATCTTCATCGCTTGATATATCAATGACACCCTCTTCATTTTTCAAGATGCTTGCTGGAGTAAGGCCTAGCCCAGAGGTTTTCTTGGGCTTCTTGGACATGCCAGATAAGTCTTCTAACCGCAAACTGGATTCATGTGGTGCAGATTTTAGTGGCTTCACCTGTGAACCTTTTGGTGTAGTAGAAGATTTTGAAGCATTTGCCTTCTTCATAGGCTTCAGGGGCTCTAGAACTTCAGCATGTTCTTCATCCTCAGCAGCATCTTTAACACTGGCCCTTTGAGCGGCACAACGTGCCCGAAATGAGTTGAAATCATCAAAGGGGCCAATAAGATTTGGCTCAGTTTTGCGACTGCCATCTGGCCTTGGAGGAGATGGACCTAGGTTGAAGTCAATCCTGAAGTCCTTCTTGTTTTGAACTGTTGAAGCCTTAGCAAATTGAAGATTGGCTTCAAATAGATCATCCCCACGACACCATCAAAGACTTGATGGGTCAGCATTTTCAGGAATTGGGCCTCTGACCATGCAAGGAAAGAAGCCTTTCGCAATGGCTTCAGCCCTGGTCTTGGGTTGAAGCTTCTTGTATATGATATCAGCCCATGGTGGCCTCACAACATTCTTGTTTGCATACTCAGGAGTTACAAAGTGATACAAAAACCATTCCCATGCCCAATGTCAGTGAATCCATTGAACTCTGGACTTGCGTTGTGTATAGGATTCATCTGGATCTGACTTGTACATTTCATACAGATCAGGAGGCAGATCCAATGTAGTGTTATCACACGGCTGTCTGCCGCCCTTCTTTGCAGATTTCCCACTTGCCATTTGCTTCAAGACAAGAGCTGGCTTCAGGCGATTCAATGTGATGCTGTACGAACTCTACAAATGAATGCAGCCTATTAGAACCAAGGGATTCTCCCATGGACATGTACCTGTGACAGCATTAGAGATGCGAGGGAAGGGGAAGAGGTCATACGCATTCTCAAAATATTTTGAAGATAAATCAGTTTGAGGACATCTACCTCATAGTGCGAAGACATTCACTTATAGATGTGAGTTGGTTCCAGATTTGTACATGAATAAGTACAAGTGAGGAATCTAACTAGTTGTGAAGCATAAGTGAAATGACTTGCGAATCATGAGATGCATAGAAGTAAATATTCAGATTTGGAAGTGAATAAACAACTTTATGAAGACATAGAAAGTTTTAACATATCAAACATGCGGCAAAAATAGGCTTGTAATTACCGCTCAAGAACAGATGAGACTGCTAGACGAGTTGTCAAATGAGGTCGAGCAGTCCAATATTCCGCGCGCTAACTTGGCGGCTGAAGACACCTACGATGGCGGTGGGAGGAAGAATGTAAGTGCATCTAGTGCCACCCTAGTTGGTTTTGGAGTATTGATGACAAACTTGGTTGAGGGACTAATGTGTTTGTGAGAATTGCAGGATAACACAGGTAGTAGTCCCACATTGATTCGGTTCACCTACCAGAGATGACCCCTGAAAATGTATGAAGACATTGAAGACAATGGTGGTCTGTGAAGAGATTTACATTGAAGACTATGACATGAGAACACATCGCATGAAGACTATGGAGTGCGAAGACACAGTTGTTTCGTAGTTTCCTTTTCTTCTTTGTTGAGTCATAGGAACCACCGTACTGTTAAGTGGGGTCCAAGTGAACAAAGTCAGAGTGACTGATCTGATGCTCAACCAAATCCTATGTCTTCGAGCAAAGACAATGAGAGCAAATCTTATCCAGAGCTAGATGAGTCAGCTTTACTTGTAGCCCAAGTAAAGCTGCCGCATGTGTTTGAAATCTGACCGTTGGACACGTGTCAGTTCCTTAGGGACCCAGGGTCATTTCGAACAAATCAGGTCGGGTTGCCTCTTGGCTATAAATAGCCCACCCCCTACACCATAAATTGGTTGTTGCTCAGAGTTAGTGCATGGCTTTTGTCGTTTGAGAGCAGCCCACCTCCGAAGCATTTGAGAGAAAGATCCTTGCGAGGACAAAACCCAAAACACCCAGAGCCAAAGAGTGTTAGGCATCACTGAAGTCTTTCTGTCCGCGTGATCTGAAGACTTGTTACACTTGAGGACTGTGAATCCTCCAACCGGTTAGGCGTCGCATTCTGAGCATCCAAGAGTCATTGTGGATTGCCGGTGAACGAAGTCTGTGAAGGTTTGGAAGTCTACCTTGAAGACTTACTAGAGTGATTGGGCAAGGACTAAGTGTCCTTAGCTCAAGGGGAATAAGGTGAAGACGCGGTCTTCTGAGTTGAATCTCAGCCTCCCTAACAAGACGTACAGTTGTCATAGCAACTGGAACTGCTCCAACAAATCCTTGTCCTCGACAAGCAACTGGTTCTATCTCTTACCTCTCTTTACTTATAGTTTGTCTTCGTGAAATCATTGCCTGCTAGTCTGATCTAATTATCTTCACTGTGTGAAAACTGTTGTTGTTTGGCTTCATACTATCTTCCATCCTGATCCATACCACCTACCTCCTAATAGTCTTTGTGCTTCCACCTCATTGCTTTCTTGACTATGGCCTGTCTAGTGTAGTCTACCTTCCGCTGTATATCAATAGGTTCATTTCTACTATTTGTCTTCGAAACCCTGTTTTGAAGACATTAATAAAAATCGCCTATTCACCCCCCCTCTAGTCGATAACTAGCACTTTCAATTGGTATCAGAGCAAGGCACTCCCTTGTTCTGTGTGATTCGGTTTAACTACCTGGAGTTTTAGCTATGTCGACTGCAGGGATAATCAAAGTCTCCGCTGCGTGCCCTGTCTTTGATGGCACTGATTACCCGTACTGGAAGAATAAGATGCGTATGCATCTGAAGCCATTGATGTCGACCTCTAGTATGTCGTCAAGAACGGCGTTCCCATGGCCGGTGAAGGTATCACTCCTGCTGATGTCAAGAGGTTCATTCAACTGGATTCGACTGCCAAGAACATCATCTGTGCTCATCCGACCAAAGGACAGTATGGTCGTGTGAGTGCTCTGGAAACTGCGAAGCTAGTCTGGGACTGGCTCTCCAAGGTCAACGAAGGCGTCTCAACCCAGAGAGACTCAAGGACCAGTGTTCTTCGCAACCTCTTCAATCGCTTCAAGATAAATCACAATGAGAATGTCTAGCTTACATTTGAACGCCTCACTGATATCACAAATGAGCTTCACGCACTCGGCGCCACAAAGATCACCAAGCACAAAATTGTCAAGACGCTTTTGAGATTGCTTGACAGCTCATTCGACACCCTGGCCCTGATGATTCAAGAACACCCTGACTTCAAGACTCTCGATCCGTCTGACATACTTGAGAGGCTCAACACACATGAGTTCCAACAATCTGAGAAAAGAGACATCTATGGTACTAACTATGGCCGAACTCGCGCTTTGATGGCAAAGGTTGTTTCCTCATCAAAAGAAGAATCTGACTGCAGTTCTGAGGATCCTGAAGACATTGGAAAGGAACTTGCTATGCTTGTGAAGAAGTTCCAAAAGTTCACCAAGAAGAAAGGCTTCAGAAAGTCTTCTAGATCCAGCTCAAGAAATGATGAAGCTTCCACTCGTGATCACAAGAAGAGAACATGCCTGACGGTGTCCTGGACTAGGGGGTACTCACCACGTCATCTCCCGATCTGTTAGATTGGGCCGAGGACCCCCATGGCCGTATACTCATGGGCCAGTCCGGACAGCTGCCGCATACAAGGAAGATTCCACAAGACTTGGCGATCAAGACAAGGACTCCTCCCCACCGGCGTATTCGGCTAGGACTCTTGTTATCCTAGGTCTCTGGTGCATTATATAAACCAGGGCCAGGCTAGTCGATAGATCAGATATAGAACAATCATACCATAGGCTAGCTTTTAGGGTTTAGCCTCTCCGATCTCGTGGTAGATCAACTCTTGTAATACTCATATCATCAAGATCAATCAAGCAGGACTAGGGTTTTACCTCCATCGAGAGGGCCCGAACCTGGGTAAAAACATCGTGTCCCTTGTCTCCTGTTCCATCCGCCTAGACGCACAGTTCGAGACCCCCTACCCGAGATCCGCCGGTTTTGACACCGACATTGTTGTTTTCATTGAGAGTTCCGCTGTGTGATCGGCAAAAGGATCGATGGCTCGACTGCAGATCAACTGCGAAGCTCGACTGGTCACCTTGGTTCTACCAAGGACTGCCCTACCTCTGATCGTCATGTTCGGATGAGGGCCTTCATCAACATCAGCTCCGATCTCTATCAAGATCATGGAGGAATCATCCAGGGAGCCCAGGGGCTCAACGCCAACATTGCCCTCGGGCGACCGTGCTGTTTTTCTAAACAGCGAACTTGTGTCCGCCGCCACCGCCTCCTCAAGTGTCGTTTTAACGATTGCTTCGGTGGAATTGTGCGGAATTGAGTCTACAACAACCATGGAAAATCTCGTCGAGTTCCGATGGAGGAATCTCTGGCAATCCGCGATATACCGGAGCCCTCTCAAATCTGTACGAGAATCTGGACGAGTTTAGGGTGTGGTGTCCAGCTTCTAGTTCGGACTTCCTTTGGAATATCCAACCGTTGATCGGCTGCGGAATTCCTATATCTACCACCCCTCAAAATTTCATCTCGATCCGACCGTCCAAACTCCGGGAACCTTTCGATTAGTGCATAACTTTTCGGATCTGTTTTCTGCGCGAAAACGAATCCGACCCGAGTTCGTCTTTTTTATGAACGGGATTTCGGACATCCTTTTTTAAGGAAGTTTTGTATGGGGTATTGTGTTTTGTTCCCGAACACATCCCACTAACTTTAAAATCTTTTGAACATGATCTTCAACATCATGCTGGTGTCAAACCAGTCCGGCAACATTGCTCCATGGCTGCCGACCTGTGTCACATTGTTGAGCCAAGCTCAACATCTTCGGATCATCATCTCGGCAAGCCGAACAAGAGTTCGGCAACACAAAGGATAAATCATCACCTACATTGCCGCCCCACGGATTACACGGAGCGGGCACACCGGCATCGCCGCACGGTCACTTCATCATGCCGGCATTGACCACGTCACGACCTGCATCGGCAGGGCCGCACTGTTGCTCCTTCAAGCCGGTGTCCATAACGCCGACCTACTTCGACTCATCGGCTAGCGTCGAGGCTTCGACATCTCGGCTGGACCGGGGGATTCATCATCTCTTCATCAACCTACTCCGGTGACTTTGGCGTCACTAGCCGACCAGCTTCGTCACGATTAGCTGGACCAAGGGCTTTGCCTCGGCAAGCCAACCTTTGCCAGCATCACCTTCCTTCGGATTGCTACTACAAATAAACCAGGTGCTATTAATCCTAGTATTTTTTGCTTGTTTGGGTTAATTTACCCCAAGGAACTATTACTCTGGTTTGTCCATCATATGTACACAGGTCTATCAAATGGTGGCCGCATTAATGACGGTCGCATGGTGGTTCGGTCAGTTTTCGTACATAGTCCGGCAAACATCGCATCTGGAACCCGGACCAACGTGTGAATTCAGGCTTTGTCACGCCTTTACCGCATCACGCCGATGCCCTGCATCGACATTGACTTCGGCGCCAGGCCATATTTCTTTTATTACTCACTTTGCATAAATTATTAATTATGCAACGATTTTTTTATTATCATTACTATTATCTCTGGTTTGCGCTATTTTTTGTGCACAGGAAAATGATCCAGCCGGACTATATCCTTTGGCGTCACCTCGGCTAGACGGGGGGCTTCGTCAACACTTCATTACCCCACGCGGGGACTTGGCATCACTCTGCCGCCTGCATTGACCGTGCTATGTCACCACTTGGAGCCGAGCTCTTTGCTCCGCCACCTCGGGACCGGCTTGGGGATGGAACCTTGTCCGCATCAAGCTCGGACCGCGTCATCAATACCGAACACATTAACCAGCTAAGTTGCCTTCATGCTCAAAGTTTTAAATTTTTTAACTTGTGTTCGGCTCGACAAAGCATTATACTTTTTTGGAAAAAAGTTGCTTGTAGAAAATTTCCTTGTCCAAACTTTGTTTGTGACGGACAAATTCAAATACCCAGTTCACTTGAGGGCTTGCTTCATGAAGCATTTCCTCTTGCATATGATTATACTAGTACAGCTCCGTTCCTTGTTCGTGTATTACGCCACAATATGCACCATATTGACTTAAGCGATTTGCAAGCTGGGTTGCCTGGCTCCTGTGCTTACCCCTACGTTCCCGATTGTTCAGCTAGGGAGTAAAGGGAGCACCTCTGTGATTGTCACGACCGGGTCCTACGAGCTCTGACCTCAGAATGGGTGAAGCCGAAAGCTAGCGCTCTTATTTTCAATTATGGTCGGCACACAACGGAACTCATGAGTACAAAAAATCTATTGCACAAGTCTCATAGTAATAATGAGCACCGAAGAAATGTATCGGTGGGGGTACTATTTTCTTCGAAGATGCTTCTTACACTTCGTCTGTAATATAGCATAAGTTCCCTGAGCGCGCTTTGTCTGTTACAGCCTTATGGCCCGGTTTCCTGGTTATCGGAAACACTGTCGATATTCTCGACAGGTGGAGTACATAACACTTTTCAGTCCTTGACCGAAGAGGGAGAAGCCGATGGTCCATTAAGACGCGTTTAAAGTTCGGGTGAACAAAGATATGATATTAGTACTTTGGTACATACAATCATTATACATAAAATTCTTTTACCCAAGTCACGTGGGGGCTCTTAAATTAGTATGAGCTGTTTTTCTTCTTGGTCGTTGCAAATTCTTTTTTCTATCACTCCTTTCTCGACGCAAGTGTGTGGTCAATAGCCGGATAGCCTTGCTTCTCTCTAAAGCTCGAGTGCAGTTTGCTAAACTAGCCTCGGTGAAGCACTCTGCCTTCGGGATAAGGAGGTTGAAGCCGTAGACTGACCCGCTTGAAGTCTTGAGATACGATGTGTCATGTTAAAGCACGGCAGAAGCACCTTTTTTTTAAAGTCCAATTTTCGGATTGGCACCGAACACTTGATCTAGTTCGGACATTAAACTTTTGAATAAGTTTTTTGGCTTTTCGAGCCTATGGCACTTTTAAACTATTTGTGCGTTTCCAGCATTAGTCTCGCAGTGCAACACCGGACACCTTTAGGGATTCAGCAAAAACATTCTCGGATATTTCTATATATGCATCGGTTTCGAATTGTGTCTTTGGTCAATAGTTGGGTTGCCCGGCTCCTGTGCTTGCCTCCTACGTTCCGCTTTGTTCGGCTAGCTGTGCAAAGGGAGAACCACTGCGATTGTGCTTCCAGCTCGCATGGTCAAGCACCTCTATGGAGAAAGCCGAAAACTGACTGTCACAATAGGGGTAAACTGATCAGCGATCCGATGACTATGTTAAATGACGGGCCGTTCATAACATTGGCCGAAGTGTTTACGGCTTGACCTCGGATGTCGCCGAACAGTAACCGGGGGCTCATAGCTAGCTTCCCCAGTTTAAAGCTCCTATGACTAAGCGAAAGTTTTAAAGCCTGCATATCTGATTGCCTCATTTCCGCTAACACAACCGCCTTCGGGCACCGAGACGTCGGCTAAGGGTTGCTTTGTTATTGCGGAAACACCCTACGTAGTATCTACCAAGGGGTAGAAGCCGACGATGGGCCACTTTCAACTGATAAACGGTCACAATGGAGTCAAAATAATGATGTAAAGTACTTGGATACATAGAATCATTACACATAATCTGTGATTTTACTCTGGATATCGATCCTTAATTGACCACCCATGCCCACATTAAGGCTCGGGGCTCTTGGGCTTTGCGCTCATTATTTACAAATATTAAAAGGGCACATCAATCCCCTGATCTGGTGTTGCCACCCGACCAGTGTCTCGGTGGCTACTGCATTGCCTATTCAATGCAGACAATTAAAAGGGCTCGGTGTTCGGCTTGATCGGACTATGGGAAGGCGCGTCTTCTGACAACAATAAGTACCATCTGGACCTATCTAGCATCAAGCTATATATCACGGCGACTTCTCACGACCCTCTCTCAGGGGCCTATTCGCCGATCACTATTATCTCTAATATATTACTGCTGCGTTTTATTCCTATGTATGCTGCCGAGCTAGGAATTGATCCTCAGCCGATTTGGCGCATCGACACGAGTCTCGAGAACTCTTGGGAACAGCGGTTTTTATGCTTGCCTTCAGGTGCATCTCGGGTTTTAGACTGATGCACACCTTGAGGGCTACTGGATATACGTCAGCAGAAAACAAACTGCACGAATTAAAAACATTCACAAAAAATCAGCCCGCGGTCGGGGTGGTGCACCACCTTGGAAGCAGTCCGGCATAAAGCTCGGGCGCTAGCGGCTAGCTCCATAGAGGGCATTTCCAGCATTAAGCTCGGCTAAACTCCTTCAAATTTTTTGGACCAAGATGATCTATGACATCTTGGATATAGTCCGGCGTTGGAGCTTGGACACAATCCGGCGTTGGAGCTCGGATACATTTCGGCGTTGGAGCTCAGAAGCAGTCCGGCATTGGTGCTCGGCTGCAAAAGATACCTCGAATTCAGTCCGGCGTTGGGGTTTGGATGCAAGAGGACACTGCCGCCCTGGAACAACTTCAAACCCGAGGTGTGGCATAAGAATAACAAGGCATTGATAAAGGCCGGAAACTTAGAGGGGCTCCTCGGATGCCCGACGTGTAAACTCTTCGGATGCACTTCGACGATCCTCAAGATCGAAGATGAGAAGATTTGTTGAACCAGTTTTCAAGACCGACGACCGAAGATGAAGAACAGTTCGGAAGAATCGAGGAGCGTTCCTAACTTGAAGATCGATTCAGGGGCTCTTGGCGGTGTCTGGACTAGGGGTACTCACCACGTCATCTCCCGATCTGTTAGATTGGGCCGAGGACCCCCATGGCCGTATACTCATGGGCCAGTCCGGATAGCTGCCGCATACAAGGAAGATTCCACAAGACTTGGCGATCAAGACAAGGACTCCTCCCCACCGGCGTATTTGGCTAGGACTCTTGTTATCCTAGGCCTCTTGTGCATTATATAAACCAGGGCCAGGCTAGTCGATAGATCAGATATAGAACAATCATACCATAGGCTAGCTTCTAGGGTTTAGCCTCTCCGATCTCGTGGTAGATCAACTCTTGTAATACTCATATCATCAAGATCAATCAAGAAGGAGTAGGGTTTTACCTCCATCGAGAGGGCCCGAACCTGGGTAAAAACATCGTGTCCCTTGTCTCCTGTTACCATCCGCCTAGATGCACAATTCGGGACCCCCTACCCGAGATCCGCCGGTTTTGACACCGACAATGCCACAAGTGCAAGAAACCTGGTCACTACATCTCTGAGTGTCCACAGTGGGACAATGAGACCAAGAAGAAGAAGAAGAGCAAGGAATATGATTCTGATGACAAGAAGAAG
The DNA here is from genome assembly GCA_021605205.1 of Aegilops longissima. Taxonomy (NCBI): domain Eukaryota; kingdom Viridiplantae; phylum Streptophyta; class Magnoliopsida; order Poales; family Poaceae; genus Aegilops; species Aegilops longissima. The sequence goes on from CM038677.1 coordinate 235,791,520, forward strand.
AAGAAATGTCAAAGTCTTCTTCCAAGTCTTCGTCGAAGTCTTCATCACACAAGAAGAGCTCATCCAGCAAGGCTCGTGTGTTTGTTGGCAAGGAGATGGATTCAGAGGAGGAGTCTACATCTGAGGAGGCAGACGTGGAGTCTGAAGAGGAATCTGATTCAAGCGTGGCAAGCCTTGCTCTAGCTTCAGCATACGTCGCCAAGTCCATCTTCAACACTGAAGACAATGGCCTCGTTACCAACGCTGATGCTAATGATGAGGATAAATATACTCCCACCTACTGCTTCATGGCACGTGGTGCCAAGGTAAACTCACGCGATGCCTACTTTCAAACGTCAAGTGAAGATGACTCTGAATGCGAATCTAAACCTAGCTACAAAACACTTGCTAAGATTGTAACTGAACAACAAAATGCTATGGAACATATTCAAAAGTTGCTAGACAAAAGCGATGACCTGTTGGACGCGGAAATGACCCGAACTCAGTCCTTAATTGAAGACATTAAAAATCTTCATGTTAAGTACGAGGAACTTGAAAGTCGTCATGAAACGCTCTCAACTACTCATGAAAAGCTCTCCTATGATTATCTTCAAAGGAAACAAGAGCTTGAGAACTTGAGATCGGCTCATGAAGATCTTCAAAAGGAGAACGAGTCACTCCACGCTCAATAGATCAGTTCCGCTCAGGAAGGATTTGAACCACCATGTCTAAAATGTCTTGAGCGTGATAGCATTGTCTCTATTGCTGAATGTTCATCTGCTGCTACTGCTGCAATATCTTCAACTTCTGATGTGGTAACTAACCCCTCTACTAAGGATACCACTACTATTGCTCATGAAAATGCTAGGTTGAAGACATTGCTTGAGATAGGAATGTACAAAAGTCTCAAAGGGCATCAAACACTATGTGATGTCCTCAAAAAGCAGATTCTGAACCGAAACCCTAGGAAAGAGGGTGTTGGGTTCAAGAGGAAAATGAATGTTGATGGTTCTTACTGGAAGCCTGAGCAGTACCCCAAAACCACATGGGTTGCTGCAAAGGGACCTTCAGTGGATCTGTCTACCTTGTCTGGCTTCACTTGTGCTAACCCAATTATCATTGATGAATCCTTTGATTCAAACTATAAACTGTTTAAGGATCAAAATGGTGAATTGTCTGCCAGGTATATTGCTACTAACTGCAGGAATGGGCCACCTATGAAGAAGATCTGGGTTCCCAAGAGTTGTCGTGAGAATCTTCAGGTGAATGTCATCATGACACCACCTGGGAAGAAGACAAACCCCAGACCAAAGGCTTCATATGGTCCAAAGGCTTCATACAGACAAAGGACTCACCAGAGTCACCCTAACACCAATGTTTTGTAGGGAAATCATACTCAGACTCACCAGAGTTCAAATTTTAAATATGGTGAAGTTCAATGCCTATTAAAAATCAGAATTTTCTCGTTATTAAAAGAATAAAACCCAGAAGTTCAAATTTAAGAACATCTTGATGGTTAGATGTCTGTTAAAACCATGTGAGTGTATGTGTGTGTAGGTGCGTGCCAACACAAAAGTTCGGATGAGGAAAAGGTAATAAAATGAAACCTAAAAATATCTATTGCAACAAGTTCCCCCCAAGAAGGAACACACCACCGAAATATCGACATGGCTAGAAAAATTAAAAAAACTGATTTTTCCCATTCTATAAAAACTAGAAGTTCAAATTTAAAATAATGGCACGGTATCATTGTTTATATAAAAAAGCATTTTCCCCGTTACTAACCAATAAAACTAACAAGTTCAAATTCAAAAAATGGTGAAGTTCGATGTCTATAAAAACTCAGATTTTTCACATTGTTAAAAAATAGAACCAACAAGTTCAAAATTTTACAACAAAGAGGTTCAAAAAACTGGATTTTCCTCGTTACTAAAGAACAAAACTAAGAAGTTCAAATTAAAATAACAGAGAAGTTCAAAGTTGATAAAAACCTCAGATTATCATTCTAAAGAATAACCAATAAGTTTAAATTAAAAAAGGAACAACAAAAAAGTTTAAAATATATTTTTCTTGTTTTTTAATTCGGATCTTCCCCGATTCTAAAGATTAAATCAAGAAGTTCAATTTTAAAAAACAGAGTAATTCAATGTACATTAAAAAACTCAGTTTTTCTCCTTACTGAAGAATAAAACCAAGAAGTTCAATTTACTAACGTGGAGAAGGTTGATATTTAATTAAAAACTCGAATTTTTTGGTTACTAAAGAATAAAACAAATAAGTTCAATTCAAAATAAAGAAGAAGTTTGATGTTTGTAACAAAACTACAATTTTCATATTTCTAAAAATACATAAAATAAATCCAAATAAAAAGTTAGAGTGGTTCGATATAGAAGTTCAATGACTATAGAAAACTCAGATTTTCCTCGTTATTAAAGAATGAAAACAAGAAGTTCAAAATAAAAAACAAGAAGTTCAACTTTTAAAATAGAACGCTTCAAAATTTTATAAAAAATGATTAAGAAATAAAACTAGGAAGTCCATATTAAAAAGATGGAGAATTTTGATGATTATAGAAAACTTAGATTTTCCTCGTTATTAAAGAATCAAAACAAGAAGTTCAAAAATAAAATAACAAGAAGTTCAACTTTTAAAAAAGGATTAAGAAAATCCGATTAAAAATTCATAAAAAAAACCCAGATATTTTCATGTAACCAAGAGAAGTTCAGATTGATAACTACCAGAAGTTCATGTACTACAGGGCGTGCATTTTGTATTGAAAAAAGAACAAAAAAAACAAAGGCTAAAAGTTTTGTTGATATAAGTTCAAGTCCTTCGTCGAAGAAAGTCAAAAAAATATATTGTGAGAGAGGTTTGTACAAAAGAAATATCATTTGTGTAGCACTGACGAATGGATGAGAAAAATTACAAAAGAAAATACGTCACATAAGTTCAATGTGGAAACAACAGGAAGTTCAACTACTACAGTGAATGAATTTCAGATGAAAAACTTCTAAAATCGTCGCGAGTATGAAAAAACGATCAACACGGGAAAGTTGCGTGTTCACAGCAGCTTTCCACCGATATATCACTTGCTCAATTCCGGTGAGTGGATGGAGAGCTACGAGCAGTGGATGAAGAGCCACGGGCAAAAAAAGCACGTGAAAAAACAGAGTGAAGTTCAAGGTTTCATACCGAGAAGTTCATGTACTTCACGCAATGCATTTTTCACGAATCTGTTTCGCGATAAAGGCAGAACGAATGATCTCGCCATTTTCCAAATTACTTGAAAACGGCAGGGAATCACAGAAAACCATCAACATGAAAAAGTTTCGCATTTTCCTTAGCTTTTAAACTGTATATAATTTGCCCCATTCCGATAAAGTTTGTGGAAATTACAGCAAAAATATGTTTTTAGCCATTTTGAAAACTGACATAAAACAGTAAGGAATTGGGAGAAATAATATATACCAAAAAGTTTCGCATTTCCTCAAGCTTTCCAACGCCATATCATTTGTTGCATTCGGACATATGGTAAAAAAAATCCAAAATACGAACTCGGTGAAACTTGTACCGTTTTCTAAATCACTTTTAAACCGTTCAAAATTAGAAAAAAACTTTCTACATGAAAAAGTAGCGCATTTTCATAAGCTTTCCAACGCCATATAATGTGCCTCAATTGGTTTCGCCGTTTAGAAATGACATGGAAAATACGAACTCGGCTGTTCGGTTTGTGAAATTTTACGATTTTCTAAATTACTCTTTAACCGTAGAGTATTAGACAAAACTTTCAACATGTGGAAGAAGCGGTTTTGCAGCAGCTTTCCAAAGCCATATTACTTGCCTCATTCCGATAAACGGTTTACAAATCCGATCGAAATTACGATTCACGTTTTTTTGTGAAGAAAAAACGGTTTTCAAAACTGCTCTTAAACCGCTTACGTTTTGCGAAAAATTTAACTTGGGTCATGATACTCCTGTCCATAGCTTTCCAACGGTATATAGCAAGCCCTATTTGGGCAATTTTGCGGGAAGTTCAACCTGGCACAAGGGGAAGTTCAGGTCGAACAACTCGGGCAGTAAAATCACAAAAAACGCGAGTTCTTCACGACCCGAGTGCAAAATCCGCCTATGAGTGAGATTCCTATCTAAAACGAGTATTTAGTTGCTAAAAATCGTTTGAAGATTACACTTAAATCTCATGGAACATGACTAACTAGAAAAACTCGCGGTAGAAGGCACGGTTGCGAAGATAGCCCGAAGGTCGGGTTAAATGCATGTAAGTTCAGCGTAGCGTACAAACAAAAATACGTCACAGAAGTTCAACGTGAAAACAAAATGAAGTTCAACTACTACGCTGAATGAATTTCAGATGAAAAACACTTAAAATCGTTGCGAGTATGAAAAAATGATCAACACGGGAAAGTTGCGTGTTTACGCAGACTTTCCATCAGATATCACTTTCTCAATTCCGGTGAGTGGATGGAGAGCTAGGAGCGGTGGATAGAGATATACGAGCAAAAAAAGCACGTGAAAAACAGAGTGAAGTTCAAGTACGCGTTGAGAAGTTCAGTTCTTTCGCGATGCATTTTCGAAGAATCAGTTTCGCGATAAAGGCAGAACGAATGATCTCGCCATTTTCGCAATTTCTTGAAAACGGCTAGGAATCAGAGAAAACCATCAACATGAAAAAGTTTCGCATTTTCCGTAGCTTTTCAGCGGTATATTATTTGCCCCATTTCAATAAAGTATGTAGAGATTATGTCAAAAATACGTTTTTAGCCATTTTCCAATTTGACTTAAAACTGTAAGGAATTAGGAGAAACAATATATACAAAAAAGTTTCGCATTTTTTCAAGCTTTCTAACGCCGTATTATTTGTTGCATTCGGCTGTATGGTTAAAAAATTATCATGAAAATACGAACTGGGTGGAACTTGTACCATTTTCTGAATAACTTTTAAACTGTTCCAAATTAGAAAAAAAATTTAACATGAAAAAGTAGCGCATTTTCACAAGCTTTCCAATGCCATATCATTTGCCTCAAATGGATTAGCCGTTTAGAAATTACATTGAAAATACGAACTCGGCAGCTTGGTTTGCGAAATTTTACGATTTTCAAAATTACTCTTTATCCATGGGGAATTAGAGAAAACTTTCAACATGTCGAAGGAGCGGTTTTGCAGCAGTTTTCCAATGCTATATTATTTACCTCATTCCGATAAACGGTTTAAAAACGCGATCGAAAATACGATTCACGTTTTTTGTTTGAAGAAAAAACGGTTTTCAAAACTGCAATTAAACCGCTTACATTTTGCCAAAAATTTAACTTGGATCATGATATTGGTGTCCATAGCTTTCCAACGGTATATCGCAAGCCCCATTTGAGCACTTTCTAGCTGAAGTTCAACCCAGTACAGAGGGAAGTTCAGACGCGTTACTCAAGCAGTTCAGGTTGGGATCAGAATATTATTCTGATCCCGTGATCAGAATAGTGTTTATGTGTGTGTGTGTGTGTGTGTGTGTGTGTCTATATATATATATATATATATATATATATATATATATATATATATATATATATATATATATATATATATATATATATATATATATATATATATATATATATATATATATATATAGTCATCATCCTCTACAAACATTCACTTATAGCTATGTCTTCATCCTTGAATTTTTGATCTTAGTGAATGTGATCGGACTCGAACCCCTTCTGCGCTTCCATCTCAAATCTATCTATCCAAATCATATGCATTCTATTGAAACCTGTCGATTGTCTTCTCTGAATCCTTGTCAGCAGAAGACAAAGTGACAAAAGTTTAAATCTGTTTTAATGCCATATCCTTATTGCCTGAATACCGGAGAAGCCAGAACGACCACCCGACAAACCAGGCGTGCGTGGGAATATGGAACAACTTCCAATAAGTTGCATGCATGCCGCGTGTCCTTCAGATGTGAACCGCCAGGGGCACCAGTGTAATTATGTTGTGTTGTCCCTTTCCTTATAAATACACAACTCACTGCGGTCATTATCTCTTCTTCCACCTCGCCACCTCGCACAAAACCTAGCGCCTCCGCTAGCTCGCGTCGACGCCGGAGACGAAGCGCTTAGCTATCGCGACTTCTTTGACGCCGTCCTCGCGCCGACCGCGGACCTCATCCTCTCCGCCGCCGCCATAGGTGTCTTCCGCCGCCGAGTTAGGGCGCGGGAGATTGAACTGCTCGGCCTCTCTCTCGACCTCGTCTAGCAGTTCATCAGCGATAAATAAAACTTACCTTTTTACTGCCCTTTTGATCCGTCAAATCCATCCACTTCAACCAAAAGTGGTTTCTCAACTTCCAAATCTGGATCTGTCTCCTTTTTGCATCTCATATCATGCCAAGTATATTCACTTATGCTTCACAACTAGTTAGATTCCTCACTTGTACTTATTCATGAATTCATACAAATCTGGAACCAACTCTCATCAAATAAGTGAATGTCTTCGCACTATGAGGTCAATGTCTTCAAACTGATTTATCTTCAAAATCTTCTGAGAATGCATATGACCTCTTCCCCTTCCCTCGCACCTCTAATGCTGTCACAGGTACATGTCTGTGGGAGAATCCCTTGGTTCTCATAGTCTGCATTCATTTGCAGAGTTCTTACAGCATCACATCAACTCTTCTGCAGCCAGTTCCTTTCTGACCACCAAAAGGAAGCCATTCACTGTCTTGAAACCATTCAGTTTGAATATAATGGCAACATAGAAGTCAGCTAGAAAGGGCGGCAGGCAGCGCCGTGGTGATACAGCTAAGGATTTTCCTCCAGATCTATTTGAAATGTACAAGACAGATCTTGAAGAGACCTATGGCCAGCGGAAGACTCGAATCCAATGGATTCAAAGATATTGGGCAGAGGAATGGTTCAAGTACAACTTTGTAACCCCTGAATATGCAGAGAAGAATGCAATCAAGCACCCATGGGGAGATTGTCGGCATCCTGGGAACGGGAGTCCCCAGACTTGCCTGCCTGCGGCCCACGGCGTGGCTCCACTAGCGGCCCTGTACGGCCCATCTTCACCAGCAAACACTCAAGACCCTCATGAGGCGGACGACACAAGACCTCCTCGGGGGCAGCCTCACCAGGAAGGCTCGCGAGGGGCGGACAGATCAAGGCAAGGGACACCTCGCGAGGTTTCCGTGACGCAATCCATGACGACTGGAGCCAGGCGGGCGCCAGCGCGCGCAGTGTCCTTGTTTCCTCTTGGGTGCTAAAGAGGCAAGCGCATGCGAGGAGTCCCGAGGCATCAGGCAAAGGTTTCCATATCAGTGCAACGAGACCAAGGCCAGCAGGACGACAGGACGGAGGTCACCATGGAGCCCAAGAATGCGTCACCACCAGAGCCTTTGGCAGGCAAAGACCACCTTTAGTCAGGATAACTTGTACTAGTTGTCTCCCTTCGAATTTGGCCGTTGTGGGATCCCTTCCCGCTCAATATTTGGGAAGAGGACCGAGGCCTCTATAAATAGGACTAGCCACCACAGTAGGAGGCAACTAGATCAGATTCAGATCATCCTCGACCACACAAGTTCACCAAGCACAAGAACACCTCTCCTTAGGAGGCTGTTCTTCCCTTGTAACTGTTCATCCTCAGCCCAAGAGGCAATCCACCCCACCACACTGGAGTAGGGTATTATACCACATCGGTGGCCCGAACCAGTATAAACTATCGTGTCTGTCTTTCTGTGGGTTCGACACGCTAAGCTTTGAGATCGCGGTCAGAGTGAGGGCGTGATTAGTTAGGAAGAGATATTCGTGCGCACCCAGTGTTTGAACCTCAAGGGTTTTGCCGGAACCCGAAATCCGACATTTGGCGCGCCAAGTAGGGGTGCGCCGAAGCTTTCTTTCTACCGATCCGCGTCCCGTCGCTTCGTCGCATCCATGGCGGATGCTTGTCGAGCCCGCGCTCAGCGTCGGGCCACCCTCGCCGCCTGCGTTTCTCCGACCGCCCCTGTCGGCGGGCCTCCCCGTCGTTCCCCGTCGCCCACCGCCAACGCCGCCACCAGCCCGGCGGGAAACGAGCAACAAGCATCCTCGCCGCACCCCTCGGTGTGGCGGGACGGCCGCACCGCCACTCCGTCGCTAACCCCAGTCGTCTCGTCGTCTCACGCTTGTCGCGCTCCCACAGACACGCAGTCCACGTTGCTCATGGCACGTGAGCTCCTGCGCTACCGCCCGGTCGACGACCTCTACGAGGACTGGCTCAACCGCATCGCCGAGCTCATCAGCGCCGCAGGGGGCTCCCCCACGCCATCCCTCTCGCTGCCTCGCCCTCCGCCAGCTGCGGGCGACGTGGCTCACGAAGCGCCTCCACCACCGCGGCACCAAGACGGCGCTCTGGCACCAAGGCACGCGCCCCCCCGGTGCGACCCGCCGCGTCGGGTGCCCACGCGAGAAGAAGGAAGCTGCCAAGAAGTTCCCCGGCTGCAAGAGAATGCGCCCGCGCTCCCAGCACCACTGCGACAAGACCGCGTGCCACCGGCAGCGGCGGTGCACGAGCATCAAGGGCAAGCTTCACATCAGCAAAGAGTCCCGGTGGCCACCGCAGGCTGCCGCGCCTTCACTCCTGAGCTGCGACGGCACCCCCGACCCCGCAGAGTTCTTGCAGCTATACGAGCTGAGCATCGAGGCGGCCAACGGCAACGAAAAAGTCATGGCGAACTGGTTCCCCATGACTCTCAAGGATGATGCTCTCTCGTGGCTCCTGAACCTGCCCCCGGGCTCGATCTCCTCCTGGGACGAGATGCGCGACCGCTTCATCGCCAACTTCCAGGGCACTCGCGACCGCCCTCCGGCCGCGGGTGACCTACGCCGCATCAAGCAGCAGCTAGGAGAGACCCTGCAGAACTACATCCAGCGCTTCAACAACGTCCGTCTCAAGATCCCCAAGGTGACGGATCAGGCCATCATCTCCGCGTTTTATGATGGCGTCCATGATGTCAAGATGAAGGAGGAGCTTGCCATCCACGAGGAGCTATGCACGGCTTTGGAGCAGTTCAACCTGGCGACCAAGTGCGCAAGAGCTGAGGAGGGGCGCCTTTCCCTCCTCGAGCTCCCAGCTACCGACCCAAGGAGAAGAAAGCCAAGTCCAAGGCCTGAAGCGCAAGGGAGTGGCCGTGCTTGCAGCGGAGCCGGATACGAAGCGCATCCGGGACCACGCCGAATCGTCCAAGAGCAGTCGACCGTTCTGCGCCTTCCACAACGTACACAGCCACAACACCAACGACTGTAAAGAGCTCAGGGACATTCGAGATGGACGCCTCGATCGATGCCCCGAGCGCAACGACCGGGGCTACGGCCGAGGAGGAGGACGTGGCGGAGGACGCTGGGACGATCGCGGCCCTCGCCAGGAGTGGCGCGACCGGCCTCGCGAGGACCGCTGGCAGGACCAGCCTCGTGAGGGCGCATGGAGGGACCAGCCTCGCGAGGACCGCCCTCAGGGCAACGTTGGCCTTACTCCGCTGCCGCCACCACCAAGAAGGAACGACGACCACCATCAGGACGAAGGGGCTGGGGGCTTCCAGGATCCGCGCGCTATCGCCTGCATCTTGGACGGAGCTCAGGCCCCAGCTTCTCAACGCATCTTCAAGCCGTTTGCTCGTGAGGTGAACGCAGCCCTTCCCAGGATCGAGTCCACGCGCCCGCTCAGGTGGTCCATGTGCGCCATCACTTTCATCTCGGCGGACCAGCTCAAGTGCGCGGCCACCGCTGGTGCCCTCCCGATGCTCTGCTCACCCGTCATCAGCAACATACAAGTGACCAAGACCCTCATCGACAGCGGCGCAGGGCTTAACGTCCTGTCCGTCGATACGTTCGACAGCCTCCAAGTGCCATATGACCAGCTTCAGCCTACCAAGCCCTTCTCAGGAGTGATCGACGGCTCCACCAACCCGATAGGGCAGGTCCACCTCCCTGTCACCTTCGGACAGTGCGACAACTACCGCACCGAGCTCATCGACTTCGATGTCGCCCACATCCGTCTGCCTTACAATGCCATCCACGGGTATCCGGCCCTGGCCAAGTTCATGGCGGTGACCCACCATGGCTACAACGTCCTCAAGATGCCAGGAAGCGGCGGGATTATCACAGTCCCCTGCGAAGAAATAGATGCGGTGTGCTCCCTCAAGCGCGCCTTCAAAGCTGCATCAATCGAGGAACCCGACAACAATGGAGCGGAGTACCCTCCTAAGGCCGTCCCCAAGAAGAATAAGCAGCTACTCCGCACAGGGCCTCAGGGGAGTGGAGTCTCTGGCGGTGCAACATCAGGATCGCGCCCGCGCCTGGGGCGCCTCCCTCCCTCGCATAGGAAGGCGCGCCTAGTGCCCTCCTCGGGCAGGGCTCGGGGGCTCTCTTCTGGAGGGCCTCGGACCTAGCCAACTTCACGAGGGAGGCGCTCGGACACCACATGAAGGCGTGCTTTGGGGCACGTTTCCCTCAGGAGGACACCAGGCGAGGAGCGCCCGTCGCTCGGGAGTTCATCACCAAGGCCACTCAGGAGCTGCAGGATGCAAGAGCCATGCGCGGCGACCGCCCCCCCACCTGGCATAGCTCCCCATTAGGCGTGGATGGCGGGCTGCGCGTCTGCATCGACATCCCAGGGCTCAACAGGGCCGCATCTCAGGAGCTCTTCCGACCTTCGCGCCTGGGACATTGCGAGGGCCCACCTCACAGCTATGTCCGCATGCCATTTGGCCTGCCGAGCATGGCAGCCGCCTACCAGCGCAACCTGCAGAGTGTCTTGGCGGCTTAGGAGGCCAGGCATCACGCAGTCCAGACGGAGATGGAGACGGTCCTCAAGGAACCGCCCAGACCCCCAGAGCCTCCCAAGGCTCAGGGCCCCGGTGGCTCATGAGGAGCAACTGATACGTCTCCAACGTATCTACAATTTTTAATTGCTCCATGCTATATTATCTACTGTTTTGGACTATATTGGGCTTTATTTTCCACTTTTATATTATTTTTGGGACTAACCTATTAACCGGAGGCCCAGCCTGAATTGCTGTTTTTTCTATTTGGTGTTTGAAGAATCGGAATATCAAGCGGAGTCCAAACGGAATGAAACCTTCGAACGTGATTTTCTCACGAGCGTGATCCGGGAGACTTGGACCCTACTCCAAGGAACAAAAGAGGCGGTCACGAGGTGGGGTGCGCCCCCTAGGGCGCCCCGCCTCATGGGCCCCTGTTGCTCCACCGACGTACTCCTTCCTCCTATATATACCTCATTGCCCCCAAGCGATCGACATCGGAGCCAAAACCTAATTTCACCGCCGCAACTTTCTGTATCCACAAGATCCCATCTTGGGGCCTATTCCGGCGCTCCGCTGGAGAGGGCTGTCATCACGGAGGGCTTCTACATCATCATAGCCTCTCGGATGAAGTGTGAGTTGTTTACCTCAGACCTTCGGGTCCATAGTTATTAGCTAGATGGCTTCTTCTCTCTTTTTGGATCTCAATACAATGTTCTTCCCCTCTCTCGTGGAGATCTATTCGATGTAATCTTCTTTTTGCGGTGTGTTTGTTGAGACCGATGAACTGTGGGTTTATGATCAAGTCTATCTATGAATAATATTTGAATCTTCTCTGAATTCTTTTATGTATGATTGGTTATCTTTGCAAGTCTCTTCGAATTATCAGTTTGGTTTGGCCTACTAGATTGGTTTTTCTTGCCATGGGAGAAGTTCTTAGCTTTGGGTTCAATCTTGCGGTGTCCTTTCCCAAAGGATGAAGGGGCAGCAAGGCACGATTGTATTGTTGCCATCGAGGATAACAAGATGGGGTTTTATCATATTGCATGAAACTATCCCTCTACATCATGTCATCTTGCTTAAGGCGTTACTCTTTTTAACTTAATACTCTAGATGCATCTTTGGATAGCGGTCGATGAGTGGAGTAATAGTAGTAGATGCAGCAGGAGTCGGTCTACTTGTCTCGGACGTGATGCCTATATACATGATCATACCTAGATATTCTCATAACTATGCTCAATTCATCAATTGCTCAACAGTAATTTGTTCACCCACCGTAGAATACTTATGCTCTTGAGAGAAGCCACTAGTGAAACCTATGGCCCCCGGGTCTATTCTCATCATATCAATCTCCATCACTTTATTATTGCTTTGCTTTTTACTTTGCCTTTTACTTTTCACTTTGCATCTCTATATCAAAAATACCAAAAATATTATCTATCATCTCTACCAGATCTCACTCTCGTAAGTGACCGTGAAGGGATTGACAACCCCTAATCGCGTTGGTTGCGAGGAGCTATTGTTTTTGTGTAGGTACGAGGGACTCGAGCGTAGCCTCCTATTGGAGTGATACCTTGGTTCTCAAAAACTGAGGGAAATACTTATGCTACTTTGCTGCATCATCCTCTCCTCTTCGCGGAAATCCAACGCAGTGCTCAAGAGGTAGCAAGAAGAATTTCTGGCGCCGTTGCCGGGGAGTCTGCGCAAAAGTCAACATACCAAGTACCCATCACAATCCCTATCTCCGGCATTACATTATTTGCCATTTGCCTCTCGTTTTCCTCTCCCCCACTTCACCCTTGCCGTTTTATTTGCCCTATCTTTCCCAATCTCCTTCTTTTTTTCTGTTTGCCTTTTTTCTCGCTTGCCTTTTGTTTGCTCGTGTGTTGGATTGCTTGTTTGTCGCGATGGCTCTACTACCAAATTGGGTGACTTCACCAATACCAATAATAATGATTTCCTTAGCACTCCAATTGCTCCTCTTGCCAATACCAAATCTTGTGAAATCAATACTGCTTTGCTGAATCTTGTTATGAAAGATCAATTCGCCGACCTTCCTAGTGAAGATGCTGATACGTCTCCAACGTATCTATAATTTTTTATTGCTCCATGCTATATTATCTACTGTTTTGGACTATATTGGGCTTTATTTTCCACTTTTATATTATTTTTGGGACTAACCTATTAACCGGAGGCCTAGCCTAGAATTGCTGTTTTTTGCCTATTTCAGTGTTTCGAAGAAACGGAATATCAAACGGAGTCCAAACAAAAAAATCCTTTCTGGAACGTGATTTTCTCACCGGATAAGACCCAGGAGACTAGGACCCTACGCCAAGGCATCGGAGAGGCGGTCAGGAGGGTGGGGGGCGCGCCCCCCTAGGGCGCGCCCCCTGCCTCGTGGGCCCCTCGAAGCTCCACCGACGTACTTCTTCCTCCTATATATATCCACGTACCCCCAAACGATCAGAACAGGAGCCAAAAACCTAATTCCACCGCCGCAACTTTCTGTATCCACGAGATCCCATCTTGGGGCCTGTTCCGGAGCTCCGCCGGAGAGGGCTGTCATCATGGAGGGCTTCTACATCATCATAGCCTCTCCAATGAAGTGTGAGTAGTTTACCTCAGACCTTCGGGTCCATAGTTATTAGCTAGATGGCTTCTTCTCTCTTTTTGGATCTCAATACAATGTTCTCCCCCTCTCTTGTGGAGATCTATTCGATGTAATCTTCTTCTTTTTGCGGTGTGTTTGTTGAGATCGATGAATTGTGGGTTTATGATCAAGTATATCTATGAACAATATTTGAGTCTTCTCTGAATTCTTTTATGTATGATTGGTTATCTTTGCAAGTCTCTTCGAATTATCCGTTTGGTTTGGCCAACTAGATTGGTAGTTCTTGCCATGGGAGAAGTGCTTAGCTTTGGGTTCGATCTTGCGGTGTCCTTTCCCAGTGACAGAAGGGGCAGCAAGGCACGTATTGTATCGTTGCCATCGAGGATAACAAGATGGGGTTTATTTCCTATTGCATGAATTTATCTCTCTACATCATGTCATCTTGCTTAAAGTGTTACTCTGTTTTTAACTTAATACTCTAGATGCATGGTGGATAGCGGTCGATGAGTGGAGTAATAGTAGTAGATGCAGAATCGTTTCGATCTACTTGCCACAGATGTGATGCCTATATACATGATCATGCCTAGATATTCTCATAACTATGCTCAATTCTGTCAATTGCTCAATAGTAATTTGTTCACCCACCGTAGAATACTTATGCTCTTGAGAGAAGCCACTAGTAAAACCTATGGCCCCCGGGTCTATTCTCATCATATCAATCTCCATCACTTTAATCTTGCTTTGCTTTTTTATTTTGCCTTTTACTTTTCACTTTGCATCTTTATACCAAAAATACCAAAAATATTATCTATCAGATCTCACTCTCGTAAGTGACCGTGAAGGGATTGACAACCCCTAATCACGTTGGTTGCGTTGAGCTCTTTGTATTGTGTAGGTACGAGGGACTTGCGCGTGGCCTCCTACTGGATTGATACCTTGGTTCTTAAAAACTGAGGGAAATACTTATGCCACTCTGCTGCATCATCCTCTCCTCTTCGGGGAAAACCAACGCAAGCTCAAGAGGTAGCAAGAAGAATTTCTGGCGCCGTTGCCGGGGAGTCTACGCAAAAAGTCAACATACCAAGTACCCATCACAATACCTATCTCTCGCATTACATTAGTTGCCATTTGCCTCTCGTTTTCCTCTCCCCCACTTCACCCTTGACGTTTTATTCGCCCTCACTTTCTCCTCCTCCATCTCCTTCTCCTTCTCCTTTTCCGTTTTCCTTTTTCTCGCTTGCCTTTTGTTTGCTCGTGTGTTGGATTGCTTGTTTGTCGCTATGGCTCAAGATACTACCAAATTGTGTGACTTCACCAATACCAATAATAATGATTTCCTTAGCACTCCGATTGCTCCTCTTGCCAATACTGAATCTTGTGAAAGGAATATCGCTTTGTTGAATCTTGTTATGAAAGATCAATTCGACCTTCCTAGTGACGACGCCGCTACTCATCTGAATAGCCCGTTGATTTATGTGATATGCAAAAGAAAAAGATGTCGATAATGATGTCGTTAAATTGAAGCTATTTCCTTTTTCGCTTAGCGATCGTGCTAAAGCTTGGTTTTCGTCTTTACCTAAAAATAGTATTGATTCTTGGAACAAGTGCAAAGATGCTTTTATCTCTAAGTATTTTCCTCCTGCTAAGATCATCTCTCTTAGAAACGACAATATGAATTTTAAGCAACTTGATCATGAACATGTCACACAAGCTTGAAATTAATGATACGTAATTTCCCTACTCATGGTTTGAATTTGTGGATGATTATACAAAAATTTATGCGGATTGAATTTTGCTTCTAGAAATCTTTTAGATTCGGCATGGGAGGCACTTTTATGGAAATCACTTTAGGAGATGCTACTAAACTCCTAGATAATATTATGGTTAATTATTCTCAATGGCACACTGAAAGATCTTCTAATAAAAAAGTGCATGCGATAGAAGAAATCAATGTTTTGAGTGGAAAGATGGATGAACTTATGAAATTATTTGCAACTAAGAGTGTTTCTTCTGATCCTAATGATATGTCTTTGTCTACTTTGATTGAGAATAATAATGAATCTATGGATGTGAATTTTTTTGGTAGGAATAATTTTGGTAACAACACGTATAGAGGGAATTTTAATCCTAGGCCTTATCCTAGTAATCCCTCTAATAATTATGGAAATTCCTACAACAACTCTTACGGAAATTATAATAAGATGCCCTCTGAATTTGAGAATACTGTTAAAGAGTTTATGAATTCACAAAAGAATTTTAATGCTTTGCTTGAAGAGAAATTGCTTAAAGTTGATGATTTGGCTAGGAACGTTGATAGAATTTCTCTTGAGGTTGATTCTTTAAAGCTTAGATCTATTCCTCCTAAGCATGATATCAATGAGTCTCTCAAAGCCATGAGAATTTCCATTGATGAGTGCAAGGAAAGAACCGCTAGGATGCGTGCTTCCAAAGACGCCTTTATTAAAGCATATTCTTCCAATTCCTATGAAAATCAAGATGAAGATCTAAAAGTTATTGATGTGTCTCCTATCAAATCTTTGTTTTACAATATGAATCTTGATGAAACTGAATACGATCTTCCTTTACCTAGAAGGCGTTCTAAAAATTAGGAGTATTTAGATCTTTATGATGAAATTGATGAAAGTGGGATTGAAAGAAATAAAAATCTAGATGTTGCTAAACCCACTGTATTGGATTTCAAGGAATTTAATTATGAAAGTTTCTCTTTGATTGATTGTATTTCCTTGTTGCAATCCGTGCTAAATTCTCCTCATGCTTATAGTAAAAAGAAAGCCTTCACCGAACATATTGTTGATGCCTTGATGCAATCTTGTGAAGAAAAACTTGAGTTGAAAGTTTCTATCCCTAGAAAACTCTATGATGAGTGGGAACCAACTATAAAAATTAAAATTAAAGATCATTAGTTTTATGCTTTGTGTGATTTGGGTGCTAGTGTCTCCACTATCCCCAAAACTTTGTGTGATTTGCTAGATTTCCGCGATCTTGATGATTGCTCTTTAAACTTACATCTCGCGGATTCTACTATTAAGAAACCTATGGGAAGGATTAATGATGTTCTTATTGTTGCTAATAGGAATTATGTGCCCATAGATTTCATTGTTCTTGATATAGATTGCAATCCTTCTTGCCCTATTATTCTTGGTAGACCTTTCCTTAGAACGGTTGGTGCGATTATTGATATGAAGGAAGGGAATATTAGATTCCAATTTCCATTAAAGAAGGGCATGCAACACTTTCCAAGAAAGAAAATAAAATTGCAATATGAAACTATCATGAGAGCCACTTATGGATTGCCTTCCAAAGATGCCAATACCTAGATCTATCCTCGCTTTTATGCCTAGCTAGGGGCGTTAAACGATAGCGCTTGTTGGGAGGCAACCCAATTTTATTTTTAGTTTTTTGTGTTTTTATTATGTTAGGAAATAAATAACCCATCTACCTTCTGTTTGAATGTGGTTTTCTGTTTTAATTAGTGTTTGTGCCAAGTTAGACCTATTGGATCTTCTTGGATGATAGTTATTTGATCTTGCTGTAATTTCCAGAAACTTTGCGTTCAGTGCCGAATTATTAAAAATCATCAGAACGTGATAAAATACTGATTCCAATTGCGGCTGATCACTAAACAAATTGTCTAGGTCGTCTAATTTTGGTAGAATTTTTTGGGTTCCATAAGTTTGCGTTAGTTACAGATTACTACAGACTATTCTGTTTTTGACAGATTCTGTTTTTCGTGTGTTGTTTGCTTATTTTGATGAATCTATGGTTAGTAAAATTGTTTATAATCCATAGATAAGTTGGAATACAGTAGGTTTAACACCAATATAAATAAATAATGAGTTCATTACAGTACTTTGAAGTGGTCTTTTGTTTTCTTTCTCTAACAGAGCTCACGAGATTTCTATTGAGTTTTGTGTTGTGAAGTTTTCAAGTTTTGGGTGAATTCTTTTGATGGATTATGGAACAAGGAGTGGCAAGAGCCTAAGCTTGGGGATGCCCATGGCACCCCCAAGATAATCCAAGGACACCAAAAAGTCAAAGCTTTGGGATGCCCCGGAAGGCATCCCCTCTTTCGTCCACTTCCATCGGTAATTTACTTGGAGCTATATTTTTATTCACCAACATGATATGTGTTTTGCTTGGAGTGTCTTGTATTATTTGTGTATTTGTTTGTTAGTGTGCCACAATCATCCTTGCTGTACACACCTTTTGAGAGAGCCATTCATGAATTGGAATTTGGTAGAATACTCTATGTGCTTCACTTATATCTTTTGAGTTATATAGTTTTGCTCTATGTGCTTCACTTATATCTTTTGAGCGTTATAATTTTGCTCTATGTGCTTCACTTAGATCTTTTAGAGCACGGTGGTGGTTTGTTTTAAAGAAACCGTTGATCTCTCATGCTTCACTTAAATTATTTTGAGAGTCTTAATAGCATGGTAATTTGCTTAATAATAACATGCTTGGTGTTCAAGATTTGTGAAATTTTCTTTTGAGTGCTTTGAATACTAAGAAAAGTTGGATGCTTGATAATCGTTTTGAGATATGGAGGTAGTAATATTAAAGTCATGCTAGTAGAGTAATTGTGAATTTGATAAGTGCTTGAGTTAAAGTTTGCGAGTCCCGTAGCATGCACGTATGGTAAACATTATGTAACAAATTTGAA
This sequence comes from Aegilops longissima, assembly GCA_021605205.1. Lineage (NCBI taxonomy): Eukaryota > Viridiplantae > Streptophyta > Magnoliopsida > Poales > Poaceae > Aegilops > Aegilops longissima. Next base: position 235,809,599 of record CM038677.1, read on the forward strand.
ACATGAGGTGTTATTTGATTGTCCTCCTTATGAGTGGCGGTCGGGGATGAGCGATGGTCTTTTCCTACCAATCTATCCCCCTAGGAGCATGCGCGTAATACTTTGGTTTTTGATGGCTTGTAGATTTTTGCAATAAGTGTATGAGTTCTTTATGACTAATGTTGAGTCCATGGATACGCACTCTCACCCTTCCATCATTGCTAGCCTCTTCGGTACCATGCATTGCCCTTTCTCACATTGAGAGTTGGTGCAAACTTCGCCGGTGCATCCAAACCCCGTGATATGATACACTCTTTCACACATAAACCTCCTTATATCTTCCTCAAAACAGCCATCATACCTACCTATTATGGCATTTCCATAGCCATTCCGAGATATATTGCCATGCAACTTTCCACCATCCAGTTTATCATGACACATTCATCATTGTCATATTGCTAGCATGATCATGTAGTTGACATAGTATTTGTGGCAAAGCCGCCGTTCATAATTCTTTCATACTTGTCACTCTTGATTCATTGCATATCCTGGTACACCGCCGGAGGCATTCATATAGAGTCATACTTTGTTCTAGTATCGAGTTGTAATCATTGAGTTGTAAATAAATAGAAGTGTGATGATCATCATTCAATAGTGCATTGTCCCAAAAAAAAGGCAAAAGAAAAAAATAAGGCCCAAAAAAAGAAAATAAATAAAAAGGGGCAATGCTACTATCCTTTTTTTCCACACTTGTGCTTCAAAGTAGCACCATGATATAGCGAGTCTCATATATTGTGCTTGTGACACCCCAAAATTTTGGCCTTGTTTTATTAATTAAAATTTTGCCAGGAAATTTAAACTTTCATTTTCTGGATTTTCCCTTTGATTTCAGGGCCATTCTCTTCTCTGTTATTATGAAGTTTTTACCCCAAGTAAAAACTTTCCAAATGTATTATTGGGTTTGCTTTTCCCCTCAAGAAAAACATTTCTATTATCAGTGGGTTTATTGGCATAATTATTTCCCTTTGAGCTTTATTCCTTAAAGTGAGTTTTCTTCAGTTTTAGGGTCCCATTTGCACTGCAACACTGTTATAAATTCATCTAATATTCCAACCAAAATTTGGAGATGTCATGTGATGTTTTTAAATCACTTTTATGCAATAATATATTTCATTCATTGGATATTTAGAGCTCTACACCAGGTTTTCAAATCTGGTCCAGTGGGCAATTTTGCACTAAAACCTATTTAAATATTTCTTTAAAACCTCCACTAAAGTTGTGGGATGTTAGTAGTAGTATGTAATTCAGCTTTATGCAAAAACCCATTGATGTTCTTTGTAAAATTTGAGTGAATCAACCTCTTTTTCATTCTGGTCCAGCTTGGCAATTTGTACTGCAACCCTAATTTATTTTGCTCTAGTGCCCTTGAGCTTTTTCCTACTTATAGTTCATCTTACAAAACCCTTAAGTCCAGAAGAGCGGACCCATTGGAGGATTTTAAGTGCATGCAATCATGCCTTTTTCTTTCTGTACAAAACTGAAGTTCTGCAAAACTTGCACTAACAAGTTTTTACTTTTGATCAACTAACCTCGCCACCCTCTTATTCATACAAAGAGACACTGATCTGGGGATTGTGGCCATCCCAAGAGTTACCTAGATGCCCTTGGCATTCTGTCAAGTACCTTGCGTGCATGACCAGTTTTGGCTTAGTCTTTGGTTTGTGTTATGAACTTGATCCCCTGCCCGGACCAGCATGTCCCATGGATTTTCCCTAGCCTATAGCCCCACCCTGCTAACCCTCTTGTGGATTGGAAACCCCTGGCATGCCTTGGCATATTGTCGAGCACGTAGCGTGCGTGCTCTGGGCGCGCCCAGAGCGCGCGTTTTGCACGTGCGTGCGCATGGGTCGCTGCGTCGCGCCCCGGCCCTTGCTCGCCTGCAGAGCCACACCCCGGCCTCATCCACTCACCGGAACGCTCCAAGCCGCCCCTGGAACCCCACCACGCCGTCGTCAGGTCGGCCACGACGGCTAGCGGCCGGCCACAGTGGGTTCCTGGCGAGGACGGCGACGCCCAAGCCACGCGCGCTCGCCAGCTCGCCCCTGAGCAGTTCTCGCTTATCCCCTCGCCCTGCCAGACCCCGCCAACCATCGCCACGTGCCCCCTAGCTACAGAATGATGGTCGCCGACGATCTTATCCCCGGCCGCCGCGGAACCGCCATTGCCCGCCTATTTAAGAAGACCCCGAGCGCGTCCAGTCCCCCAAGCAGCCTCTCCCCACCTCTCTAAAGCCCCCCATAGCAAGAGATCGACGGGAAGAGGTCGTCTTCCCCGCCTCCGGCCGGTTCGGTCGCCGCCACGATCCAGTGTCGTGCGTCACAAACAGAGTCACCCCCGCCCATCTAGCGCCACCGTCACCTTCCCCTCGACCTTGCGGAGCTGCCCGACCCCTCAAACGCGATCAAAACCCACCGTAGCCCGATTCCCCAATCATGCCCGAAGCTTCCTCCGCCGCGGAGCTCGCCGCCGGCGACTTCCTCCATCCCCGGCCAGTCGACCACTGGGAGGACCGCCTAGGAGTAGCGGATCCATCCCTGCCTTCGGATGCCCTCTAGGAGCCGCCGTTCGCCGGCGAAGATCGCCGGAGCTCCGCCTCCGTTCGGCCAAAGGAGAGGGAAGGCGGGGACGACTGGTCAAACCTGATCAGTGGGCCCCGTGGACCCACTGTTAGTGACCCACGCGCCCGTCCACGCTGGATAAGTGAAGACGTAAACCCCAGAGTACGTCTTCGCTGCCCCAAAAACTTTCTCGTTCAAAACGTTTTTTTTACTTTTATTTTAAAAACAGGATTTGACCAAAACTTTGACTGGCTATAACTTTTTAAATATAAGTCCAAATGGCTTGATTCTTTTTCTGTTGTTTCCCAAATATTGTCTAGTTTATTTTCATATTTATTTCAAAATTTTCCTAGCAACTTTTTTGTACTGTTTTGAAAGTATGTGTTGATTTCAAATTTTCTTAAATTGGATTTTTGGAGAGAGAAGAAAACTTTCAAAAGTTTTGGAAAGCACCTCACCTCTCCACACCTTGAAGGCAAGCATTCTGAACCCTGGCATAATATTGCCGTGTGTGGTTTGACTTGGTTGCAACACCACCGTGTCTCGAAATTGCCATTATTTATTAGGGTGATATGATCCTACTCGTAAGTGCATGTTAATGATACCGTGCTTTTGAACATTGATATGTTGTGATAGTGGTCACCCTCATATAGCCTTCATACCTACCGGAAGGAAACCGGGAAAGCCTCTGTCTTGGGTAAACACGATGCTTGTCTCTAGTTCCTCGTCGAGACAGTTGTGTCCGGTATGGCATGATAAGGTATGATGGGGGGGGGTGATACTATCTGTTGGATTGGAATATGATTGTTATGCTAATCATGCAGGGAATGCCTAAACCTCCTGAGTCGACCATAGATCGAGTCTTGTTCCGGTAACCCCCATACTTGTTTCGTACTACCACTTGTCCCTGCCATGGGTAGGGTATGGTTCAGTAAGTTGTCAACCCCTTTCCTAGCACACACCGTACAGAGAGGCCATGGTGGAAGATACCGGCTGCATCCGGTAGGCATGCCACCTGGTCTGGGGGCATGGGTGTTTCGGTTGTAGCCGAAGGGGTAGCTCCCCTAGTTTGCGCGCGGTATAAATTTTATGATCCCATGCTAGTCGAGGTTGTAGCCTCCCCGCTTAGAGTTTTGCTTAACAGGTGTCAAGGGTGATTCCAGACACCGGTAATTTAGGCTGGTGTGTGCGGTCAGGTGTGTTTCTGAATGAAAGACCGTAGGCGGAATTAGTCCCAGTGGACTAAAGGAATCCGTTGCTAGTGGGTAAAGAGTACACCCTCTGCAGAGATTAAACCTATTCGAATAGCCGTGTCCATGGATAAGGACTACAGTCTGGGATGGGTCAAGTGTCAGTCTTAGAGTCGGTCTTCGGAGGAGAAACTACTAAACCAGAATATTGATTATGACTTGCGATATATGATGGTTATGATTATTATCATTGTGGACTAACCATTTGTATTATTTGAAATAATGAATATCCTTGGGACGGTACTACCTCCTGGATATTCACTTTGATTATGTTTATATATAAGCCCTTTATGTGGTGTCGCACAGACCCCGTCTGTGGCATGCTTGTTATTTCAATCACTTATAAGCCCTTTATGTGGTGTCGCACAGACGCCCGACTGTGGCAGGCTTGATATTCCTTTTATATATATAAGCCCTTTATGTGGTGTCGCGCAGACGCCCGACTGTGGCATGCTTGTTATTCCTTATATATATATATAAGCCCTTTATGTGGTGTCGCACAGATGCCCGACTGAGGCATGCTTTATTATTATCTTTTCGAGGGTTCATGTTCTATATGATTAACTTGTGTGTGTGCACCATATATCTGATTTCGTGACTGACGTAGTGATCATGGCATACTTCAGGGCATGATTATCATTTGTTATATTATACCTGTGTTCATAATGTTTGCGAGTACATTCAAAGTACTCACTGGCTTGTCCATGGCTATTGTCTTGGCCAGATTTCTTGCGAGGAAAGGAGTGTTGCGATGACAGCCCCGGAACCTACGCAATGGAGACAGCAGCCTCGCGAAGATAGGAGTTATCTTGGTCAGCTGTTCCTGTGGGAAATGGAGTCCCATAGACACCGATGATCCGCAAACCGCTTCCGCCTTCAGCCACTAGAAAACCATTTGTTGTACTTATAGGCCAGAATGGTCTTGTACTACATATCTTGTATTTTTCTTGGAGTTTCTGTAACAAGTTGGTGCCTCATCAGCTAACAGTAATCCTGGGGCTGGTGAGCACAAGGGCCGCTTTTGGGAAATTAGTACCCCCGAAAATCCGGTCCTGACAAACTTGGTATCAGAGCCAGGCTGACCGTTGGCTAATCTTATCTTAGCCAGGTCAATAAACCTAGGTAAACCAACCCACCAGACCTTAACCAAACCCTGGCCAAGCTTCACGCGTAAGATAGCCACACAGTGAGCCCGACACCTTTGGGCAGTCGGTGCCCAACCTATCAGCCTAGCCTATCGATCACGCGCCAGTAACCAGCCCCTAAATAGTCCTTTTTCACAAGCGTGCGAAGGAAGACTCCGTCCCCCTTTTCTATAAAAAGGGCACGCTAGCTTCAACCCAGCACAGCACAGCCTCTGCCCCAAACCAACTTATAATGCCTGGCCCCATTGTTCACAATGAGACCACAGCAACCAACCTTGGAGGTTTTGTGACCGTGCTAGCAAACCTCACCCGCCGTGCCTTTGCATTTGAAGAGCCCCCAGAATATGTTGTGTACCATGGGTCCATGAGCGGCGAGAGCCGTCAATTTTGGGCCACTGTGCACGTCTATGGTAGGGGTCTATCGCCAGAACGCCCCTACAGGTTCACCGGAAGGACAACTTCCTTTGAGCCACAAGCCATCCAACTAGCTGCTCGGGAGGCTATAGTTCAACTCCGGCACTTGTAGCCCAGGGTTAACTATCGCTCCTTCTACTACTACCCCAGCCGTGACGGGTATGGTAGACCACCCCAAGTTGCCAACGGAGATCACGAGACGGATCCTGCATTGTTGCATCTGGTGCGCTATGTAAGTGCACTAGAAGGACTGTTCGATCAAATCACCCTTGATCTGATCGCAGCTCGTGGAGAACTAGTTCGCCGAGCCCCAGCAAGAAGAGAAGATGAGCCCGATGCCGACAACCCGGTCGTGCTGTTCGGGCAACCTATCGAGACCTTGAGGTCAGCCCCAGCCATCGACCAAGGTGCTTTGATGACCCCAGAGGTGCTTCGTCGCCTTTTGGGAACACGCTCCAACGGGATTGTGACCAACAATCCCCGCGATGGTCATCATCGCTACCCCGACCCTGCAGTTCCTCAACCACCTCCAGCTAACCCCAACGGTGAGGCCAATGGAGAAGCCTCGACGTCCACAAGGCATGCCCGCTTAGATATAAACGAGGTGGACTAAGTCACTCGAGTAGTACCGAGTCTCAGTATGTCCACAACCTGTAGCTGTGTGATCTTGCATCACCGCAATGTTGTCTGCATGTGCGCCCCTAATTTAAATAGTAGCTGTATTGATGTACGGTTGCATTTTTAATTCCGGGCGTAGCTACCAAAACCAACCCCGATGGCACCCACAGTAACACGTCACTTTTGTGAGATGTGTGTATCTGTGGCCTTGACCCCGACCCCCATGAGAGCAGAACCGACAAAACAGTTGCTCCTCACCGCGGTAAATAACCCAGCCCAGTTCCTATATAAAAGGCCACGTCGTGACCGTGCCAAGTACCCCTCGTCTTGTACACCACCCTCACAACCATTTCTTGCCAGGCCGAGCCCTAGCATTTATCTGAGAACCCCAGATGCAACCCCAGGTAGCTTTGTTAAAATATTGTGGGACTTTACCTGCAGTACCATGGGTTCTACCCAGCCACCCCAGTACGAGCTGCTCAAATCGAGGATCACCTCTTCCACCTCAAAATATTGGGCAGTAGTGCACATCCCTCCCGTAAACTCAAATCAAGACCCAACGGAAGTCTCCTTCCTGGGGAAATCTATGCTGACCCCGCAGATGGCCATAGAAGCGGCTGCACACGAAGCGCTTGTTTGCCTTCGATTCACGGTACCCTATGCCAGCGAACAAGGGTATTACTACTTTCCGAGCCGCGCAGCACCCGGGGAAGTGACATCTTTTCCCAGTGGACGAATTGAGAGAGACCCAGTACTGGCCAACCTTGTCCAGTATGTCATCGCTCAAGAGCGTTTGACCCAGCGAGTGATGGGTTATCTCCAGAGCCTCGCTTATTTAAATCCTCAGATCACCATCGGCAGACCACTGAGGCCCGACCAGGAGAGACGCATTCATCGACTGATCAATCTGCTTCCCCCGATAGAAGAAGAGTGCGCCCCAGTACCAGAGACGTTTTCTCGGGACCCCGTCCAGTTGCCGTTTTCGTTCTAGACGTCACCGCTATGTTATTTTATTCCTGCATTTAGTTAAGTGTTGTAACTCATGCGTGTTATTCTAAAACTTGTGCGATGAGATAAATATTTGGTTTCAATTGTTGTGAGTAATTTTTGCTGCTGTAAATTTTGATTAACTAATTTTCTCTTGCGAAAAATCCTGAAGTGAGATTTCTTTTCCCTGAGTTGCTACAGCATATGTCTCCTCACGACATGGATTTTTATTCATGCAGCACCACGGCAGCAGGCTCACAGCCACAACCACTCAAACACATACACTACTTGCAACACCACGTAACCGTGTTGCATCTGGCTAATCGTCTCCCTAACACACCATAGTCTCTGAAGGAGAGATTAGTGGATAATCATCCGGGTACGAGTTACCTCCCGCACACCGACAATAGTTAGCACCCAACACCACACCTACTCCTCGTGATCACCGCCACCGCGGAGAGCCAACACTCGAGCGGCAGCATCACGACGATCATCGAGGATCATCGCACACAGGAGCACGGAGAGCCCCAGCAATGCCGCCAACCCTCCGCACACCAGGATCACGTACCAGTCCGGCACCGCCCCCGCCATTAGAGCTTCGTCTCGAGCTTCTGTAAACAGAAATGGAGGAGGAAGAAGGAGAAGGAGAAGCGAGGCGAGGTGTGAGGAATAAGAAAGAAGCACCTCGGCCGTTTTATAGCTCGAGATCGGTGTACGGTGGGCAAAGTCCACCAGCGCCGCTCGTCGCCCGATCGCCGGTGTTCGGAGGCGAATCCGTGAGCAGTGCCGACAGCACACTGTCCTGCGAGATGAGTGCATGCTGCACCGGCAGCTAGCACGCCGCGCACTACTGCAGGTACGGTCTAGATGCCCTACGCGCTAGACGTCGCCGGTGGAGAAAGCGCGGGAAAGCGCGCGGGAGAGAGGAAGAAGAGAGAACCAGAGGAAGAAGAAGAGACTGACAGTGGGCCCTGGGTCCACCTGTCAGCCAGAGAGAGCACTGTGCTCTCGGGTACGACCAGCGTATTTTAAATTTAGAATTTATTCTAAATTTACTGTATCCAACGTAGAAATCCCTAGTTTTCACCTAACCATGGATTTTTCAACGCAGCGCCAGTGTTCCACACTGTGGTTTTACACCACTTATTGCCCTCGCACTGTAGCCGCATTTTCCCCGCATTAGTAAAGTGGTTATTTTTGAAATGGTAGGAGTAATATTTTCAAAACAACTTTTAACAAATCTCGAGGATGAGATTTTTCTTAAGGGGGGTAGTGTTGTGACACCCCAAAATTTTGGCCTTGTTTTATTAATTAAAATTTTGTCAGGAAATTTAAACTTTCATTTTCTGGATTTTCCCTTTGATTTCAGGGCCATTCTCTTCTCTGTTATTATGAAGTTTTTACCCCAAGTAAAAACTTTCCAAATGTATTATTGGGTTTGCTTTTCCCCTCAAGAAAAACATTTCTATTATCAGTGGGTTTATTAGCATAATTATTTCCCTTTGAGCTTTATTCCTTAAAGTGAGTTTTCTTCAGTTTTAGGGTCCCATTTGCACTGCAACACTTTTATAAATTCATCTAATATTCCAACCAAAATTTGGAGATGTCATGTGATGTTTTTAAATCACTTTTATGCAATAATATATTTCATTCATTGGATATTTAGAGCTCTACACCAGGTTTTCAAATCTGGTCCAGTGGGCAATTTTGCACTACAACCTATTTAAATATTTCTTTAAAACCTCCACTAAAGTTGTGGGATGTTAGTAGTAGTATGTAATTCAGCTTTATGCAAAAACCCATTGATGTTCTTTGTAAAATTTGAGTGAATCAACCTCTTTTTCATTCTGGTCCAGCTTGGCAATTTGTACTGCAACCCGAATTTATTTTGCTCTAGTGCCCTTGAGCTTTTTCCTACTTATAGTTCATCTTACAAAACCCTTAAGTCCAGAAGAGCGGACCCATTGGAGGATTTTAAGTGCATGCAATCATGCCTTTTCTTTCTCAGATAAAATCTGAAGTTCTGCAAAACTTGCACTAACCAGTTTTTACTTTTGATCAACTAACCTCACCACCCTCTTATTCATCCAAAGAGACACTGATCTGGAGATTGTGGACATCCCAAGAGTTACCTAGATGCCCTTGGCATTCTGTCAAGTACCTTGCGTGCATGACCAGTTTTGGCTTAGTCTTTGGTTTGTGTTATGAACTTGATCCCCTGACCAGACCAGCATGTCTATTGGATTTTCCCTAGCCTATAGCCCCACCCTGCTAACCCTCTTGTGGATTGGAAACCCCTGGCATGCCTTGGCATATTGCCGAGCATGTAGCGTGCGTGCTCTGGGCGTGCCCAAAGCACGCGTTTTGCACGTGCGTGCGCACGGGTCGCCGTGTCGCGCCCCGGCCCTTGCTCGCCTGTAGAGCCACACCACCGGCCTCATCCACTCACCAAAACGCTCCGAGCCGCCCCTGGAACCCCACCGCACCATCGTCAGGTCGGCCACGGCGGCTAGCGGCCGGCCACAGTGGGTTCCTGGCGAGGGCGGCGCCGCCCAAGCCACGTGCGCTCGCCAGCTCGCCCCCTGAGCAGTTCTTGCTTATCCCCTCGCCCTGCCAGACCCTGCCAACCATCGCCACGCACCCCTAGCTACAGAATGACGGTCGCCGACGATCTTATCCCCGGCCGTCGCGGAACCGCCATTGCCCGCCTATTTAAGAAGACCCCGAGCGTGTCCAGTCCCCCAAGCAGCCTCTGCCCACCTCTCTAAAGCCCCCCATAGCAAGTGATCGACGGGAAGAGGTCGTCTTCCCCGCCTCCGGCCGGTTTGGTCGCCGCCACGATCCAAACCCACCGTAGCCCGATTCCCCAATCATGCCCGAAGCTTCCTCCGCCGCAGAGCTCGCCGCCGGCGACTCCCTCCGTCCCCGCCGGTCAGTCGACCACCGGGAGGACCGCCTAGGAGTAGCGGATCCATCCCTGCCCTCGGATGCCCTCGAGGAGCCGCCGTTCGCCGGCGAAGTTCGCCGGAGCTCCGCCTCCGTTCGGCCAAAGGAGAGGGAAGGGCGGGGACGACTGGTTAAACCAGACCAGTGGGCCCCGTGGACCCACTGTCAGTGACCCACGCGCCCGTCCACGCTGGATAAGTGAAGACGTAAACCCCAGAGTACGTCTTCGCTGCCCCGAAAATGCTTTCTCGTTCGAAACGTTTTCTTTTTCTGTTTTATTTTTAAAAACAGGATTTGACCAAAACTTTGACTGGCTATAACTTTTTAAATATAAGTCCAAATGACTTGATTCTTTTTCTGTTGTTTCCCAAATATTGTCTAGTTTATTTTCATATTTATTTCAAAATTTTCCCAGCAACTTTTTTGTACTGTTTTGAAAGTATGTGTTGATTTCAAATTTTCTTAAATAGGATTTTTGGAGAGAGAAGAAAACTTTCAAAAGTTTTGGAAAGCACCTCACCTCTCCACACCTTGAAGGCAAGCGTTCTGAACCCTGGCATAATATTGCCGTGTGTGGTTTGACTTGGTTGCAACACCACCGTGTCTCGAAATTGCCATTATTTATTAGGGTGATATGATCCTACTCGTAAGTGCATGTTAATGATACCGTGTTTTTTAACATTGATATGTTGTGATAGTGGTCACCCTCATATAGCCTTCATACCTACCGGAAGGAAACCGGGAAAGCCTCTGTCTTGGGTAGACACGATGCTTGTCTCCAGTTCCTCGTCGAGACAGTTGTGTCCGGTATGGCATGATAAGGTATGATGGGGGGGGGGGTGATACTATCTGTTGGATTGGAATATGATTGTTATGCTAATCATGCAGGGAATGCCTAAACCTCCTGAGTCGACCATAGATCGAGTCTTGTTCCGGTAACCCCGATACTTGTTTCGTACTACCACTTGTCCCTGCCATAGGTAGGATATGGTTCAGTAAGTTGTCAACACCTTTCCTAGCACACACTGTACAGAGAGGCCATGGTGGAAGATACCGGCTGCATCCGGTAGGCATGCCACCTGGTCCGGGGCATGGGTGTTTGGTTGTAGCCGAAGGGTAGCTCCCTAGTTTTGTGCTGTATAAATTTTGTGATCCCATGCTAGTCGAGGTTGTAGCCTCCCCGCTTAGAGTTTTGCTTAACAGGTGTCAAGGGTGATTCCAGACACCGGTAAGTTAGGCTGGTGTGTGCGGTCAGGTGTGTTTTCGATTGAAAGACCATAGGCGGAATTAGTCCCAGTGGACTAAAGGAATCCGTTGCTAGTGGGTAAAGAGTACACCCTCTGCAGAGATTAAACCTATTCGAATAGCCGTGTCCATGGATAAGGACTACAGTCTGGGATGGGTCAAGTGGCGGTCTTAGAGTCGGTCTTCGGAGGAGAAACTACTAAACCAGAATGTTGATTATGACTTGCGATATATGATGGTTATGATTATTATCATTGTGGACTAACCATTTGTATTATTTGAAATAATGAATATCCCTGGGATGGTACTACCTCCTGGATATTCACTGTGATTATGTTTATATATAAGCCCTTTATGTGGTGTCACACAGACGCCCGACTGTGGCATGCTTGTTATTTCAATCACTTATAAGCCCTTTATGTGGTGTCGCACAGACGCCCGACTGTGGCAGGCTTGATATTCCTTTTATATATAAGCCCTTTATGTGGTGTCGCGCAGACGCCCGACTGTGGCATGCTTGGTATTCCTTATATATATATATATAAGCCCTTTATGTGGTGTCGCACAGACGCCCGACTGAGGCATGTTTTATTATTATCTTTTCGAGGGTTCATGTTCTATATGATTAACTTGTGTGTGTGCACCATATATCTGATTTCGTGACTGACGTAGTGATCATGGCGTACTTCAGGGCATGATTATCATTTGTTATATTATACCTGTGTTCATAATGTTTGCAAGTACATTCAAAGTACTCACTGGCTTGTCCCTGGCTATTGTCTTGGCCAGATTTCTTGCGAGGAAAGGAGTGTTGCGATGACAGCCCCGGAACCTACGCAATGGAGATAGCAGCCTCGCGAAGATAGGAGTTATCCTGGTCAGCTGTTCCTGTGGGAAATGGAGTCCAATAGACACCGATGATCCGCAAACCGCTTCCGCCTTCAGCCACTAGAAAACCATTTGTTGTACTTATAGGCCAGAATGATCTTGTACTACATATCTTGTATTTTTCTTGGAGTTTCTGTAACAAGTTGGTGCCTCATCAGCTAACAGTAATCCTGGGGCTGGTGAGCACAAGGGCCGCTTTTGGGAAATTAATACCCCCGAAAATCCGGTCCTGACAGTGCTTCAAGTAGCACCATGTTCTTCATACTAGTGGGCATTTTGCATTATAGAAATTGGCTTGTATATTCCAACGATGGGCCTCCTCAAGTGCCCTAGGTCTTCGTGAGCAAGCAAGTTGGATGCACACCCGCTTAGTTTCTTTTGTTGAGCTTTCATATATTTATAGCTCTAGTGCATCCGTTGCATGGCAATCCCTACTCCTTGCATTAACATCAATCGATGGGCATCTCCATAGCCCATTGATTAGCCTCGTTGATGTGAGACTTTCTCCTTTTTGTCTTCTCCACATAACCCCCATCATTATATTCTATTCCACCCATAGTGCTATATCCATGGCTCATGCTCATGTATTACGTGAAAGTTTATGAGTTTGAAATTATTAAGGTATGAAACAATTGCTTGGCTTGTCATCAGGGTTGTGCATGATGAGAGCATTCTTGTGTGACGAAAATGAAGCATGACTAAACTATATGATTTTGTAGGGATGAACTTTCTTTGGCCATGTTACTTTGAGAAAACATAATTGCTTTGTTGGTTTGCTTGAAGTATTATTATTCTTTATGTCAATATGAACTTTTGTCTTAAATCTTCCTAATCTGAGTATTCATACCGCAATTAAGAAATTTTGCATTGAAATTATGCCAAGTAGCACTCCGCATCAAAAATTCTCTTTTGTTCATTTACCTACTCGAGGACGAGCAGGAATTAAGCTTGGGGATGCCTGATACGTCTCCAACGTATCTATAATTTTTTATTGCTCCATGCTATATTATCTACTGTTTTGGACTATATTGGGCTTTATTTTCCACTTTTATATTATTTTTGGGACTAACCTATTAACCGGAGGCCCAGCCCAGAATTGCTGTTTTTTGCCTATTTCAGTGTTTCGAAGAAACGGAATATCAAACGGAGTCCAAACAGAAAAATCCTTTATGGAACGTGATTTTCTCACCGGATAAGACCCAGGAGACTTGGACCCTACGCCAAGGCATCAGAGAGGCCGTCACGAGGGTGGGGGCGCCCCCCTAGGGCGCGCCCCCTGCCTCGTGGGCCCCTCGAAGCTCCACCGACGTACTTATTCCTCCTATATATATCCACGTACCCCCAAACGATCAGAACAGGAGCCAAAAACCTAATTCCACCGCCGCAACTTTCTGTATCCACGAGATCCCATCTTGGGGCCTGTTCCGGAGCTCCGCCGGAGAGGGCTGTCATCACAGAGGGCTTCTACATCATCATAGCCTCTCCAATGAAGTGTGAGTAGTTTACCTCAGACCTTCGGGTCCATAGTTATTAGCTAGATGGCTTCTTCTCTCTTTTTGGATCTCAATACAATGTTCTCCCCCTCTCTTGTGGAGATCTATTCGATGTAATCTTCTTCTTTTTGCGGGGTGTTTGTTGAGACCGATGAATTGTGGGTTTATAATCAAGTCTATCTATGAACAATATTTGAATCTTCTCTGAATTCTTTTATGTATGATTGGTTATCTTTGCAAGTCTCTTCGAATTATCCGTTTGGTTTGGCCAACTAGATTGGTAGTTCTTGCCATGGGAGAAGTGCTTAGCTTTGGGTTCGATCTTGCGGTGTCCTTTCCCAGTGACAGAAGGGGCAGCAAGGCACATATTGTATCGTTGCCATCGAGGATAACAAGATGGGGTTTATTTCATATTGCATGAATTTATCTCTCTACATCATGTCATCTTGCTTAAAGCGTTACTCTTTTTTTAACTTAATACTCTAGATGCATGGTGGATAGCGGTCGATGAGTGAAGTAATAGTAGTAGATGCAGAATCGTTTCGATCTACTTGCCACGGACGTGATGCCTATATACATGATCATGCCTAGATATTCTCATAACTATGCTCAATTCTGTCAATTGCTCAACAGTAATTTGTTCACCCACCGTAGAATACTTATGCTCTTGAGAGAAGCCACTAGTAAAACCTATGGCCCCCGGGTCTATTCTCATCATATCAATCTCCATCACTTTAATCTTGCTTTGCTTTTTTACTTTGCCTTTTACTTTTCACTTTGCATCTTTATACCAAAAATACCAAAAATATTATCTATCAGATCTCACTCTCGTAAGTGACCGTGAAGGGATTGACAACCCCTAATCGCGTTGGTTGCTTTGAGCTCTTTGTGTTGTGTAGGTACGAGGGACTTGCACGTGGCCTCCTAATGGATTGATACATTGGTTCTCAAAAACTGAGGGAAATACTTACGCTACTCTGCTGCATCATCCTCTCCTCTTCGGGGAAAACCAGATGCCGCTACCCATCTGAATAGCTTCGTTGATTTATGTGATATGCAAAAGAAAAAAGATGTTGATAATGATGTTGTTAAATTTAAGCTATTTCCTTTTTCGCTTAGAGATCTTGCTAAAGCTTGGTTTTCGTCTTTGCCTAAAAATAGTATTGATTCTTGGAACAAGTGCAAAGATGCTTTTATCTCTAAGTATTTTCCTCCCGCTAAATTCATCTCTCTTAGAAACGACATTATGAATTTTAAGCAACTTGATCATGAAATTGTTGCACAAGCTTGGGAGAGAATTAAATTAATGATACGTAATTGCCCTACTCATGGTTTGAATTTGTGGATGATTATACAAAAAATTTATGCGGATTGAATTTTGCTTCTAGAAATCTTTTAGATTCGGCATGGGAGGCACTTTTATGGAAATCACTTTAGGAGATGCTACTAAACTCCTAGATAATATTATGGTTAATTATTCTCAATGGCATACTGAAAGATCTACTAATAAAAAAGTGCATGCGATAGAAGAAATCAATGTTTTCAGTGGAAAGATAGATGAACTTATAAAATTGTTTGCTACTAAGAGTGTTTCTTCTGATCCTAATGATATGCCTTTGTCTACTTTGATTGATAATAATAATGAATCTATGGATGTGAATTTTGTTGGTAGGAATAATTTTGGTAACAACGCGTATAGAGGGAATTTTAATCCTAGGCCTTATCCTAGTAATCCTTCTAATAATTATGGAAATTCCTACAACAACTCTTATGGAAACTTTAATAAGATGCCCTCTGAATTTGAGAATAGTGTTAAAGAGTTTATGAATTCACAAAAGAATTTTAATGCTTTGCTTGAAGAGAAATTGCTTAAAGTTGATGATTTGGCTAGGAACGTTGATAGAATTTCTCTTGAGGTTGATTCTTTAAAGCTTAGATCTATTCCTTCTAAGCATGATATCAATGAGTCTCTCAAAGCCATGACAATTTCTATTGATGAGTGCAAGGAAAGAACCGCTAGGATGCGTGCTTCCAAAGATGCCTTTATTAAAGCGTGTTCTTCCAATTCCTATGAAAATCAAGATGAAGATCTAAAAGTTATTGATGTGTCCCCTATCAAATCTTTGTTTTGCAATATGGATCTTGATGAAACTGAATATGATCTCCCTTTACCTAGAAGGCGTTCCAAAAATTCAGAGTATTTAGATCTTGATGATGAAATTGATAAAAGTGGGATTGAAAGAAATAAAACCCTAGATGTTGCTAAACCCACTATATTGGATTTCAAGGAATTTAATTATGAAAGTTTCTCTTTAATTGATTGTATTTCCTTGTTGCAATCCGTGCTAAATTCTCCTCATGCTTATAGTCAAAATAAAGCCTTTACCGAACATATCGTTGATGCCTTGATGCAATCTTATGAAGAAAAACTTGAGTTGAAAGTTTCTATCCCTAGGAAACTCTATGATGATCATGAGTTTTATGCTTTGTGTGATTTGGGTGCTAGTGTCTCCACTATTCCCAAAACTTTGTGTGATTTGCTAGATTTCCGTGATTTTGATGATTGCTCTCTAAACTTGCATCTTTCGAATTCCACTATTAAGAAACCTATGGGAAGAATTAATGATGTTCTTATTGTTGCAAATAGGAATTATGTGCCCATAGATTTTATCGTTCTTGATATAGATTGCAATCCTTCTTGTCCTATTATTCTTGGTAGACCTTTCCTTAGAACGATTGGTGCGATTATTGATATGAAGGAAGGGAATATTAGATTTCAACTTCCATTAAAAAGGGCATGGAACAATTCCCTATAAATAAAATAAAATTTCCATATGAAACTATCATGAGATCCACTTATGGATTGCCTTCCAAAGATGCCAATACCTAGATCTATCCTCTCTTTTATGCCTAGCTAGGGGCGTTAAACGATAGCGCTTATTGGGAGGCAACCCAATTTTATTTTTTGTTTTTTATTTTTTCTTCTGTTTAGGAATAAATAATCCATCTACCTTTTGTTAAAATGTGGTTTTGAGTTTTAATTAGTGTTTGTGCCAAGTTAAACCTATAGGAACTTCTTGGATAATAGTTATTTGGTCTTGCTGTAATTTCCAGAAACTTTGCGCTCAGTGCCCGAATTATTAAAACTCACCAGAACGTGATAAAATACTGATTCCAATTGCTGATGATCTATAAACAAATTTACTAGGTCGTCCTATTTTGGATAAATTTTTGGATTTCCATAAGTTTGCGTTAGTTACAGATTACTACAGACTGTTCTGTTTTTGACAGATTCTGTTTTTCGTGTGTTGTTTGCTTATTTTGATGAATCTATGGCTAGTAAAATAGTTTATAATCCATAGAGAAGTTGGAATACAGTAGGTTTAACACCAATATAAATAAAGAATGAGTTCATTACAGTACCTTAAAGTGGTCTTTTGTTTTCTTTCTCTAACGGAGCTCACTAGTTTCTGTTGAGTTTTGTGTTGTGAAGTTTTCAAGTTTTGGGTAAATTCTTTTGATGGACTATGGAACAAGGAGTGGCAAGAGCCTAAGTTTGGGGATGCCCATGGCACCCACAAGATAATCCAAGGACACCAAGAAGTCAAAGCTTGGGGATGCCCCGGAAGGCATCCCCTCTTTCGTCTACTTCCATCGGTAATTTTACTTGGAGCTATATTTTTATTCACCACATGATATGTGTTTTGCTTGGAGCGTCTTGTATTATTTGTGTTTTTGTTTGTTAGTGTGCCACAATCATCCTTGCTGTACACACCTTTTGAGAGAGCCATACATGAATTGGAATTTGATAGAATACTCTATGTGCTTCACTTATATCTTTTGAGCTATGTAGTTTTGCTCTATGTGCTTCACTTAGATATTTTAGAGCACGGTGGTGGATTTGTTTTAAAGAAACTATTGATATCTCATGCTTCACTTAGATTATTTTGAGAGTCTTAATAGCATGGTAATTTTCTTAATAATAATATGCTTGGTATTCAAGATTTGTAAAACTTTCTTTTGAGTGGGTTGAATACTAAGAAAAGATTGATGCTTGATAATTGTTTTGAGATATGAAGATGGTGATATTAGAGTCATGCTAGTTGAGTAGTTGTGAATTTGAGAAATACTTGTGTTAAAGTTGTGATTCCCGTAGCATGCACGTATGGTGAACCGTTATGTGCTGAAGTCGGAGCATGATTTATTTATTGATTGTCTTCCTTGTGAGTGGCGGTCGGGGACGAGCGATGGTCTTTTCCTACCAATCTATCCCCCTAGGAGCATGCGCGTAATACTTTGCTTTGATAACTTGTAGATTTTTGCAATAAGTATATGAGTTCATTATGATTAACGTTGAGTCCATGGATTATACGCACCCTTCTTCCTTCCACAATTGCTAGCCTCTCTAATACCGCGCCCCTTTCGCCGGTATCATACACCCACCATATACCTTCCTCAAAACAGCCACCATACCTACCTATCATGGCCTTTCCATAGCCATTCCGAGATATATTGCCATGCAACTTTCCACCGTTCCGTTTATTATGACACGCTGCATCATTGTCATATTGCTAGCATGATCATGTAGTTGACATCGTATTTGTGGCAAAGCCACCGTTCATAATTCTTTCATACATGTCACTCTTGATTCATTGCATATCCCGGTACACCGCCGGAGGCATTCATATAGAGTCATAATTTGTTTTAAGTATTGAGTTGTAACTGTTGAGTTGTAAGAAAAATAAAAGTGTGATGGTCATCATTTTTAGAGCATTGTCCCAAGTGAGGAAAGGATGATGGAGACTATGATTCCCCCACAAGTCAGGATGAGACTCTGGACAAAAAAAAAGAGGCCATAAAAAAAGGAAAAGGCCCAAATAAAAAAAATGAGAGAAAAAGAGAGAAGGGACAATGTTACTATCCTTTTACCACACTTGTGCTTCAAAGTAGCACCATGATCTTCATGATAGAGAGTCTCTCATTTTGTCACTTTAATATACTAGTGGGAATTTTACATTATAGAACTTGGCTTGTATATTCCAATGATGGGCTTCCTCAAATTGCCCTAGGTCTTCATGAGCAAGCGAGTTGGATGCACACCCACTTAGTTTCTTTTGTTGAGCTTTCATATACTTATAGCTCTAGTGCATCCATTGCATGGCAATCCCTACTCACTCACATTTATATCTATTGATGGGCATCTCCATAGCCCGTTGATATGCCTAGTTGATGTGAGACTATCTTCCCCTTCTTTTTGTCTTCTCCACAACCACCATTCTATTCCACATATAGTGTTATATCCATGGCTCACGCTCATGTATTGCGTGAAGATCGAAAAAGTTTTGAAAATGTTAAAGTATGAAACAATTGCTTGGCTTGTCATCGGGGTTGTGCATGATTTAAATACTTTGTGTGGTGAAGATAGAGCATAGCCAGACTATATGATTTTGTATGGATACCTTTCTTTGGCCATGTTATTTTGAGAAGACATAATTGCTTTGTTAGTATGCTTGAAGTATTATTATTTTTATGTCAATATGAAATTTTGTCTTGAATCTTTCGAATCTGAATATTCATACCACAATTAAGAAGATTTGCATTGAAATTATGCCAAGTAGCACTCCGCATCAAAAATTCTCTTTTTATCATTTACCTACTCGAAGACGAGCGGGAATTAAGCTTGGGGATGGTTGATATGTCTCCAACGTATTTATAATTTTTGATTGCTCCATGCTATATTATCTACTGTTTTGGACTATATTGGGCTTTATTTTCCACTTTTATATTATTTTTGGGACTAACCTATTAACCGGAGGACCAGCCCAGAATTGCTGTTTTTTTTGCCTATTTCAGTGTTTCGAAGAAACGGAATATCAAACGGAGTCCAAACGGAATGAAACCTTCGGGAACATGATTTTCTCACGAACCTGATCCAGAGACTTGGACCCTACTCCAAGGAACAAAAGAGGCGGTCACGAGGTGGGGGCGCCCCTAGGGCGCGCCCCGCCTCATGGGCCCCTTTGCTCCACCGACGTACTCCTTCCTCCTATATATACCTCACGCACCCCAAACGATCGATACGGAGCCAAAACCTAATTCCACCGCCGCAACTTTCAGATCCACGAGATCCCATCTTGGGGCCTGTTAGGAGCTCGCCGAGAGGGCCGTCATCACGGAGGGCTTCTACATCATCGTAGCCTCTCCGATGAAGTGTGAGTAGTTTACCTCAGACCTTCGGGTCCATAGTTATTAGCTAGATGGCTTCTTCTCTCTTTTTGGATCTCAATACAATGTTTTCCCCCTCTCTCATGGAGATCTATTCGATGTAATCTTCTTTTTGCGGTGTGTTTGTTGAGACCGCTGAATTTTGGGTTTATGATCAAGTCTATCTATGAATAATATTTGAATCTTCTCTGAATTCTTTTATGTATGATTGGTTATCTTTGCAAGTCTCTTCAAATTATCAGTTTGGTTTGGCCTACTAGATTGGTTTTTCTTGCCATGGGAGAAGTGCTTAGCTTTGGGTTCAATCTTCATGTGTCCTTTCCCAAAGGATGAAGGGCAGCAAGGCACGTATTGTATTGTTGCCATCGAGGATAACAAGATGGGGTTTTTTATCATATTGCATGAAACTATCCCTCTACATCATGTCATCTTGCTTAAGGCGTTACTCTGTTTTTAACTTAATACTCTAGATGCATGCTAGATAGAGGTCGATGAGTGGAGTAATAGTAGTAGATGCAGGCAGGAGTCGGTCTTCTTGTCTCGGACGTGATGCCTATATACATGATCATACCTAGATATTCTCATAACTATGCTCAATTCTGTCAATTGCTCAACAGTAATTTGTTCACCCACCGTAGAATACTTATGCTCTTGAGAGAAGCCACTAGTGAAACCTATGGCCCCCGGGTCTATTCTCATCATATCAATCTCCATCACTTTATTATTGCTTTGCTTTTTTACTCTGCCTTTTACTTTTCACTTTGCATCTCCATATCAAAAATACCAAAAATATTATCTATCATCTCTATCAGATCTCACTCTCGTAAGTGACCATGAAGGGATTGACAACCCCTAATCACGTTGGTTGCGAGGAGCTATTGTTTTTGTGTAGGTACGAGGGACTCGAGCGTAGCCTCCTACTGTATTGATACCTTGGTTCTCAAAAACTGAGGGAAATACTTACGCTACTTTGCTGCATCATCCTCTCCTCTTCAGGGAAATCCAACGCAGTGCTCAAGAGGTAGCAGCAACCCCTTCACCACGCATCTTCAGCTGCCCCAACACCCCTTCGACAATGGAACCAGGTGACATTTTCCAAGTTTATTTAGCTGGGAGCGCCCCACTGGGCTGCATCATTCCCAAGCCGCGTGGGTCTTTCCCTGTGGCATGTATCCTTTTACGTATTTAGCTTACTCTACTGGGGGCGCCCCTCGGGCTGCATCATCCCCAAGCCGCTCGGGTCCAACCCAGTGGCGTGTATCGTTCTTGCATTTACCTAAGCTAGTTCACTTTCCATGCTTAATCTATCTATGGTTATCACCTGCTTGATTGCCACCCACCTCGGGAATGACACACGCTGGCACGGCGCTTGTGCTTGGGTCCGTCCCTGCAACGTCGACAAATCTGAGAGGTCGAGCTCTGGCTCGCGGCACGCCCCATGCACGTCACCTCACCAGGCCCTCAGTGCCTTCATCTTCTTGCAGAGCGACCTACGGCAGACCGGCAATCATCATGGAAATCTATGTCCCTCCTCATGCTAACCTGCAGGAACCTCCTGAGGACGACAGCACGCGGTACCACGGGCTCCTTCTCCTCCCACGCGATGTGCTTGCGCGTTAAAAGGGGGGCTCCTGAGCATCGCAACTCAGGAGCTCTTACTGTCTCTCCAGCCCTCACCCCCTATCCTTGACCACGGCATCGCGACCTGGCATACCAGCGGCGGCTGAGCTTGCTCGAGGGCCGGGACCTGACGACGCAGAGCACACAGAAGAGCATGGGGAAGAGGGAGAGGCTCGCGCAGGCCTAACCTAGCTACCCTACAGTAGTCGACGCTCAAGTCTGGCGCAACACACGGAACCAGCTCTGGATTGCCAAGATAAGTTTCGCGCCCGGATCGACCCAGCACTACGACATAGGATCCTCACCTGTGGCAGTCTTGTTACAACAACATTGCCACCCTTTCCTGCCTCTCGGTGGCTGGTTGAGCGCCAAAGGGGACCTCTTGAGCATCGCGCCTCATGAGCTCTTACTGGACCTCAGACCGCTCACCTCCTGGCCTTGACCATGACATCGCGACCTGGCATACCAGCGACGGCTGTAGCCTGCCTGGGGACCGGGACCTGTTAGCGTAGAGCACCAAGCTGCCGCGGGGTTGGAAAGGGGAGACCTAGCCGAAACAAGACATGCATTCGCAAATTTTCATAATAAGGATGATATGAACAGAGGACATTACAGACCCTTTACATGCCCCTACGGGGTCCATTTCGATTCCTTGCAGGGAACAAAAGAAGGGAGTTCCTAGGAGCTCTACCAACACGCGGCAGCACGACCTACGCCATCATCAACGGTGGGCCATGTGAGGCCGGCGCAAACCCCATCCGCCGCCGTCGCTGCGGCCTTGCTCCGGGCCCGGCGAGAGCTCGGGGGCACGTAGCTGTCGTCGCTCGTCTCCAGGGTCTCGTAGGGCTCGGGAGAGTCCCTGGACTACCAAGCTCCACCATTGCTGCTGGAGGAGCTGCTGGCGAAGCCAGCGGCAAGCTCGGTGCTGGCCGCTGCGCCGCCCCGATGACCCTCTTCAGGGCAGCACTCCAAGCGCCGGCCTTCCTCATCAAAGACCTTGAAGAATATCATGGAGGCGCCGTCGTACTTGAAGTGGATGGCAAGGGCGCCTTCAGCGCGGCAAACCCAAGCAACCTCACCCCAGCCGCGGGTCATGAAGACCTTGCCCGGGGAGACGGCTTCAACCTCCGCTCCAGTCGCCGGGGCGTCGCAGTCGGCGTGCTGGAGCCAAAGCTCAAGGGGACCCCTCGGTGGCATCTTGGCGGAAAAGAACTGCGGAAAGCGGATCCAAGTGCGCGGGGGCATCGCCGCCCACATCATGAGTTCGCGCGAGGAGTCCGCGGCGTGGACTCCTGGGGCGACGGCATGCGTCACCGCGGCACGGCGACCACGACCGCGGGGCGGGCGGCGGCGCTGGTCGCCTCTCCCTCCGGAGCCCTCAGCTTGGGCGTACAGAGGCAGCGGGTACCCGGGAGGAGGCCGCTCGCACCAAGGCCTCGACACCTCCGGCCTCACGATTACGTCACGCCGGTGGCCCGGCCTCTTCTTCGGCGGAAGCGGCCCTGGCTCGTCACGGGGGTTTTTCCCTTCTCCGCGGCCGAGAACCTCCGAACAGGCGCCATGGAAGTCACTACTAGCAATGGAGCGAGGAAGAAGAAGCGAGCGGAGCAGGAAGAGATGAGCGACTGGGGCTCCGCCCCCTCCTCATTTATAGCGGGAGAAGGCCAACCGGCGATCCCCACGATCACATGTAATGATGATTTTTCTCTGCATGCAGCAAAGACTCGTCACGTTGGGCAGTTGCTGAGGCAGCGTGTCGGGACCCCGATTCCAAGTCACATCGATCTAGCCGGTAACACCTCATATCACTTTGCGGCCTCACGCACGGTATTCCCACGGGTGTCGCCTTACCATGGCTCAGGACCGTTTGCGCCTTTTGGCTCACGTATATGATAGTGTCTCTAGCATCCATATGACGGAGAACCCGGGCCGACATGGCTAGTCGTGAACCCAAAGTGGCACTAACTTAAGGGGTCAGGCGTACACGAATCAACATCGAGCATGTCGGTCAGCAGCGTGCGAATCCGGGCTGTAGCACTGGGCTAACAGGACTCCGGTGAACCGGGCTGTAGAAGGCTAGGCAGGACTCCGGATGATATAGCTCTTCACCGGTGTCATCGAACTCATCATCGGAACCACGTCTATCGAGAGGGGACAAATACCGGCAACAGAGAAGGAAAACACAATCAATGCAATGCACAATATGATGCATGATCATGACATGTCAATATGCTGTGTTTTGAGTTAATGCAACTAAAACCAGAAGGGTTTAGGTCATTTTGAACCAAAGGTTCAAAGTTCAAACTCATTTGTGATCATAAATAGTGCTTTATCATGTTTTCCACTAAACAGCAAGTTAACTTGTTTAAACATGCATGAAACCAGTACAGATGGATAGATTGGATTTTTCTGATCGTTTTTCATATATAACACTTTGCATTTGGAGTTATAGATTAATTTCTATGAATTTTTGAAGTTTGTAACAATTTCTGGAATTTTCTGAATAAGAATAAATCCAAATAATGCATTACTGCGTCAGCATTGCGTCACTGTGACATCAGCGGTCAACTGACCGCGCCAGGTCAAACCTGACGTGTGGGTCCCGCACGTCAGTGTCTCAGGGCTGGTTTGGGTGGATAACAGGTGGGACCGGCGAGAGCTGACTTGGTCAAAGTCAAAGCTGACATGTGGGGTCCGCAAGATTAGCACTAATCTAAATAGGAATTAAACTAACCTAAATAGGCACAGGGGCCCACATGGTAGTGGCTTTGGGGGGGTTAGAGGGTCATTAGTGCTAACTAAACCGGGATTAGGCCGGCGGCTCGTCACCGGCGAGGTCAGTGGCGGCGGAGCGCGTCGGCTTTCGCCCACAGACGACCATTTGGACGACGGATTGGTGCTACACGTAGCTGGGGGTCGCGCGCATCTGGTAGTGCAAGTGGGAGGAGCTAGGGTGGAGCGATCTCGCCGGAGTCGTGCTCGTGGCGGAGGCCAGCGTTCGGGTGTTGAGCAAGACGGAGCTACAGAGCACGGGGAGATGAATGGGTGTGTGCATTATGCTCCCGGGAGTGCAGTCAGTTCAGTGGTGAGCTCAAACGCATCCTTGCATGGCCGTAGCCACGGTGGCGACATGGCGGGCGGCGATGAGCTTCGGTCACGGCGGGGAACAGCGCTACGGCAAGGAATC
Source organism: Aegilops longissima (assembly GCA_021605205.1). NCBI lineage: Eukaryota > Viridiplantae > Streptophyta > Magnoliopsida > Poales > Poaceae > Aegilops > Aegilops longissima. The sequence goes on from CM038677.1 coordinate 235,834,214, forward strand.
GACGCGGGGAAAAGTGGGTAGCGACGGCGGAGCTCACAAGGAGTCAGACGGCGGTCTCAGCGGGCTCGGGGACGGGTTGTGGACGACGAATCAGCGACTGTGATCGGCGGTGCCCGAGGTTGAAGATGATGTCAATGGCGGCGATACGGCGCGTCCCCGGTTGCTTGGCTCGTCGAGGAGGCATAGACGACGGAGGCGGAGCTCATGGGCACATCAGAGGGGCGAGGCGGTGGCTTTGGGCGCGGCAAAGGTGAGCGACGGCGACGGCGGCTCTCGGGTGATGCGAGGGAGAGAGCCAGAGGAGGGGGAGAGGCACTAGGAGAGCGAGAGAGGGTCGAGGGGGTCGAGGGGGAGTGCGTGGCGTTCACAGCCGCGTCGGGGAAGCGACGGGAAGCAGGAGGTGGCGCGTGCGCGTGCCACAAGACTGGCACGCGCCTGCCATCAAAAGCGAGGAGGAAGGCGACAGAGGGGGTTGCGGTGGTGGGCTGGGCCAGTTGGCTGGGCTGCCAGCTGGGCCAGCCAGGTGGTCCGCGTAGGTGAGGCCAGGTAAGTCTCTTTCTCTCTCTCTCTCTCTCTCTCTCTCTCTCTCTCTCTCTCTTTTATTTCCTGTTTTCTATTTATTTTGTTCTGTTTTGAATTAGTAAAAATACCAATTCATTTTGTAAAATCCTGAAAATAATTGTGGGCACTTTGAAAATATCTCTAATAGCCCTCAAATGCTTTCAAGATTATTTGGACAGTTAAAATATTTTATAGAATTTAAATGTCCAAATTCAAATACTTTTGATTTAATTCAAAAATCCAGGAACGACCTAGAAATATGTTCATCATTTTTGGCAGAGGTTTTCACCTTTATTAGAAATTATGAACGTTTTCAAAGGGCATTTTGGGTTCATTGAAAATATTTTGAGTTGAACCTATTTAAACTGATTTAGTGCCAGGGCTTGGTCGTCCCCAACTTCAAGTTTAAATGGAACTTAAACAAAATGCAACACAAGATGCTAGCACTAAGCATTACCAGAACTAGGGATGTGACAACTCACCCCCACTAAACAAGAATCTCGTCCCGAGATTCAAGGCGCGAGGTAAGAAGACAGCGGGGACACAAAGCTAACACGATCTTCTCGATCCAACTGCCCTTCTCGGAGATGTTGATCCGCTACATCATATTGATTATGACATCCTTTCCTTCGAGAACTTCATCCAATATGGCGACAAGAGAGCAAGACAACCTCACAAGAATGGATCATCGATCTTAAAGAACACAAGATCAACTCACGGAATGAGACGTAGAAACATTTCTTGAGCTGAGACACAAGACACACATCTAGAGGGATGGAGTAAAACAGATGACGAAGATTCACTAGGTAGGCAACAATTCCACACTTAAGAAGGTGGTGAACGGTTGTCAACGTAGCAAGGAGTTGAGTTGCCATGATACCATAACGAGACATCTTAGAGGAGGTGACTCGTAGAATTATTCCCTTAAGTGGCAAAAAGAATTACTTTTGATCCATAGATCATGGAAACTCTTCATCCTGCCTGATGCAATTCACAATTGATTGTTTGTAGGAATTCAAAAGAATGACATACTTGGGCTAGGATGGACAATGTGGACTACCTTGTTGAAGACAACACAATGGATGATTTTTGCTTATCATCGGAAATGGATGGGACGCATGGTAGGACCACTTTTGGAGATGATCCTGAACAACAATTACTGAGAGGGGCAGCCCATGGGAAATTGGCACAATGGCGGTGCAAGCTGGGAAGAAAATGCAAATGTTGGGAATGTTTCAACCATCATATCTGCCCGAGATTCAGATCTGGTTGGTAACAGGATATTTCAGACGTCATGTATGGAAAAGAAAGTTTTCAACACAAACCGACGAGATGATGTTGTGAGATTCTCGGGAAATGAACTAGGATAGCAAGCTCCAAAACATGAGCTGGTTTTGCTACAAACCTGTGCACACGCTGCCCAAGACAAGCATGACCACGCGGTAGTCTTACAACAAAACACTACCGAGTCCTGGTTGGGAATCATCATTAATGATATCGAAGTCCCCGTGCGGAAGTCCAAAGGATTAACACTTTAGAACAGACTCCTTTATCTTGAACAAATCAATCAGTGGCTTGGCGTGCTAGGAAATACATGTGGAATGAAGATGATCAGTCTATTAGACCATAGAATACTTCGCACATGCATGACTGACTTGGGATGATTCCAAAGGAAGCAAAACAAACTTTCTCGAATTAACGGCGGCAACTTACATCAAATGCACGTGAATCAAAGGAAGTCACTTCTTACACCGAACATACACTTCATGAGCTAGCATGAAGAAATGCTTTCAAAGTTTCCAACACTAGCTTAATGTCCAAGAAAATCATGGCGAAGATAAGGATGTTGTCGATGGGCTCAACAACAAGTCATCAAGATTCCCATGAAGATTGAATTCCATGATTATGTGGACAAGGTGATAGCATTGGTCAGACCCAAAAGATATAATGGTGCATGCTCGAGGAAACAACCACGAGTAAGACAACATTACGAACATCATTGGTTCTGATTTAATTTGACGATAGGCCGTACTCAAATCAAAGACTGGATAAGATGATAGGTCCATTAACTGATCACGAGGGTCAATCGATGAAAATACCATCTTTCTTCAACACACATATACAAAGAGTTATCCCTTTGGAATGAACTAAGTCGGATAAAGCTTTTATCTTCCAACTCTCCAAGTTGTTGTTTAGCTTAACCAACTAGCTCAGGGGTATCCAACACCGATTCTTGGAGAATGGCTGGTTTAGAGGAAAACCAACTTGATCACAAGCTCAACATAATAGTCAGGGGACAACCTGGTAATACTTCCGAGAAGATATTCGGAAAATCACGAACCACCGATATGTTACTAAGCTCGAGAACAACCTTGCTTTTCAGGGCAAGATGATATGATAAAAAGAGTGAGGGATTGACACAATCCTAACTCATGGATTGATGGGTGCACCAGAAATAAGGACTAGGTAGCACAATCAATCTTAGGATGATGATTTAATAACCAACACGCTAAGAATGAGAATATTGTCCATCTACTACCAAGCAACGAGTTGCTCGGAGTATTGATTTCACACATCACAATTCACTTGTCGGCATTCCGGTTACAACAACACGAGGACCGAGGAATGAATGATGATGGTGAGAAGTATCACTGCATCAAGAATTCATAAGAGATGGTGCAATTCCTATGATATTCTTGACAAAAGAGGGTAATACTTCAGGGTAGAACAGAATCAAAAGCTAGGTTGGCATTTTGACCCGTGGAATACAACTGCTTTGACCAATCCCAGAGATGGACGAGGTACTGGAGTTTGTTTCTCCTAGTCATTCCAGAGTAGAATGGATTTACGGACCACAAGAATAATAGACATCAAAGAACACGAATGCACGGCATAAACTTAACTATCAACTGATAGACAATGATCGGAATACAACTATAGAGGAACAACTCAAAGGAACATATATCTTTCTGAGTTGTGGATGCATAGATTAGTATGTCGAGCAAAGCTCAACATTTCTTCTGGATAACCCATGCAGAAAGGTAGAACTGGCAGATTCACAATGTAGAATGGAGAACTTATCATGAGCACTCTGGTTGTGATCTATTGGTTCAAAAGAACTTCTGCCATAAGTAGTTCATGGTATTTGGGAAGAAGGAAATACCACGGACCTCGAAGACTATCACAAGGTTACTAATATCCTAAAGGAACTAGCAGACACTATCAACATGAAGTAAGTAGGGTGAATCTCGGGTTCAAGAACCCAGGAATAGAATACCTACTACTAAATGGCATCACGGGATGCTTTCGAGAATAATGGCCAGAATCATCACACTAGGAACACAAAGCATGGCGAGATTACTAGGTGATCCCCTAAGACACCTAGGGTCATAATAATAGCTCCAACATATATGTTGAGGCAACCAAGTACCTCAACTCACCGGTTAGTATGGATAAACTGGCCCAAAGGAACATCGGGAACGGGAAGGAAGATTTGCAAGTGCATCAAACTATGTAGAAACCTGGGATGACTCGGACATCATAACGGCTGTAAATGCTCAAACAGATTTGAGACATCGTGCAAAATGGTGGTATAGCCACTCAACATCACAATATCAAGGTTCTGAGGCCAGCTATGAAAATACGGAAGTAATAGAAACTGAACTGAGACTTGAATCCATCAATCCTATAAGTACTTGAATCCATCAATCCTATAAGTCTACGGATTAGTAACACGTCATCCTGATAGATAGATGAGAAGTCCTAGTTCTTAATCCCCGTAGAAAAGAAGAGGTTAACTCAGATCAGAAGGGCATAAGGTAAAGAAGTAAAAAGAGCCTTACGTTCCCTTCCACAATCAATTCCCTTACATAACTAAAGAATTTCTAGACTCAACTTCGACAAGTTTGGCTTGGTAATCCTACAGGCAGTCAGGCTCTCATACCAAAGCTGTCAGGACCCCGATTCCAGGTCACATCGATCTAGCCGGTAACACCTCATATCACTTTGCGGCCTCATGCACGGTATTCCCACGGGTGTCGCCTTACCATGGTCCGGGACCGTTTGCGCCTTTTGGCTCACGTATATGATAGTGTCGCTAGCATCCATATGACGGAGAACCCGGGCCGACATGACTAGTCGTGAACCCAAAGTGGCACTACCTTACGGGGACTGGCATACATGAATCAACATCGAGCATGTCGATCAGCAGCGTGCGAATCCGGGCTGTAGCACTAGGCTAATAGGACTCTGGTGAACCGGGCTGTAGCAGGCTAGGCAGGACTCCGGATGTTGCCGCGTGACATTTCCCCGAAGGGACAGACACAGGAACGAAGTGAATCACATGCCGCCACCAAGTGTTCCGGAGTAGTAGTGCTGGGCCAGCAGGACTCTGTTGAACCGGGCTGTAGCGGACTACTATGGCTCATGGAAGCACAAGACTACATTTCCCCATAAGAGAGGCTACCAAGGATAAAAAACTAGGTTGTCGGATCCCACACATACCAAGCATTTCAATCATACACACAATATGCTCGATATGTGTAAATACAACATGGCATCACAACATAACTCTATGACTCAAGTATTTATTCATTAGGCTTCGAGGAGCCAAGAATTACAAACATGGGTCTCATGACCCCAACATACAGAGCATACAAGCAACAAGCACATGCGGAAGATTAACTTGTCTGAGTACAGACAACTACAAATGAAGAAGGCTGAGAAGCCTGACTATCTACAAGACCCTGCCGAGGGCACAAGATCGTAGCTGAGGTAACAAGCTAAACGTCGAAGTCCATGCAGAACTACTAGCGAGACTGACGTCTCTCTGCAAAAACATAAAATAGGCAAATGTGAGTACAAATGTACCCAGCAAGACTTACATCAGAACTATCTACATATGCATCGGTATCAACAAAGGGGGTGGTGGAGTTTGACTGCAGCAAGCCAGCTTTGACTCGGTGGCTATCCTGAACTATGATTGCAAGTAACTCTGTTGAGCTGGCACACACGAGTCCACATATTCACCATATCAATACACCACTATGGATCCGTTCCCGTCTCCCTACGAGAAGGCCATCCATAGCACTCACGCTTATCTTGCGAGTTTTAGAGTATCCACTTTCACTTGTCTATGAACTGTATAGGCAACCAAGTAGTCCTTTACCGCGGACGCGGCTATTCGAATAGATGATGTTAACCCTGCAGGGGTGTACTTCTTCACACACGCTCTCACCACTTATCGCCGTTTACATGACATGTACTCGGCAACCTTCAAGCGGAAGCCCGGCGAGGGTGTCAGCCACGGCCTACCTAAACACTCAAGTCTCTAGTCCAGGTTTATCGCCTATTCAGGTTCCATCCGCAGGGAGTCCGCCGAGGTTTCCACATACGGCCCCGAACGATGTGTACAGGGTTCCGAGACACCAAACGGGCGCCCGGCATGCCCGGCCACGTGCCTACCGCATCACTGCCCACCCCTCGGGTCAGCGCGGCGCACGGCCTCCAGCATACTACAAAGACCATAAACTACTTGCAACTCCTGGACAGAGGACAAGGGTGGATAAGAAGCCCAGAGGGTCCATTAGTTTCGGGCCCAATGCATGGTAGTAGATGAATCTTAAATCACACATACAAGTCTCAGTGCATAAGGACGGTTCCAATGAAACAACCCACCATGTACTCCTACATGGCCTCTCATCGATACCTTTACAAAATCGTGTTCACACACTTAGCTCACACCCAGTAGGACATGTTCATCACCATTCCAATTCATCCCCGATGAATCAGACCTGACTCAACTCTAAGCAGTAGCAGGCATGACAAACAAGCAGGAATGAGTAGGCACATCAGGGCTCAAACAACTCCTACTCATGCTAGTGGGTTTCATCTATTTACTGTGCAACGACAGGTCATGCAGAGGAAAAGGGGTTCAGCTACCGCAGCATGTAATAGTTGAATCGATGTTGTCCTAATGCAGTAAAAGAGAGCAGGAGCGAGAGAGTGGGATTGTATCGGAATGAACAAGGGGGTTTTGCTTGCCTGGCACTTCTGAAGATGATATAGCTCTTCATCGGTGTTATCGAACTCATCATCGGAACCACGTCTATCGAGAGGGGACAAATACCGGCAACAGAGAAGGAAAACACAATCAATGCAATGCACAATATGATGCATGATCATGACATGTCAATATGCTGTGTTTTGAGCTAATGCAACTAAAACCAGAAGAGTTTGGGTCATTTTGAACCAAAGGTTCAAAGTTCAAACTCATTTGTGATCTTAAATAGTGCTTTATCATGTTTTCCACTAAAAAGCAAGTTAATTTGCTTAAACATGCATGAAACCTAGTACAGATGGATAGATTGGATTTTTCCGATCGTTTTTCATATATAACACTTTGCATTTGGAGTTACAGATTAATTTCTATGAATTTTTGAAATTTGTAACAATTTACGGAATTTTCTGAATGAGAATAAATCCAAAAAATGCATTACTGCGTCAACATTGCATCACTGTGACGTCAGCGGTCAACTGATCGTGCCAGGTCAAACCTGACGTGTGGGTCCCGCACGCCAGTGTCTCAGGGCTGGTTTGGGTGGATGACACGTGGGACCGGCCAGCGCTGACTTGGTCAAAGTCAAAGCTGGCACGTGGGGTCCGCAAGATTAGCACTAATCTAAACAGGAATTAAACTAACCTAAATAGGCACAGGGGCCCACATGGCAGTGGCTCTGGGGGGGGGGGGTTAGCGGGGTCATTAGTGCTAACTAAACCGGGATTAGGCCAGTGGCTCGTCGTCGGCGAGGTCAGTGGCGGCGGAGTGCGTCGGGTTTTGCCCACAGACGACCATTTGGATGGCGGATTGGTGCTACGCGTAGCTGGGGGTCGCGCACATCTGGTAGTGCAAGTGGGAGGAGCTAGGGTGGAGTGATCTCGCCAGAGTCGAGCTCGTGGCGGCGGCCGGCGTTCGGGTGTTGAGCAAGACGGAGCTACAGAGCACGGGGAGATGAATGGGTGTGTGCATTAAGCTCCTGGGAGTGCAGTCAGTTCAGTGGTGAGCTCAGAGGCGTCCTTGCACGGCCGTAGCCGCGGTGGCGACATGGCCGGCGGCGATGAGCTTCGGTCATGGCGGGGAACAGCGCTACGGCAAGGAATCGATGCGGGGAAGAGTGGGTAGCTACGGCGGAGCTCACAGGGAGTCGGCCGGCGGTCTCAGCGGGCTCGGGGACGGGCTGTGGACGACGAATCAGCAATGGCGATCGGCGGCACCCGAGGTTGAAGATGATGTCGATGGCGGCGATACGGCGCGTCCCCGGTTGCTTGGCTCATCGAGGAGGCATAGACGATGGAGGCGGAGCTCATGGGCACATCAGAGGGGCGAGGGGGTGGCTTTGGGCGCGGCAACGGTGAGCGGCGGCTCTCGGGTGATGCGAGGGAGTGAGAGCCAGAGGAGGGGGAGAGGCACTGGGAGAGCGAGAGAGGGCCGAGGGGGTCGAGGGGTGTGTGGCGGCTCACGGCAAGCTGCGTGGGAAGCGGCGGGAAGCGGGAGGTGGCGCGCAGGGTGGCCCAGGCTGGGCACGCGCCTGTTTCTTGGCGTGAGGAGGAAGGCGATAGAGGGGGTTGCGGTGGTGGGCTGGGCCAGTTGGCTAGGCTGCCAGCTGGGCCGGCTAGGTGGTCCGCGCAGGTGAGGCCAGGTAAGTCTCTCTCTCTCTCTCTCTCTCTCTCTCTCTCTTTTATTTCCTGTTTTCTATTTATTTTGTTCTGTTTTGAATTAGTAAAAATACCAATTCATTTTGTAAATCCTGAAAATAATTGTGGGCACTTTGAAAATATCTCTAATAGCCCTCAAATGCTTTCAAGATTATTTGGACAGTTAAAATATTTTATAGAATTTAAATGTCCAAATTCAAACACTTATAATTTAATTCAAAAATCCAGGAATGACCTAGAAATATGTTCATCATTTTTGGCAGAGGTTTTCACCTTTATCAGAAATGATGAACATTTTCAAAGGGCATTTTGGGTTCACTGAAAATATTTTGAGTTGAACCTATTTGAATTGATTTAGTGCCAGGGCTTGGTCATCCCCGACTTCACGTTTAAATGAAACTTAAACATGATGCAACACAAGATGCTAGAACTAAGCATTACCAAAACTAGGGATGTGACACATCGTGGGGAAGCGGAGACGCCCACGTCCAATCAATCGCCACGCATCAAGCGAGGCCGCAGGCTGTTGGGGCCCGCGGCGCTCCGCACTTGCCCTTTGGCTTCACCTCAAAGCCAAGTCCGAGCGCGCCTTGGGCCCAGGGGCTACTGTCGACATCCTGGGAACGGGGGTCCCCAGACTTGCCTGCCTGCGGCCCACGGCGTGGCTCCACCAGCGGCCCTGTATGGCCCATCTTCACCAGCAAACACTCAAGACCCTCGCGAGGGGCCAAGCCTCACGAGGCGGACGACACAAGACCTCCTCGGGGGCAGCCTCACTAGGAAGGCTCGCGAGGGGCGGAGAGATCAAGGCAAGGGACACTTCGCGAGGTTCCCGTGACACAAGCCATGACGATTGGAGCCAGGCGGGCGCCAGGGCGTGCAGTGTCCTTGTTTCCTCTTTGGTGCTGAAGAGGAAAGAGCATGCGAGGATTCCCAAGGCATTAGGCAAAGGTTTCCATATCGGTGCAACGAGACCTAGGCCAGCAGGACGACAGGACGAAAGTCACCATGGAGCCCAAGACGACGTCACCACTAGAGTCTTTGGCAGGCGAAGACCACCTTTAGTTAGGATAACTTGTACTAGTTGTCTCCCTTCGAATTTGGCCGTTGTGGGATCCCTTCCCGCTCAATATTTGGGAAGAGGACCGATGCATCTATAAATAGGACTAGCCACCACAGTAGGAGGCAACTCGATCAGATTCAGATCATCCTCGACCACACAAGTTCACCAAGCACAAGAACACCTCTCCTCAGGAGGATGTTCTTCCGTTGTAACTATTCATCCTCAACCCAAGAGGCAATCCAACCCACCACACTAGAGTAGGGTATTACACCACATCGGTGGCCCGAACCAGTATAAACTCTCGTGTCTCTCTTTCTGTAGGTTCGACGCGCTAAGCTTTGAGATCGCGGTGAGAGTGAGGGCATGATTACATAGGGAGAGATCTTCGTGCACACCCCAGTGTTCGAAACTCAAGGGTTTTGCCGGAACCCGAAATCCGACAGAGATATTCTCTACAGAAATCGGCACCCCAAGTCCCAGTCTGAAGCCATTGCTCAAGGCTTCTACCCATGCATGGTCCATGGCCCGAGGCCAGAAAATGCCAACCCATCATCTATGTTATGGTGTCGTGAAGACAATCTTTTCAAGCACAACTATCAGTTCGCAAAAGATTCTGCTGGGAAGAACAAGAAGGATCTGGGCCTCAACTTCAACCCTGGTCCATCTGCTCCTAGGGCTGATGGCACACGCGATGCCAATCCCAATGTCATCGGCCCCTTCAACAATTTCGATGGCCTCCTCTCTCATATAGCTGCCCAGAGGGCCACTATGGAGCAATCAAGTGATGACGCAGATTCTGAAGATGCGCTTGCTCCACCGAAGCCAAAGAAGAAGAGAAAGGCTTCAAAACCCTTTGCCGCACCAAAAGCTTCGAGTGTGAAGCCACTGGCCACTGCACCTCCTGAATCCAGTGTGCAATCTGAAGATCTTTCTTGTGTCTCCAACAAGACAGAGAAGCCCAAGAAGAAGCCCATGAAGATTTCTGGGCATGAACTTACTCCAGCTGTCATTCCGCGGAATGAAGATGACACCATTGATCTGTCCAGCGATGAAGATCTTGGTGATGATGCCCTTGAGATACTGATCAAAAGCAAGCAAGAGGCGGAGATCTTCAACTATCTGCCCCTCTTTGACGTGGATATTCTAAACAACTTCATCGACGAGTGGTTTGATGATCCGAGCCTCGGCATTGATGATATTCAGCTCCCAGTTGACATCAGCGTCACCTTCCACGGAGCCATTACTAATGAGTTGGCCTTGGCTCAGAAGATTGTCGAGCTGAAGAACAAAATTGACTATGAGAAGGCTCACTTCAAGAAGAACATGGCCAAGCTCAGTGTGGCAGATGTTCAAGTCTTCAAGAAATTGATGCATGAGCTCAAAGAACTGTTTCACAAGAAGCATGAAGAAGCAAAAGGTTCAAGAGAGCGGATGAAATACTTCGCAGAGAAATGTGTTCAAGCACACAAAGAGGCTAAGAAGCCAAGGCTCTTGGGTGTCCTGGCATCGACCCCAAGATGGCTGCCAAACAAAAGAAGAAGCCTGCTGAAGCCCAAACTGAAACACCAAGGGAGGAAGCAGCTCGCATTGTCTTCCCTGCCAGCATGACAGGCTCAAAGCCTAAGGTCCCTTCAGCAGCTTCAGAACTGAAGAAGACAAGGGCAGCTGAAGCCGAAGCCAGGAAGCACAAGCACAAGAATGCTTCTGATGATGCACCATCAAAGAAGAAATTGAAGAAGTCTTCAAAGAAAGAGCGTGCTATGGCCTCTGAGCCTCTTGTTATCGAGCCCATTTATGTTGCCCGTCCAGCCTCCACCAACCAAGAGCATCAACTTGTGATCCACGAGCCTTCTTTCACAGAGGCTCCTGAAAATGAAGAAGTGCAGTTGTTGACCCCATCACATCTGAAGACATTGGTCATGAAGACAATGTATAAGATGATGAAGTCCTTCCTCAACTCGAGCACCAATTGGTATCATCGCCTGTTCTTACGAACAACGAACTCATCAGCATTGGTCGTCCCTTGACGCCAATTGCTCAGGATGATTCGTGGGCCGATCGCCCTCAACAAGACAGCCCCATTCATGATGAGACACCCAGAACTCCACCACCTCAAGTCACCACTCCGGTGCTTGACGACGATAACTACATGGTGCAGACCACTCCCTCACCAAAGGCTTCGCCCACATTGCATAGGCTTCACAAAGGCCCTAGGCCATAGGTCACCATGTCGAGCATTCCGAAAGGAGAAGTGCAACAAAGCTCAGTAGCACGCCAAGCGTTTCCTGAAGCCACTCCTACTGCGAATGTCTCTGAGTCTGAAGCAAAAGCTACTGAAGACATTCCGGCTGCATCAGCCGATGAAAATCAAGAAACAAGAGAAGAAGAAGAAAGAGTTGCCACACCCCCTGTCACTGAAGAATTCATTCTCGAGGAGAATGTGACTATGTCCGACCCTCCTGTCATTGAAGACATGGAGTTTGAAACCACTGAGACTGCCACCAACAATGATACTGAAGCCAATGACGTAGTCATGGCTGAAGATAATGTGGATCCTAAAGCCAATGTTGTGCCTGAAGCTAATGTGGTACCTAAAGCCACAGTGAATGCTAAAGCCACAGTTCCATCTCCGAGGCCTCACACCATTGAACAGGCCTTCGATCATGGACAACTGGTCACTGTGAAATGGCCTATCATGGTTCCTCCCACTGCTCCCGGACCACACTATGACTACCATGTGGAGCAGAGGCCTTAGGTCCAGAAGACAAAGCCCAGGCTACCAAGGCTTCTAGGTGCTGCCACCTCCCCAGGATCGTTCAGCGTGAACAACTTCAGGGCACACAATAATTTCTTTGACAATGCCAAAAATTCTTACTCGAAGCCAAATGTCGGTGTACAAAAAGAGGGGTACACTTTTTGTACCCCTATAACTGTGCACGGGCAGTCAGAGCCGCGCCCACGACCACACCAAGCAAGGCAAGGGAGATGAGCCAGGGTAAGACCGAAGCTCGAGGGAACTGGAGCAACGCCAAGGCCAGGACCACGAAGAGCCAAGGGACGAGGCGGGCTCCCCCGGCAAGGTCCTTGCGGGGTCCGGCTTTAGCAGCCCCGGTAAGACCCTTGCCGCGGCAACTCGCCCCATGCCTACGAAGCAAATCATCCTTGAGTCCACTGCCCCCATGGGGCAAGGATTCGGGAGACATCCCCGTGGTGGCCTGCAGATCTTTGTGAAGACATTCAAGATCAGATACGCACTAAGAAGACGGCAAACCTTGGCGGGATCCCAGCCGAGGAAGACCAGAAGACCCCCCGCAAGCGCCTTGCCGGGGATGACAGCAGGCGCCTCGGCAAGACCCTTGCTGGGGCCCCGGCAAGGCCCTTGCCGAGGACATCCACAGGGCCACCATCAGGCCCACGCCGACTAAACCTCCACCGCCGTACGCATGCAGCTGCCAACCCAACCAGCTAGGCAGGCACCTGCGTGGTGGCATGCATATCTTCGTGAAGACCCACCACTGCGCCACCTCAGCTGCCTGCCTACCTACATGGCACCACAGGCATCACTAGCAAGGGCACGTGTCGACACGAGGAGGAGCGGCGACGGACAGGACGGGCTTCACCCCCGCCCCCGATAAAGCAAGGACACCTAAGCAGATGCATTAAATGCGCCTTGTCATGTAATGCGAGGGATAACCTCGCATCACTGTACCCTTTCCACCTCCTGTGTGCCACTGTGGCAACCCCTTTTCCTATAAAAGGAGGCCCAAGGCGACCAGAAGAAGGATTCGGCTTTTTGGAGCTCCTCACGCCCCGTAGCTAGCTCAAGAACACAGATATACAATCCACCAAAGCAGGAGTAGGGTTTTACGCATCCTCGCGGCCCGAACCTGGATAAATGAACCGTGTGCTATCTGTTTGATCCGCTCTTCTCTCAACCCCGCGCCCCGCTAACCGTAGTAGGGATTCTTGTGATCCCATAGGTGTCGTTCCCACCGACATCTTTGGCGCGCCAGGTAGGGGGCACAGTTGTGAGAATCGGCTTTGGCAGTTAGTCAAGCGCCCTTTATTGCCATGGCTCTTGAAGAAGAAGGGCCAAAAGATTGACGCCGATGCGACTACCAGCAGAAGCTAAGTTACATTGAACCCCGGATATCTCCATTCTATTATATAAAGCTATTATCCTCGGAGCTGTCGTTCTTTGTACAAAAAGAAACCTGTATGCAAATGGGGCCCTCCCCGATCGGCAATGCCTTTGTTCTGTTTCGAGTCCGCTCAACGGTTCAAATGGCTGCGTTGAAAACGGTAGGGTAGCCTTTCGCAATTGGCAAGTATCTCGACTCTGACTCGAGTCAAACTTGACAGTTTGAGCGGCTGCGTTGAGGGTGGTAAGGTGGCTCACCCGGCAGCTCGTTCACCCGGCAGGCCAATGGGGACCCGTCCCCAAAATGCCGCCCTGGGTTTCCGCGCCGGCAAGCCTACCTAGCTAGCGTAGGGTGGACGTACAAAGAGGCAACGAACAGGGAAATAGCATGCATAATCCCAAGAGTACTGCAAAAGTTATGTTACATCACATCATTGTTGCGGTTCTAACTAAAGATAAAATTTGTCTTGGTCGGGAACCTGCAGCGGCGAAGAAGAACAGGGTGCCTAATCCCGGCGCTGGCCTTCCACCCTCTTGATTTCGTCGATGCTACTGATGATGGGCTTGATGCGCTCCTTGAGCACCGAGAGGTCAGTACCATCCGGCAAGCTATCCATCGCAGCTTTGAAGTCGAGGTCGGGATTCCAGTACACCATCTTGGTGAGGACCTTGGTCATGGCGCCCCGGCAAAGTCGTCGGGCCTCCCCAGCCAATGTGGCCGCCCTGCTGGAGTGAAGATAAGCCAAGGCTCCAAGGACACCCTCGAAGAACTGGGTCAGCTTGGCGTTGACGGTCCCGCTTCGCTCAGGGGCATACCTCACGTTTGGCATCCCCATGGTGGCCAACTGCAAGGTGACCCTGCCGGCGACGTCCTCCAGACGGCTGATCCACCTGTTCTCGCCCACCACATATTCCTGGTGGGAGGCAGCCTCATTCGCCGCAGCTGCTTCTCCTCCTCCAGGATCCTGGTCAAGGTCTCCTCCCGAGCCCTGCTCTCCGACAACATCTTCTCGAGATTCTCCAGCCTCAGCTTGAAATCTCTGATGGAGTTTTGCGCTTCGGAGAGCTCCCCAGTCCTGCTGATAACCGCTCCTTGCGCCTCTACCAAAGCGCTGTTGAGCGTGCTCTTCTCGTTGGACAGCTTGAGGGCCTGCTCCTTCAGCTCGTCCAGCTCCACCTCCAACTCCTTTACCTTGCCGGCATGGGCCAGAGCCTGGGCATCGAGCGCCTCTTTGTGCCTCTGCTCCAGCTCACGGGTCCGTCGCATGACAAGGGCCTCGAGCTCCTCATCCTTGCTGCGGAGCGTTGCGGCAAGCTTCGCCTCACGCGCGGTGAGATCCTCTTCCTGGGAATCCAATGCGGCTTGATGCTGGTTCCGGGCGACCTCGGCCGCGGAAGCCAAGTTCGCCGCCTTTTCCTGGGCCTTTTCGATGTCAGCCATCTTCATGGTGAGCTCTACATCACGCTTGGCCAATTCCCCCTGAAAGGCCCTATGCTCCTCGCGAGTCTGGTGGAACCAGGTCTGCGTCTCGGCAACGCGCTCCTTGAAGTCCACCTCCGCCTTGTCCACCGTTGCCATCTTGGACTTAACCTTATCCAGACGGGCGCGGTAGAGCACTTGGAGTTTTCGGAAGTTGCCCCCATGGCACGGAAAAGCTGCTCCTCTGGAGAACCATCACCGCCAACGCCCAGTTAGTCGACAACCTCGAGCCCGGTGGTGGCGAGCACCTCGCCGTCGAAGACCTCCCCTTAGGCGGGCGCTCAGGAACTTGACGCCCTTGGAAGATGGACGAAAAGATCGTCGCCCACCTTCAGATATCTGCCGGGGCCCGAGGTTGTGGAGGAAGGAGGCTGGTTATCGGCCACCTCTTCTCGGCTGTGGCCTTGCCGGACTCCCCGGCAGGCCCACCGCTGGCACCCTCGGCAGAAGCCTCACTGGTCGCCTAGGCGGCCCTCACAGCGGCGTCCCTGTCAGCATCTCTGGCGGCCTCCTCGGCGGCAACCCTGTCGGCCTCCGCCGCGGCCTCCTCAGCAATGTTCCCAACAACAGTATCCACGTCCTGCATATCTACCGAAGGAGGGCCTGGGTAGTAATGGGAGCAATGAAGCCAAGAAAAAGAATAAGGGAAAACAGAGACGGAGGACAGGCGACTCACCAGTGCCAGGCTGTGAAGCAGAAGTCCCCTCCCCGCCAAGATTCGGGCGCGTGGCGAGTCACCACGCCAAGTTCCCTCTTCCTCCATGGGTGTGGGCTCGGTGCTTGACGCCCTTGCCGGGGACGCCCCTCGCGGCGGCGTAGTCGATGGGGGTGGTGTGTTGGGGGTAGCCCTCTGCGGCTCCTCCTGCTGCCGCTCCCCTCCTTCAAACCCGACAAGGTCAGCACCATA
Source organism: Aegilops longissima (assembly GCA_021605205.1). Lineage (NCBI taxonomy): Eukaryota > Viridiplantae > Streptophyta > Magnoliopsida > Poales > Poaceae > Aegilops > Aegilops longissima. The sequence goes on from CM038677.1 coordinate 235,850,079, forward strand.
GCATCGAACTCTTACCACATGTTGGTAAGGGGAGGGTGACAAACTTACGCTGGGGGCTGTGCTGGGGGCTGCTGTCTGGGCTGCTCAACACCACCAGTGGCGTCTTTGAAGCACTAGCCGGGGGCTGGCCGCCCGCCAAGGCCTTGGCCCTCTTTACCCTCTGGGCCAATGTCTCTGCGTCCCTGCAAAAGCGAAAATGGATCAAGATAGGTGGAATAATTCGGGAAGAGAGATGGCAGTGACAAACAGAGTACTTACTCATCATCCATCTCTTCCTCTTCCACTGCTTTCCTTTTCCGCTTCGAGCTAAGAGGCCCAAGATCAAAAGTGACCCCCACATCGACATCTGGGTCGACGTCCGCCGAAGGAGGCGAAGAAGGCGGGGTTGGCGCACGCCTGGATGAGGAAGGAGCAGTTGTCTTCCTCCTCTCCGCGGCCTTCGTCAGCCTCTTCGCCCGGACCCCTTCAGGGTTAATTGAGGCCGCGCAGTCCTGCCGGGCCAGACCGGCTCGCCGGAGCCAGCTCACCGCAGGACTCGCCCTCTTCCCGTGGCCGGCGTCGGGCCCGCTGTCCTCGATTCCTCCTCCGACGACTTCGATCGATCGCGTCTTCGACAAAGCGGGGCCCCGTCGGGCATCTTGACCTCCCGGCGGCCGCCGCCCATCGGGCGAGCTCCTCCTCCGCCGCCACCGTGTTCTGTCCTCCATGCCACCAAGATCGCCGGCCTCCGCGAAGCTGTGCCTCCTTTGCCCGGGCGGCAATGTAGTCCGGTTCCACCTGACTGGTGTCCTGGACGAGCTGCCTTCTCGCGCCAAGATTGACGATCCTCATGCGCAGTATCGAAGAATTCCTGCACTTGGGCATCATCGCGCGCCCGCCTCGGACGGGCGGGGCAGGCGACAGCAGTCCGCATCATGGCAATAATGTTGGTCCGACGCAAATTATTGCAATAACGGACCACTCACCGCAACTTGAACAAGGGCCCCCGACCGCTTTTGTCGCCTTTGCGGGCGGCCCTCCCAGCCTTGCCGGGTCCGCTCAATCTCGCCATCATGGCCCACGCCGAGCTGGAAAAGTCGCTATGGCAGCGAGCATGCTGCATCACCGTGAAGTTGTGGTGGAGGCCGGGGCGAAGCCGCATGATATCTGCGGGGTTCGTGAAAAGCTTGGCCAGCCTCCCCTTGTTGTGCAGCGGAGCGATCCGGCGGCGGATAAAGTCCGCCCCGATCATCTCGAGGGTGAGCCCGGCCTCGGTGAGCCGAAGAATCCTGGTGGTGGCGACGGTGAGCTTCTCGTCGTCGGCATCGACATCACGCGAATCACTTCTGCGGATCGGCAGCGCCCGACGGACCTCGCAGAACGCCGGCGGGTCTTCTTCTTCAATCCAGCACCACCAACCCCGCCATTCTTCCCACCTCTCCTTCATGGACCTCTCCGCACGCTTCCCTTGATTTCGAATCCAGCGATGCAACCAGAGATGGCGCCCTGCTTGGATCCGAGGGAAGAAGTAATGTATGAAAAGCTACCGTGTTGGGATGCACCCGGCAAAGCCCTCACAAAGGTAAGCGCGAAAAGAGCCATGCACGCCACGGCATTTGGAGTGAAGTCCAAGTGATGGAAGCCGTAGGTATGCATGACGTCGAGGAAGAAATTAGAAAATGGGGACAGAGGCACAGGAGAAGTAATCGACAAAGAAGGGGTACCGATTTGGGCCGGCCTCGGTGCAGTAAAGGGACGACGACAGGGTCGGGTGCCCCAATTTTCTCCTCTGCCTTCAACTCCCCAGGGGCTTGAAGGAAGCCCAAGCTCGTACGCCGACCGTCGAGAGGGGAAAAGAAGGCAGATAAGGCGCCCATTGCACTGCTAACGATTCTCCGACACCTCCGCCGCTCCGGCGTCTTTGGCCCCTCCCTTGCCCTTGGTGGATTTAGGCGCCATGGCGGCCAAGAGGAGCGAGGAACAAGGGGCGCCGGGGACGCGGCGGCGACAGGCGACGGCGAAAGCTTAGAGAGGAAAGAAAGAGAAGCGGCGATTCTGAGATTGGGAAAGGCGCAAGCGGGGAAGGCAAAGTGAGCAGCACGCTTGCGGTTATCCCCTTTTACGGGGAAGGTGCGGGCGCCTTTTTCTTCCCATTTAATCATGACGACGACGACGCGCAGAGACCAACCCCACGCATGCCGCCCACGTCACGCGCACACCCCACGCCGTGGTACGGGTGTGAGTCGTGGGAAGCGCAGCGCGCGAAAAATCTTACCGCGGTAAAAACCGTCCCGCCTGCCCGCGCAGCGTTTTGGGCCTAGCCCAACAACGCGTTGCGCTTATGTGTGGCCCAGGTCCGGGGGCTCCTGTCGGTGTACAAAAAGAGGGGTACACTTTTTGTACCCCTATAATCGCATGCATGGGCATCGAGCCACACCGACGACCACACCAAGCAAGGCAAGGAGGTGAGCCAGGTAAGACCAAGCTCAAGGGAATCGGAGCAACGCCAAGGCCAGACCACGAAGAGCCAAGGGACGAGGCGGGCTCTCCGGCAAGGTCCTTGCCGGGCCGCTTTAGCAGCCCAGTGAAGACCTTTGCCGCGACAACCGCCCCACGCCCACGGAGCAAATCACCTTGAGTCCATCGCCCCATGGGGCAAGGATTCGGGAGACATCCCCGTGGTGGCATGTAGATCTTTGTGAAGACATTCAAGATCAGATACGCACTAAGAAGACGACGACCCTTGGCGGGATCCCAGCCGAGGAAGACCATAAGACCCCCGGCAAGCGCCTTGCTGGGGATGACAGCAGGCGCCTCGGCATGACCCTTGCCGGGGCCCCGGCAAGTCCCTTGCCGAGGACATCCGCAGGGCCACCATCAGGCCCACACTGACTAAACCTCCACCACCGTACGCATGCAGCTGCCAACCCAACCAGCTGGGAAGGCACCTGCGTGGCGGCATGCAGATCTTCGTGAAGACCCACCACTGCGCCACCTCAGCTGCCTGCCTACCTACATGGCACCACTGGCCAGGGCGCGTGTTGACACGAGGAGGATTGGCGACGGACAGGACGGGCTTCACCCCAGCCCCCGATAAAGCAAGGACACCTAAGCAGATGCATTAAATGCGCTTTGTCATGTAATGCGAGGGATAACCTCGCATCACTATACCCTTTCCACCTCCTGTGTGCCACTATGGCAACCCCTTTTCCTATAAAAGGAGGCCCGAGGCGACCAGGAGAAGGATTCGGCTTTTTGGAGCTCCTCACGCCCCATAGCTAGCTCAAGAACACAGATATACAATCCACCAAAGAAGGAGTAGGGTTTTACGCATCCTCGCGGCCCGAACCTGGATAAACGAACCGTGTGCTATCTGTTTGATCCGCTCTTCTCTCAACCCCGCGCCCCGCTAACCGTAGTAGGGATTCTTGTGATCCCATAGGTGTCGTTCCCACCGACACCAAAGATCACTTCCGATCGATTCTGGAGCTATCGGCAGCGTAGCTACTACTCATGCATCCTATACAATCAAGAGAGAATCTTTCAACACATGCGTCTTGATTGTGAAGCTATTGCTGGGTTGCCCTGTCTGGAAGAAGCTCTTGATTGCTTCAGGGAGGTTGTTCTTCTACAGTTTGTCATTGTTGAAGAGCTCCTGCTGCAGTTCTACGCCACACTTCACATTCGTGGCTACAACAGGGATCCGAAGACATGGATCCTTGAGTGGATGTCAGGCGATGTGCACCATGAAGCCAAAGCTCAACACATTATTGAGCTTACTTCCCTGCCCACTCCAGCTGAATTGTATGAGCCTGGTTGTCAACTTCACAACAATGAACTGTAGAGTATCTTTCAGCGGCCTGAACCAAATATGAGTCAGATGCTCAACATGATGAAGCCATTGCCTCAAGATGCTGAATATCCCAAGGAATTCTTCGTCAAAGACCTTAAGTACTGGCCCCGCATAGTTTATCATATACTGAGGCGTACTCTATGGCCCATCAAGGGACACTCAGCTGAAGCCAAACTTGAAGGAGCCATGAAGACTTTGGTATTCTATATTGTCAATGGAATCAGATTCAACTCCCAGGATTTCTTCATCAGACAACTTGCTGCATCTGGGATTGATCTGTCTGGCTTGAAGTGTTATGCTCCATGGGTGATGCGCCTAATCAAGCTTCACTCTTCTGTCGACTATCAGCCCTCAGCGGGCAACCATCTTGTCTTTTTGCCTGAGGTTAATCTATCAGTTGAAGCCATCTACCCCGAGCTTGCCAAGGAGCCACTTTATCTTCAAAATGATGATTACCAAAGCTTCTCACAACCAATGGAGGGTATTCTTGTTCCAAATTCTGCAACTCGATCCTATCCTCTCGCTAGCAATATGTGTGTGCCTCGTCGTGTGAACACCGAAGCCACTGACAGTACAATTGCTCAAAGGCTTCGGAAGCGTTCTCGTGTACTCAATGACCGAGAGCTTCTTGTGGCCTTACATCAGAAACAGGATAAGCACCATGACTAGCTAAAGCATCAGATGCAGAGCATCTTGGTGGATGTCAACCGAATTCGCAACTTGGCTAGCAAGAACTCATTCGTTGCTCATGAAGCCTATCAGCGGTCCTGGAAGAGCCTCACCCTACTATGTCCTAAAGTTGATCTTCGCGCAGATGGCTTCACTGAGGATTTCAAATTTGATTCCAGGCCTCCCCAGAATGCAAGCTGGCATCGGACTCCTTCCATAGAAGACTCTAAGTATTCATCTTCGGCTGCAACTGTTGTTGCAAGAGTCGTCGATGAAGAAGACGATGCCACTTCACTAACCATGGCTTCACCGTGTCTCGACACTGCACCAGGCACCTCTGCACCACCGAACTCAAACGTCGACCCTGCACCTGCATCTACTCCTGATGGGAACGAGTAGATACTCTATGTCTTCGAACCTTTTTGGTCCTTACTGACAAAAGGGTGAGAAGCATATGAGTTGATAGTCTTCAAGCTGGTATTTATGGGTGGTTGCTATATTTTGCCAAGTGTTTACAACTCTCGTCTTTTGATACATTTGGTTCTTTGGGTTGTAACACTTAAACTTGATGGTCGTCTGCTACTTTTTCTGCTACCTTGTGATGCGATGATAAATTCCGCATGAAGTCATTCCGCAGACGTCTATTTTTCATTATGCATGTCATTATCTTTGTTATGTATTTATATGCATGATGAATTGTCTTCATAAGTTGAAGAGGATCTTCACAAAGTAAAACCTGCCATGTGCATTTGCATTCAAAAGCAAACTACTTATATGCACATCTTCAGGGGGAGCCTTTTGCTACTCATGAAGACAATGTCTTAATCCTTCAACTTTCACATACTTATATCCCCATTGAAAAATTCAACCAGTTTGTCATCAATCACCAAAAAGGGGGAGATTGTAAGTGCATCTAGTGCCACCCCTAGTTGGTTTTGGAGTATTGACGACAAACTTGGTTGAGGGACTAATGTGTTTGTGAGAATTGCAGGATAACATAGGTAGTAGTCCCACATTGATTCGGTTCACCTACCAGAGATGACCCCTAAAAATGTATGAAGACATTGAAGACAATGGTGGTCTGTGAAGAGATTTACATTGAAGACTATAACATGAGAAGACATCGCATGAAGACTATGGAGTGCGAAGACACGGTTGTTTCGTAGTTTCCTTTTCTTCTTTGTTGAGTCATAGGAACCACCGCATCGTTAAGGGGGTCCAAGTGAACAAAGTCGAGTGACCGATGTGATGCTCAACTAAATCCTATGTCTTCGAGCGAAGACAATGAGATAAAATCTTATCCAGAGCTGGATGAGTCAGCTTTACTTGTAGCCCAAGTAAACACTACAAAAAAAAGACACATCCGTGACATTTTGGGCCAAACGAAAAAAATTGATGTCATACATATGACACTTCTATGACGATAATTGTGACAAAACCCGCAGATCATCATAGATGTGGTGGGCTCTACTCCATGACAAAAAATCATGACAAAAATGGGCTTTTCATCCCGGCAGGCCGGAGACGCGAGCTGCATGACATTCTTTAGGCCGCCCATGACCGAAAAACCGTGTAGAAGCGAGGGGAGGAAAATTTCGGGAGTTCCCTGTTACGGTGGGAGGTCGGGGCCGAAGCGATGCGCTGCTTTCTCTCGTATTACGCACACGCTGCAGTGCGTAGGCGCTAGCTCTAATCAACCCGAAGCGAGGCGTTGGGCTCTAATGAACCGGAAGCGACTGATCGCAGTTACGCGCATCGAACCCGCGATCGATCGATTGCTGTTAATCGAACCCGATCAAGCGATTCTTGGCACCGCTGCTGCAAGCCGATCGATGGATGAACAAAGGAGCGGCGGGGGTTGATGAACAATGAGTGGTGGGGTTGCCTCAGATGAACAGGACCCCGTGGTGTGGTGGAGGGCTGGATGAATAGTAGATGGTGGAGGGGTGCCCGTGGAGGGGTGGATGAACAGGACCCCGTGGTGTGGAGGGCAGGATGAACAGTAGACGGTGGAGGGGTGCCCGTGGAGGGGTGGATGAACAGGACCCCGTGGTGTGGAGGGCAGGATGAACAGTAGACGGTGGAGGGGTGGTTGAACAGGACCCCTGGTGTGGAGGGTGGATGAACAGAGATGGTGGAGGGATGGTTGAACGAAGAGCCCGGTGGAGTAAGCGCTGTGGAGGCTCGATGAACAGGAGCCCGTGGAGGCTGGAGGAGGTCGACGGTGGATGAACAGTAGCTCGTGGAGGCTGGAGGGGGTCGATGGTGGAGATGAACAGTATCCCATGGAGTCCCGTTTTGTGGTACGCAACACCCTCCCGGCGAACAGGATCCTGTTTTGACCGTAGCTCTCAACACAAGTCCGCTTACTCGCTTTTGCGGTACACCACACCCTCCCGATCAACAGACCCCTGCTTGACCGTAGGAGGTCCGCTTCTCCGCTTTTGCAAGACGCCACACCTCCCGATCAACAGACCCCTGTTTGACCGTAGGAGGTCCGCTTTCTCCGCTTTGGCGGCACGCCACACCCTCCCGATAAATAGGACCCCATTTCGACCGTAGGAGGTCCGCTTCTTCGCTTTTGCGGACGCCACACCCTCCCGATCAACAAGAACCCCGCTTCGACCGTAGGGAGGTCCGCTTCTCCGCCAGCGGTACGCCAGCCTCGCTTCCATCGCCTCTTCCGCCCAAGCCTCCCAATGAACACGACCACGCATTTCGCTGTTTCCCCATGAATGCGACGATTCCGCTGCTCTCCCCATGAACACGACGACGACGCTGTTTCTCCGCTCGACCCAGCCATGTACACGAGCCCTCGCCAGACGTATAAAGTAGTAGTAAGCGTTCGAGACCCCGCCAGATGTACACATACGTGGTCAGATTTTCTTTCTTGCACCCTCGCCGCTATACGTGACGCGGTACATGCTACGCGGCGCTCTACTACGCACATCGCGTGCACGCTCTACATCCACCAAGATATATGTACGCATATCGTCACACCAGAATGACAATGCTATGTACGCCGACCAGGTGGGTCCCGACCGCCGCCATTTCCTTGCTGCGAAGATGTAGCTGGTGGGTCCCAGCAATGTGGGAAATGTTTTTTTTTGCGAAATACAAAGGGTCCGTCCGTGGGTCCCGTTATTAGGTGGAGGAAACATTATTTTCTGCATAATAAGGAGGCACTTCTCATCAAGCGCCGTGGACCCGCCTGTCATCCTCTCGCACGCATCCACGTCCGATGGAAGTTGTTCTTGACCACGTTGACCACGCCGCCTGAGCACTGTATGATGGACAACGGTGATGCCTAGGAAGGGACGACGGGAGCCGGGAAGACGCGGCAAGGAAGCCCCAGCAGCGCGGAGAGGAGTACGAGGGTTCACCGTTCGGCTGCGGTGTGAGGCTGCCGTCGCCGCAGTGGCCTGGCCAGCCGTGGGAATAGTAGGGGCGTGAGGCCTCCGCCGCAAAGACAGCCACCATGGGAGGGGTGGAGCATGCGGCACGACCGGCGCTGCTTTGGGCGATCGAGCAAGAAGACCAGAGGTTGAAGAAGCACTACGCCGCTGGATGGACATCGACGGTCACTAGAGCTAGAATCGCTCATATTGACTAAGTTGACAAAGCCCTTCGTCCCCCCGCCAACTTAGTAGGCCCATTAAGTCAGCCTCCCACCAAGGTGGGTCCCAGCTAGCCGGGGAGTATTCATTTTTTGTGCGTAATAAGGAGGCACTTCCGGTGGGTCCTAGCTGACAGCAGGGGGAACGTTTTTTTCGCGAAATACGGTGGCCCGTCCGATGGGTCCCAACAGTCAGGGGGAAATGATTTTTGTCGCAAAATACTGGTGGCCCGTCTAGTGGGTCCCCGCTGTCAGGTGGAGGAATAATTATTTTGCACATAATAAGGAGGCACTTCCTTGTCGGCCGTCAGGACCCGGTATGCCGCCTCTCCACGTATAGTCCAAGTCGAATGGAAGTCGTTCCTTGACCACATTGACCACGCCGCGCCAAGAGCATCAGGTCGGTGGACGACGGCGAGGCCTAGGAAGGGAACGACACAGAGGCAGGGAAGACTCGGCAGTTGTTTCCCACGCGGAGGGGAGTACGACTGCACGAGGGTTTACCGTTCGCCCGCCATCGTTGGAGAATAACAAAGCAGTGTGGGTGAGTAGAGGGATGGCTAGGCCAGCGATGGGAGTACGGTGGGCGGTGAGGCTGCAAGGCAAGACAAGCCGCCATGGGAGGAGGGAGCAGCAGTCCCGCCGACGCTTGTTTGAGCGGCCGGAGCAGGAAGAGCAGAGATTGAAGAAGCACGACGGCCGCTGGATGGACTTCCAACATCCATTGCTAAAGCGCCAACCTTTTTTAGGAAAGCCTCAAATCTGTGGAAAGCATACTACCCATCTGCCATTATTTCTAATAATTTTTAGCCCATTTGCTAATTCTTAAGGTTTTTTTTGAGCCCATATTCTTTTTGTTAGCATTACAGCCCAATTTGTGGCCACAGTTAATTTTTTTTACGAAATTTTGCATATTTCGGTGCGGTCCGAACTGTTTTTAATCCCGAAATTTCGACTCACATTCAAACTGATTTTAAAAATAAACGTATATAAATATAAAATCCAACAAATTCTCCACGCATAAAAATTAATGTAATTTAAAATTTTGAAATGAAAAAAAAGATATTTGAAACTAATTGCCGGTTTGATGTGTTTTAGAAATGTACAGCCCATTTCTCATTACTGATGGGCCATTTTCTCGCCACCGAATGAAAGCTCTCCTCGCCTTGAAAGATTTGCAGCCCAACAGGCTCGAAAGCCACTTGCTTGGCAAATCACAAAAACTGGGCTGTGGCCGTGGACCCACTGTCGCCTCTCCACGACAAGACTCTTCCGATGGAAGTCGCCTTGACCACGCCGACCACGCCGCTGGAGAGCACTGGCGGTGGATGACGGCGAGGCCTAGGAAGGGGACGACGCGGCAGTGGAAGCCCGCGAGGAGAGGAGTACGAGGGTTCACTGGTTCGGCTGCGGTGTGAGGCTGCCGTCGCCGCTGGGCCTGGCCAGCGGTGGCAATAGTAGGGGCGGTGAGGCCTCCGCGGCACCACAGCCGGGCACGAGAGGCAGGAGCATGCGGCACGACCGGCGCTGCTTTGGGCGGCTGGAGCAAGAAGACCAGAAGTTGAAGAAGCACTACGGCCGTTGGATGGACATCGTACGGTCACTAGAGCTAGAATCGTTCATATTGACTAAAGTTGACAAAGGCCCCCGTCCCAGTCAACTTAGTAGGCCCACTAGTCAGCCTCCCACCATGGTGACTCCCAGCTAGCAGGGGGAGTTTTAATTTTTTTTGTGCGTAATAAGGAGGCACTTCCGGTGGGTCCGAGCTAACAGCGGTTGGAACGTTTTTTTCGCAAAATACGCTGGCCCGTCCGGTGGGTCCGAGCAGTCAGGGGGGGAAACATTTTTTTTGCGAAATAAGGTGGCCCGTCCGGTGGGTCCCTGCTGTAAGGTGGAGGAATAATTATTTTGCGCGTAATAAGGAGGCACCTCCTTGCGTCCGCCTGGACCCAGCTGTCAGCCTTTGCACGCACAGTACTCTTCCGATGGAAGTTGGTCGTTGACCACGTTGCCCACGCCGCGCCGAGAGCACCAGGGCGGTGGTATGGACGACGGCGAGACCTAGGAAGGGGACGACGCGGAGCCGGGGAAGACGCAACAGCGGAAGCCCGCGCGGAGAGGAGTACGAGGGTTCACTGGTTCGGCTGCAGTGTGAGGCGCCGCAGAATAACAGGGGGTGTGGGTGAGTGGAGGGATGGCCTGGCCAGGGTGGGAGTAGTATGGGGGTGGTGAGGCCTCCGCGGTAGCACAGCCGACCACGAGAGGCAGGAGCAGGCCGCACGACCGGCGCTGCTTTGGGCGGCTGGACCAAGAAGACCAGAGGTTGAAGAAGCACTACGGCCGTTGGATGGACATCGTACGGTCACTAAAGCTAGAAATGTTTATTATTGACTAAGTTGACAAAGCCCTTGGTACGCTCCAACTTAGTAGGCCCACAGGTCAGCCTTCGAAACGGTGCGCCCCAGTTGTCAGGAGGAGGAATCATTTTTTGGGCGGCCGAAGCTAAGAATATCCGAGATTGAAGAAGAAGCACAACATCCGTTGGATAGACATCCAACGGCCACTGCTGCTAGAACCGTGTGTTGACTATAATAAGTTGGCAAAGCCATGCATATGCGTCATCTTATTTTTTAGGGGACGCGTCACTTAGTAGGCCCACAAGTGTGTGGCAGAGAACTTATAGCCCATTTACGTTTTGTAAGAATGTACAACCCATTTTGGAATTCTAATGGAATTTACAACAGCCCATTTACAGTTTGTTAAAAGTACAACCCATTTTCTAGCTAGGACAATGATTAATAATTTCAACCAACCGTTGAAGACAGAATTCAATAAAATTTCCCACATTTTGATGGGCTCCGAAATATTTTTATCCCGAAATTTCTAGTCAGATTAAATATAAATTTGTATTACGTAAAAATCTAACGAAACATTGCACGCGCAACAATGAAAATTTAAGATTTTCAAAATCCATAAATAATATTTTATAAACTAATTTCGTGTTTGGTGCATTTTTTTATAGTTACTGCCCGGTTTTTATAATTACATTCCATTTATTATTTTTTAAAGCCCATTTTCCTGTTAAGCCTAATGCATCCCTCCTAGGAAAGATTTGTAGCCAATGGGCGGAGAATAAAAGTTGACCTTGCTCGGTATTCCTCAAAAGACGATAGCTGGGCTAGCCATTTTCATCTTGAAAAAATTAGTATCTCGGCTGGATATCTGGCCTAGGCTAGACGGGCCACAACCCGCCCAGTTAATACCCAGCTCTCCTCTGAACAACAACGAAATCATCGCCAAGAAAAACTCTGCAGTGCTCATGCCTCGAAAACACAAATACTGCTCGAGCTGCTTGGTCCCAGTTGTTGGCCGCACCTTGTGCAATTCTCTCGTTTATATTGACTACATAGGATGACAATGGTGTGGGACCGTGATGTCAGGAAACTAGGAAAAAGCAAAAAAAAATATAGTTGTACATAATAAGGAGGCACTTGCGTGCGTACGGCTATGGCCCTAGTGGGTCCCTAGTGTCATCCAGTCAAAATAAAGTCATCTCCTGAATCCTCATGTTCGTTGACTATGTTAACAATGCTCGGCGCCACGGCGAGCGCAACAACTCGAAGGACAACGGAGAGGGCCTCGCGGGCCCTACGGATGGTCTGATACAGCGCCCGCTACTCATTCAGGAAGCCAGGATCATCGGACACCTATGAGCACCTTCGAAACCGAGACGGCATGAAACGGTAAGGCCGCTTGGGAGCTCGTTTATTTCAAACCTGTATTAACATACAAGTGTAATTTACTCGCCATCGAAAACAACAGTAAAATACAGCGTAATGAAATCGAGGGCCCGAGGTGCGTAAGTAAAACCGCGGGTTACGCGTAATTTGAGAGACCAAGGTATATTTTACGAGCAATCGCTATATGGACGACATTACAGACGATACATGCACGACGTGCGTATCATGCCATCCATGGGCAAGGCTGAAACAACAGCTAACGGCTGGATTAGCAATCGTCCGAGTGTCATTCAGCGCTTTTATCGTGTGTCAAGTACTTCCGATATTTTACTAGTCGAAATCGACCAACCAAGCGCCTTCGCCGAGACCATCTGCTTTAATTTACAAGCGCCGCTTTACAAGCGGTTTTGGTTGGAAAACGACGATCCAATCACGACCTAATATCATGAGTTGGTCGGAAGATCGTATGGTTTCACGCCTAACCTACCCGACTTGTCGATAGGCTATGAATGAAACATCAGACGATGAACTTCTTAAGCACGGAAACAACATAAGAGGATGATCTTATTAACAAGCAAATCACTGGCATTAGATCGACATGCAAAACAATATGAAGCATTATTCTCAGGAGGCACGGTGAACAGCTCGTGATGCCGCATGCCACAACATTCCAAGCTCAACTTTGCAATCAAACACAAGGCCTGGCATTACATAGACAATATTCAGAACAAACTCTTAACACAGGAATATCTCAGCAGAGTAACTATTTACTTCTAAACGGAACACAGGAATAGGAAAAAACATTCGACGCTGCTCACAGCAAGGGTGTCCCATTCAAAAATATCAAAAGCATGTCTTCTGGCTAACATCAATGAGCAAATTTTGACAAGGTTTTCCAATTCCAATATATTAAACTAACGTCTTCTTGCTAACATCAATGATTAAACTTTGACAAGCTTTTCCCATTCAAAATATGTAATGCCTATTATCATGGAGTCCTGTCGCTTCTTGCTAACATCAATGATTAAACTTTGACAAGCTTTTCCCATTCAAAATATGTAATGCCTATGATCGTGGAGTCCTGTCGCTTCTTGCTAACATCAATGATTAAACTTTGACAAGCTTTTCCCATTCAAAATATGTAATGCCTATGATCGTGGAGTCCCTGTCGCTTGTACTTGTTTGGGCACTTCTTGCCTGTGGCACTCCACGTGTTGTTAAATTACCAATGGTCTCTGCAGACTAGTCATGTCACCGGTGTCTAATATTTATGGCACCGGCTTAGCAATGGAGGGATTCGGTGCCAAACTAAGAAAAGGTGAAATTGGCACCTCTTTTGGCCTACATAGTGGAAGGCCTAATACTCTGTAAAGCTTCTCGGTCATTCCTTCTGTAATGTAGCGCAAACAATGACAGCTTCTTTCTGCAAAGTGGAACGACCAACTGGACCCAATAATGCAGCAGTTTGCCTTGGACACATTGGCTCCTTTTGTGCAGTTGAACTAAAAGAAAAGTCGGAATAAAACTGATCTTTAATTTTGATATCCCTGTAAGCAACAAAAGGTATAAGGGAAACAATTACTCGAGAAATAACGGTTGATGACTTGTACTCCCGTAAGAAAAACATCTACCGATCTACCTTATCTTAATGGGAAACAAAGCAGAGAGTAGCAATTCTCAATCAGCAGTGATTTATTCATATTAATCGAGACATTATCTTAACAATGCCTTGTTTCAAGATGTATAAAGAATGAAAAAGGATAAGTATCATTCCTAAAACAATGCGATCGATTCATTTTAACAGAGACATTATCTTAACAATACCTTGGTTAAACATGTAGAAAGAACTACAAAGAAGGATAGTACCATTTGTAAAACATCGTAAGTCTCAGAATCGATATATAATAACAGAGACATTATCTGAACAATACATTTCTTAAACATGTACTCGGGCCGATCCCTAACAAAAATGGTACTCATGCCGATCCCTAACAAGTGTTTGCATTTTTGAACTAAGATTCAGTAGTTAATTCGGAGGAAGGGCGGTACTGACCTTTCAAGACCAAGATTTGAAACAACTCGTGAGGAAGATCTCAAAGAGATCTCAACACATATATGGAAATCCAGTCTCATTTTGTGCAGTTCCACCAAAATTAAGCGAAGCAAAATGTCGGAATAGCAACAAGTTGAAAAGACATCCCTGTTTTAACAGAGGCAAAAAAGGAATCAATTACTGGCCAATAAAGGAGGATGAAACATGCGGCCACAAAAATGGTAATCCCGCCAATCCCTAACAAGAGCTGCAGTTTTGAACTAAGAATCAGTAGTTAATTAATTCTGAGAGTGGCATTGCTTAATTTTACCAGCGGCATTAGATTAACGAAAAGCATAAACAGTTCCAGGGTAGAGTGGGCGCAACAACAGTATGTGCTTCCATCTACTTATAAAGGGGGTGATGCAGAGTTTGTTGTAACAAAGCAACAAGCATCATGTCTGGGTTGGTTCCATTTTTGTTCACTACCCAATGGGAAAAGACAACAATACAATAGCTTCAATTCAACATTTATTTAAAACAATACCAATACAAGTAGCACAACATCTCAAAGCACACTGCACAATCATGTGGATGAAGGCCTGTACTGACCTTTCATGAGACCGACAACGATAAAATACAAATCTGCCAACACGAATAGGAAATCCAATCTCGTTTTGTGCAGTTGCACTGAAATCAAGCAAAGTGTTTCACAGATAAGCAAAATGTCGCAATAGCAACAAGTTGAATAGATATCCTGTATAAATAGAGGCAAAAAGGAATCCATCGCTAATAAAGGAGGATGAAACATGCGCCACAAAATGGTAATCCCGCCAATCCCTAACAAGTGTTGCAGTTTTGAAATAAGATTCGTAGTTAATTCGAGAGTGGCATCAATTATCGGCTTATAAAGGGGGCGATGCTGAATTTGTTGTAACAAAGCAACAATCATCATGTCTGGGTTGGTCCCATTTTTGTTCACTACTTAATGGGAAAAGACAGCAATACAATAGCTTCAATTCATCATTTATTTAAAATAGTACCAATACAAGTAGCACAGCATCTCAAAACACACTGCACGGTCATGTGGATGAAGGCAAGTACCAACCTGTCATGATGCACACAAGATCACGCATTTAATCTGCCAACACTAATAGGAAATCCAATCTCGCTTTTGTGCAGCTTGCAATCAAATCAAGCAAAGTGTTTCGAAGCTAAGCAAAATGTCATAATAGCAACAAGTTGAATAGATATCCCTGTATAAACAGAGGCAAAAAGGAATCAATTACTGGCTAATAAAGGAGGATGAATCATGCGGCCACAAAAATGGTAATCCCGCCAATCCCTAACAAGTGTTGCAATTTTGAAATAAGATTCAATAGTTAATTCGGAAAGTGGCATTAATTACTGGCTTACAAAGGGGGTGATGATGAATTTGTTGTAACAAAGCAACAAGCATCATGTCTGGGTTGGTCCCATTTTTGTTCACTACTTAATGGGAAAAGACAACAATACAATAGCTTCAATTCATCATTTATTTAAAACAGTACCAATACAAGTAGCACAACATCTCAAAGCACACTGCACAATCATGTGGATGAAGGCCTGTACTGACCTTTCATGAAACGACCAACATAAAATCTGAATCTACCAACACGAATAGGAAATCCAATCAAGTTTTGTGCAGTTGCATTGAAATCAAGAAAAGTTGCCGGTGTGACATTTAAGTTTTCTATAGCAACAAGTTGAATAGATATCCCTGTTTTAAGAGGCAAAAAAGAAAACAATTACTGGCCAATAAAGGAGGATGAAACATGCGGCCACAAAAAGAAGCATCTACCTTATCTTGATGGAAAACAAAGTATAGGACAGTAGCATTTCTAAAACGGCTGCATTGATTCATATTAACAGAGAAATTCTTTTAAAACAGATCAGTAGTTAATTCTGAGATTAACAACAGCAAAATAGCTGCATGGGACATGCGAGCACCATGTGCGTCCACACGTATAAATGGGTGATGCAGAGTATGTAGCCAAGCAGCATATATGCGCTGGTCCCATATTTGTTCTCTTTGAACCTTCTTCCTATGTGAGGGCAGCAAATCTAGTCGTGCACAAACTACCCGACCCCCGCTTTCTTTCCCTTTTCAACAAAGAGATCGGTTCCTTACAGATGTGTGTACCGGTTACCCCTTTTTCCCTTTTCGACCTACAAAGCGGCCGGATAGCCGCCTATACTACTTTCCGCCCTCCTTTCCTCATTGAACCACGCCCTAGATTCTTGCTCCAGCCCACCGCACCCTTCTTTCCTCTTTGAACCAAGACCTAGATTCGACTACAGATCGAAAAAGATCCACATGCAGCTAGAGCAACGACGGTTTCAAAGAAACTTATACCTTAGGGTCATCGAGATGTGGCAAGGCGTGCGGCGGGAGGCCGGATCTGCCCACACTACATACGGCAGCGAGGAAGAAGGGGTCGGTGGCCCTCCCGCACAGGCGCTGGGTGAAAGAGAACAGCGCAGCCGGCTGTGGATTGCCTCCCTCGCCGAAGGCGATAGAGTGAACGCTGCACCTCCTCCCTTCCCGGTGCGACGGGATACGGACGCCTCCTTCACCAGCTGTGAGGGGGGAGAGAGAGACAAGAGGCCAACGCAGTCTTGTTTAGATCTGGTGAAGAGAGGGTGAGAGACTGTGAATATAGCAAACCCTAGCAAATGAACGCTGAGCCTCCACCGTGTAACATATATTATATGTAGTGCGGCCAGCGTGTGGAGAGTGCAAACCCTAGTGAACAAGCGCTGAGGCTCCCGCCTATATCTACACTACTATAGTACGGACTGAGCTCCGGTGCCTTCACTGCACCTGCTTTTGGCTGTATGATAGGTGAGCCAGCCACATTTTGGGCCCACCTGTCGTAAATCCAAAGGCAGGTGCACTAAGTCAATGAAGCTGCGTCCATATAGTACTCTCGTGTAAAAGACTAAAATATAGTGGAGTGGTTTTCTTATTCTCTCCATGACAATCGTTTTACATTGTGTAAGTACGAAGCAAAACTCTTTATTTAATGTACAGTGAAGAAAACTAGTACTACTTCCGATGAACTAATGATCCATGCCCACGCGTCCTGGTCGCACTTCCTGTCCTTCACGTGTGGTACACTACCCTCCCTTAAGTGAACAACCACACATGCGTCAAATTATCGGAACCGTGTGAGAGTGTGTACAAATAAAGAAATTTAATTTCAATTATCGGAAAGGTTTGAGAGTATTACAAGGTTTGACTAGCTACTGATGGAAGACAACTTGTTTTTCATCGAAAATCGATCAGCTTCACCAGCCGACGCAACCATGAGGCGCATCCATGAGCATCGATAGGTCATCGTGGTGATGCATCATCCATTTGGCATCAAGTTAGGGTGAGGCACCTAAGAAGTTCGACAAATCCTCACTGTGGTCTGTTTCTTCTCAGTAATCAAGCTCGAGGAAGGAAGAACCACGTGGCAGAGGACAGTGAGGCGGAACAACAATGGCCATCCAATTTTGTGTAGTTCCACTAAAATTGAGGAAGACATGCCCGGGTATGGAGACACGCATCGCTGTTTCCAAAAATATAAAAAAGGGTTAGCAACGACATCTCAATTGTCAATAATAAATAATGAAAAGTACACCAACAAACAGAAGCATCATAATTATCTTGATGGGAACTAAACCAGGATACCCGAGAAAAAAAGCATTTCTTCATTTAACCAGTGATAGTACTACCACCATATGGACAATGACCGCACAACCACCATGTATTTTTTGTCGAAACAATATGTATACCTCCACCGAGGCATAAATGCGGACAACTTTTTGAGTGGCATTTCCTCTAGTAGTAGGTGATGTTGGACCAGCCGACGAACCCTAGCTACTATGTATGGGGAGCTGGGAGTAGTCGATAGAAGAAAACCCGCACGCAGGACTGGGAGCTGGAGCAAGACAAGAAGTTATACTCGTGGGCGAGATGTCGCTTAGGCGGGCGGGCGAGATCTGCCCACATGACGGCAGCGTAACAAGGGCGTGGAGGATCTTCGCCCGCGCCAGCCTGCCCGAGAGGATGGTGCGCATCGGCTTCCTCCGTCGCCGACGGCGACAACGTCAACGCTGCACCTCCTCACCTCCCGTAGTGGATGGGATTCAGATGGATCTGTGACCACCGGTGAGGAGAGAGATAGAGTGGACACTGTCATCTTGTTTTGGTATGGAGAGGGTGAGAGAGCGAGTAGCGAGAAACTCTATCAAACAATAGGCTATAATGGAGTAAAAAAAATCTCTCCATAGCAGTGGTTTTAAATAGAATATGCGCGTTCCCGGAAAAAAGAAACGAAAACTGGCGGACAATTTTTTTTGGGTCTGTCTAGGACACATCTAGATGTTACATAGTTATGTCACATATAAGTCGATGTCCACTCTGTTTGTGGTGTTTTCCTAGTTTTTTTTGTTTCTTGTTGCTACATTATATACTTGTGGGAGCTTAGATGTGATATCCTTAAATAACATCTAGATGTGAATTAGACAAACCGGTTTTCTAACGCATCAAGAAAGAAAACTCGATCAAAAACACGCCCGCCTGTGTCGCGAGAGTCGTCACAAGACACACACATAGACATAGACATGCATATCCGTGTTTACGTAAAATTCCATTTCCATCTCCATCTCCAATCATATTTGTCCAACTGGCACATTATTTACGTTGTTAATTATATACACAGCAATATTAACGCACAACATCTCTTGTTTGCGCACGCCCGACCGCTGCCACGGCCGGTCCCGACCAACCCGAACCCTCTTCATCACCCGCTGCTTCCCGCCCAAACGGTCAAGGCCGCATTCACGCCCGCCGAGCGGACGCGACCTCTCACTAGCGCCGGCATTGAGCGCGCGCCGCCGAGAGAGCATCGCCTGCGCCGCCTCGGTGCACGCGGTTGTTCGCTGCTCAAGGGTCGCAATAGCCGCTACAACATGCATGTAAAAATTTCTTGGCAGTCCATGCTACAGTTTAGCTGTCCTCCCCAACTCGTCAATCTCTTCCAAAGAGTGCTAGTACTCCATGGCATGATCCATCGACAAGCAAAGCGGAAAGTTATGGTATACTACCGGTTTGCGGTGAGTGGCATGCCGAAGCGACCGTGGGGTCGAGCCGTGGAGGAAGGTGAGACACGAACACGACGACGTGATTTAAACGCTGGTTTTGCTCGATGGAGCGATCCAATGAAACGAAACGTTGGTTTCTCTCCGTTTCCATTTTTTCTCCGGAAAAACGGAAACTTTTCCACTCCATTATCATTCCTATTCCAAGGTTGCCCCGTTACAACATTCCATCAAATACAAATGAAAACTAACACGCATGCTGATGCATCTCAATGATTCACAAATCATAGCCAATATTTACTTCGCAACTAAAGAAAAAAGTTGTGAGAGCGTGTACGAAAGAAAAACTACTGATGGGGTCACTACGACTTAAACCCTAAACCCTAAACATGATTTAATTTCCTGGCCAGGTAGAACGTGTCAAAGAAAAGACGGCTGGCACCCTCGGATCATACGATGCTTTTGTGCAGTTCCACTAAAATCGACCTGAGCATCCCTGATGGCAAAGATATTGAAGAAGTGTGATTAGAATAATAGTATTGGCACTAGTTCATGAGACATAAACTCATCACAAGTAGAAGACGGTAGAAGTAGAGAAAGATCGACATGGAGATGGAGCTACGGCGAAGGAGCAAGCCGGCTCCAAAAGGAAGATGGACTACCCGGGACGCCGGGCTGTAGCTAGAAGGGCGGTTGGGACGCGACATTGGCCCATACCGCGGTGACTTCGATTGGGACGCACCGACCGTGGGTTTTCTCCTCGCCGATGTCGATCGCGTTCACGCAGAACATTGTTCCTTCCCCGTTATGGATCAGGCCCGTCGCTCTATGCTTGTGAAGAGAGCAACCTAAGCAAGCAGGCTTGTAGCTTAGGCCTCGCTAGTGTATATATAGTGGTTTTCTTTTTCTATCCATATCAACCATTTTATATTGCGACGTGTCATTCAAGAGTGAAATGATGGTTGCTTCTTCCGACTAACTTATCGTGGTGATTTGACTGCTTCTTAGTGGCCCCTACACGCATTCCCCACGTATGCAATGATCACACGCACACATGGACGCAAAACGCATGCGCGCGCCTAATGCATGCATGTCCGAGCACACGACGAACACACACGGTGACGCCAAGTGCTCAACCTACACGCATGCACACACATACTCGGTCGTGGTGAGCTAGTGACCGTATGAACACCGGAAAATATATATATTGAGCACAATGAGCGATATGAAGTTCATCGACCGTATTTTTACAAATATACAAAGGATGCATGTATTTATCTCATTTGAAATTAAGCCATGTTAACCAAGAGGAGGCAGCATGGACTAGCATTACTTTGCTGTGTCCCGCCAACTTGCCGAACAAGGAGAAGGTTGTAGGACGGAGAAGCTTGCTTGTGTGGCTCGCAGGACAAGGAGAAACTTTTGACTAATGCAAGCTCTCCTCGCTCAAAGCGGTGGACGGGCAACAGCTTAATTCGGTGTCGATTGCCGTATATACTACACTATACTACTAGGAACCGGATGGAGGAGCATCTGCACTCTTATTATAATTTTAAAATGTGATAAAGCAATATTCAACACATTTGGTTCTCTTCGAGGGTTGTCGCATGTGATAATGGAAGTTGATTGCATGGAACACTCGCCACAATTCTCGCTTAATTCTGGCTCATATCCTGTTACAAATAGTAGCGCTCAGTAATATTTCCTCTTTTCTTGTTATTCAGCATGTAATCAGGTCAGCAAACCTTGCGGCGCATCTTCGTGCGAACCGTGCTTGCTGCACTTTGAATGTGGCCGAGAGCTGGCTTGATGAAACACCTCGCTTCCTACTTCTTTTTTTGGCTTCCTAGTGACCGGTGTCTTGGCTGATATATATGAATAAAGCTCTATCATTTACCCGCAAAAAAGATTAAGCCATATCAACCGGAAAGGAGGGAGTATGGACTAGCACTACTTTTTGGTGTGTCCCGTCAACTCGTAGAACGAGGAGAAGCTTGCAGGAGAAGGTGAAGCTCGCTACTCCTTTTGACTAATGCAACCTACCCTCGGTGGACATGCATCAGTCCATTCGGTATCAGTTATACAATCGTAGTACCCAACATGCGGAGTACCATCATTGTTCGACTTCACGAAGGGCGAAGAGCCAAGCGCAGATTAGTAACGCTGCATTTGGTTTTGCACCTTCATACTCCCTCCGTCTAGGTGAGTAAGTCACCTTAGGAGTAGCAGTGCGACCTAGGTGGATTTAGATTGGGCGATGAGGAGCACCGGGACGAGCTAAACTTCCAATCACAGCACCGGGACAAAGGAAAGCAAAATCAGCATTTAATCCCATGCCTTTTCAGCTCTCCATGCAGGCCCACGTACTCCCTAATCAACACATGCATGCAAAACCGCCTTCAATCTTTTCCCTAATCAACGCACAGGCGCAATGCATGCAGTGATTTCCACTGGGAGGAGAACGAGGCAGCGGAGGGAAACGAGGAGGAAAGAGAGCGCTCGTGAATGAGCCTAAGAGGGGATCGAGGAAAATTCAATGTTACACGCCTTATGGTTTTGCGAAAATCTGGATTTCGTAAGATGACTTACTCACCTAGATGGAGGGAGTACTACTCCACCCTTCGTCACAGTTTATAGGGCGCGCTTCATTATGATGCATTTCTCTCCATGAATTTCCACCACCAGAGAGACTTTAGACGCGTTTGGTTTAATGCTCAATTAATTAGGGCGTGGTAACCGCAATCAAGTCCACAATTTTCTCCATGTACTGCATTACTACTATGGAGTGCATGCATGTGTGTACCGGGTGGAAGCATGCATGCATGTGTGTACGCATTATTCCCTCTAGTAATAGATGCCGTGCTATAACTACTAATGCTATTTTTCAGCCGATCGCTAGTCGCCTTTGGTCCCACAGATTTTTTTTTTTTTTTCAAGCTGCCATTGTATAAACAGTGACGGATGGAGTAGTATGAGCAGATTCAAAGAAGAGTGTATTGATGGTTGCTTCTTTAGAGCAACTTACAGTGAGAAAGGTGGGGCTTATGATTTGACTGCTCATTACTCACTATTAATGCGGCGCAACGACCGGGCTGAGTCTCCTATGCGGTTGTGCATTACCCCCTCGGTTCTTAAATATACTCCGGAGTATTTGTCTTTCTAAAATATGTTGAAATATCTGTTAAGACGAATAGAATATTTAGGAACGGAGGGAGTACACATAAGAAGCAAAATGAGTGAATCTACACTCTAAAATATGCCCGTTTGAAATTTGTAAAAAGATAAATATTTAGGAACGAAGGAGTATAATTTCATGCATGGCACATGGACCCGGATGATGAAGACGCTTCTGGCAATGCTATCAAGCTTCCATCATTTGTTTACATAATTGACGTACTATACAAATAATTTTCCAGCGACATGAAATTGTACAATGGTGTGAGCTTTCAGCTTTTGTTTCGCGTGTCTTGCCATCAATGCTCTTTCGGAAACAATAAAAAACTAACTTCCTTGCTAATGCATGTTAATTATTAGCAGATCAGAGCTAATAATGTGACGCCCCCGATTTAATCGTACACTAAACATGCACGCAAATGTGTACGATCAAGATCAGGGACTCACGGGAAGATATCACAACACAACTCTACAAATAAAATAAGTCATACAAGCATCATAATACAAGCCAGGGGCCTCGAGGGCTCGAATACAAGTGCTCGATCATAGACGAGTCAGCGGAAGCAACAATATCTGAGTACAGACATAAGTTAGACAAGTTTGCCTTAAGAAGGCTAGCACAAACTGGGATACAGATCGAAAGAGGAGCAGGCCTCCTGCCTGGGATCCTCCTAGGCTACTCCTGGTCGTCGTCAGCGGGCTGCACGTAGTAGTAGGCACCTCCATAGTAGTAGTCGTCATCGACGGTGGCGTCTGGCTCCTGGGCTCCATAGTCTGGCTGCAGCAATCGGGTAGAGATAGGGGGAAAAGGGGGAACAAGGCAACCGTGAGTACTCATCCAAAGTACTCGCAAGCAAGGAGCTACACTACATATGCACGGATATATGTGTAAAGGGCCATATTAGTGGACTGAACTGCAGAATGCCAGAATAAGAGGGGGATAGCTAGTCTTATCGAAGACTACGCTTCTGGACACCGGTAATGCAACAGGTAGAAGAGGGCAATCCGAAGTCCTCCAAGTAACATCACATAGCAATAATCCTACCCGGCGATCCCCTGCTCATAACCCTGAGCGAGAGCGACCACCGGTTGTATCTGGCACTTGGAAGGGTGTGTTTTATCAAGTATCCGGTTCTAGTTGTCATAAGCTCAAGGTACAACTCCAAGTCGCCCCTGTTATCAAGATCACGGCTATTAGAATAGATTAATCACTGCAGGGTGCACCATCTTACCCAAAGACGCTTGATCCCATTTGGCCGGACACACTTTCTGGGTCATGCCCGCCGCTGAAGATCAACACATCGCAGCCCCACCTAGGCACAACAGAGAGGCCAACACGCCGGTCTAAACCTAAGCGCCGCAGGGTCTGGGCCCATCGCCTCGAGCACACACCGCACGCTATGTGACGCTGCCGGAAGCGAGATCTAGCCCAAAGAAAGCGTTCCAGTCCAATCCGCGCGTGCCGCTCCGTCACGACGTCTCAAGTGCCGGCCGATACCACGACGCCGGATACCCATAACTACTCCCGTAGATGGTTAGTGCGTATAAGCTCAGAGCCAACTCAGATCAAATACCAAGACCTCGTTAAGCATGTTAAGTAACCGCGAACGCCGAGCAGGCCAGCCCACCTCTCTCCTAGGCGGTCTCAACCTGCCTGTCGCCCGCCTCAAGATCCACTCATGGTGCTCCATCACCGACCGACTTTAGTCTCCACATGTATCACGATAAGTATATTATATACCCGTGATCAACTCTCGAGTGATCACGGCCCGATAGTATAGCACGGCGCATGCATAAGAAAGTAGGGCCACAGATGAAAGTACTAGCATCCTATACTAAGCATATAGGATTGCGGTAAAGGTAACAACAGAGGTAATAAGGACAAAGGCTATGCAGAAAGATAGGAGTATCGAAAACAAGAATATGCTATACTACTCTAATGCAAGCAAGATAGAGAAGAGTAGGCGATATCTGGTGATCAAGGGGGCTTGCATGGTTGCTCGGCAAGAGAGAGGGGTCGACACCGTAGTCGATCACAGGGGGGGTACCGCAGCGGTCTCGGGTCACGGAAAAAGTAACGGAGGGGGGACATAATAAATAACAGAGCAATCACATAACAATAGCGGTGCTAGCGGTGATCTAACGTGGTATGAGGTGGTACCGGTTAAGGGGGGAAACATCCGGGAAAATATCCCCGGTGTTTTGGGTTTCGAGCGAGGAGCCGGAGGGGAAAGTTGCAGGTTCGATAGGTTAGGGGGTGTGTGGCGAACGGATTGTGTATCCGGATTCGCCTCGTCGCTCGAGCAACTTTCATGTTGAAAATATTTTAATCCGAGTTACGGATTAAAAGATATGATTTTAAAAGATTTTAATAATTTCGGAATTTAATTAATTAATTAATTAATTGAAAAATGTATTTATGACGTCCAAGATGATGTCATGCCGACGTCAAGATCAACAGGGTTGACTAAGTCAACCCCGACATGTGGGACCCGTCAGTCATACACTTTGTTAACTAATTAACCTAGCTTAGTTTAATTAACTGATTAATTAGGTTAATTAAACATGATTAATTAAGTTAATTAACTTAGTTAATTAATTAAGTAATTAGCATTTTTGATTATTTATTTATTATTATTATTTATTTTTTTAACGTTGTGGGGTGGGACCCCCATGTCATTGGCCATGGCCATAGCGGGTTCGGTGCACTGCTGACGCACGGCGTGATTCTGGGCAACGGCTCCAGCGCAGGCGGGCATGGGGACCGCCCCAACAGGCGACGAGGGGGGCGCCTGGCGAGGCGCAGAGCGGGCGAGGTCGGCGGGCGCCGCTGCCACCGCACAAGCGGCAGCAGGCGAGGGAGCCGTGCCGCGGCTGCGGGCGCGGTTCGGAGGAGCGGCGTGGCGGCATCGGGACGGGCGCAGGATCACGGCGAGGCAAGGCAAGGCGACGCCACGAAGCGGAGGGCGACGCCGTCCGGGGCAGGACGAGGCCGGCGCGGGTGTGTCCATCCAGCGTGGCCGGGTCGCGCGATGCGCACGGCGGAATACGAGAGCAGAGAGGGGGAGGAGAGGGGAGGCACAACCGGCGTGGCGGCTCACCGCGAAGTTGCAGGGAGGGGGCAGTGGGCTCGAGGCAGCTTGGGGTGGTCCGGCAAGGAGGAGGACGGGGACGACAGGCGGCGGGGGAGCAGTCCGGCGACGCGGTCCTCGTGCGACGGGGGCGAGGTAGCTCCGGGCGGGGTCCCGCGTCATCGTGGTCGTGGGAGGGTGGCGAGGGAGGCCGGATCCGCGACAGGGCCGCCGGGATCCGTCCCTCCTCCGGCAAGGAGGCGGCTTGGCGATGGCGGAATGGTCCGACGAAATTGGCTTGCGGCGGCAAGGGGGCCCTCCGGTCCAGAAAGGGGAGGGGTGAGGACGACGGCATAGGGGCGCCGTGTCAAGGCCGAGGGGCGTCAGGGGCCGGCGAGGCGGCGCGGCGACGGGGCGGGGCAACCGCCCGATCCAGATCCCATCGGGAGAGGGGAGAGGCGGGGAATCGAGGGAGGAGTGGTGATCGGTTAGGGTTTGGTGTGGGGTGGCCTATAGGCCGTGGGCGGCTTGGTGGGCCATGGCCCAGCTTGGGCCAAGGGGTCCATGGGGGGGGTTCTCTTTTGTTTTAGTTTAGTTTTACATTAGTTTGTTTTTTTATTTTATTTCTTTTCTTCTTTTCTGTTTTATTAAATTTCGTGTTTATGAAAACCCAAGTTGCACCTAAAATATTTTTAATACTTATGCCACTACCATAATTAACTTGGCACCTAATATAAAATCATTTGTAATTGTTTATTATTTTATAATCATTTAACTAATTGTTTTTGCTACTATTTTATTCATTTTGTGTATTTACATATTTTATACAAGTGTGGTTTCTCCACCATAATTACCTACGCATTATTTGGCACAACCAGAACATTTTAGTTTTATTATTTGAAAACTTTTGTTGTTTGCCTATATTTTATATTTGAATTTGAATCGTTTTGAACTAACACGGGTTTACCAACAGTAACCTAGGTGACGTGGCATCATTAGCGCAGGGTTACTGTAGCTTGATTACCCGGGCGTCACAATTCTCCTCCACTACAAGAAATCTCGTCCCGAGATTTAAGAGGGGAGTAAGGAGGGAAGGTTTGGTAACGAATATAGCGGGTCTTCTCATCCTGGCTTGCTCTTCTCAAAGAGGTTGATCCTTTTCGTTGATGTATTCATTTTTCTGCTTTAGGTCATCATGATGAAGTGGCCATCCTTCCTTCGGAGTCTTCATCATACTAACGAGAGATTAAGGGGGTATACCGGAAGGATGGACCTCTGCAGGGTAGACTATCTGGTAGACAACAACGAGGAAGGTGGTGGAAAGTAACTCTCGAATTGAAACTTAACGAATTATCGGGAGCAAAGTAAGAAAGTACCACGAGAAGTTCCAAGCGGTTAGGCAATCGCTCGATGCCTCGTTATAAAGCGTGAAAGGGGTTGAGCAACGGAATAAGAATTGCGTCTGATACCAGAATAGATCACTAGGACGGTGGCCCGTGAATTACATACGAGGCCACGCGCGAGGAATAACTTTGGGAATAGGGGGTGTACAGCAGAGTCAGGTTTCGATCCTATGGAACTGTGGGTTATGGGCCCACCAGGCGTGTTTTTTTTAATAGGAGCAGTGACATCTTGCACGGTCATGATAGCAAGGCATGTCAGAGAGTACCATGTCAGTTATGTCGGCAACAACGTTGGTACCAAGGGCGAGGGACGAAGAGAACCATTTTCCTGCTCGTTAAACGAGGCGGACCAATAGGCAAGGTTCTCATCCATCCATGGTTACCGGAATGTCATCAACAATAGTAACAGGGTCTTACTGATAGAGTTGTACCTCGAGGTGTTTGCACAAGCAGTGGATTATTACTGCTTATATCATATAGATCATAGAAAAGGTTCAGAAAATATGATCATCAGATTAAACAGAACAATGGAAAGGAAAATATGTTTAAACACATATTTCAAGGGTATATCCTTCCCAAGGACAAGCAAGCAAGATATCCATGACAGGATATAAAGTAGAAAACCATTTAGGTAAGGGGGGAGGAATCTCATGATATTACCCATACAACGGTGTTAGGATAAATGCTAAATAAAATTTAGCATCGTGCTTCAAATGTTCCTGTTGAAAATCGGAGTACCATTGACATGCTTCGAGATAGCATTGACATGGTCTTCGTGTGAAGTTCAGACTTTGAACACGAAGGATCCATCAGAATAACTTGTAGAATAAGTCTTACAATTTCCTCATGGATGAATGGATAACCTTGCTGAAAAGGAATCTATAATGATAGGTCCTCCAGCCGGGGGGGGGGGGGTGCTAGGCATGACATCATGCTACCGGGTCATCAAAGGATCAATATCATAACTCTTGGAAAGTTGTCCCAACCAACATATCTGACCGAGATTCAGATCCGATTGGTGTCATGATACCTCAGACTCAGGATGTCCGAGAATAAAAGGTGCAACACAAATAGATGAAATGACATTTCAGGATTCTCAGGAAATGAACTATGGGAGTGGGTTCCTGAAACAATAGTTCATCATTAAACAAGGAGAGGAGGAGGTGGCTGATGGGCTCGACGATAATTCATCGAGATTTCCGACAAGATGGATTTCCACAATTATGTGAACAAGGAGATAACATTTGTCAGATCAAATGGTATAATGATGTATGCTCGAGGAAACATACTCAATTAAACATTGGTTGAAAGGTGCACCCGAATATGGGTTGGGTTGAACGATCAATGTTAGAGTGGTGACTTGACGAACAAAAGAATTAGAATGAAACTCGACCATTCACTTCAAAGCAATAGGGTTGCTAGAAGTTTTGAATTCACACATCATAGTTCAATTGTCGGTATTCCGGTTAGAAACAACACGGGTACCAAGAAAGAATGGTGAGGGTGAGAAGTATCACCATACCAAGAATTCTTAAGAGGTGGAGTAGTCCTCACGACATTCTTGACATAAAAGAAGGTAATACTCCATGGTAAAGAAGAACAAATGCTAGATAGCAAGGAACTCGAGGTATATCACAGAACACAAACAAGTTTTTGTTGGAGGGAACGCAATAAAGAGGTCAATGACAGCACAAATCATCGAGGGCAAGGATGGTATTTCTCATCATTAATTCAATTGATATCCTGGAAGAGCATCAGAATGTAGATGATGATCATGTCACATTTGTCGAGAGATTCCACGAAGATGTAATCGATCGACGATGACATCAAGTCAAACGAACGATGAAGCGGAAGGTTATGGGAACCACGGTTACGACATAAACTCGAACTCAAGCTTGTTGTTTAAGGTGAAAGGGGATGACGAGGAAAATCGACGTAAGCTTAGCTATCGTCGCAAAGTGGTGCTCCGAGAATTAAGGACCAGGTAGCACAGTTAGAATCATCACGACAATGATATAGCCAAACAGGCTAGGAATGGCATGATCGGATACAAACTCGTACTTATAGAAGCTTACTGAAGAGTTGTTGAACCGTAGTGCGGACTTGGTTCAGTTATCGGTGTCCTTGAGTGTTTAATAACTCAGAGCCCGTGAAAAATTTGAACCAGTGGGAAGGTAGCACTTGATGAAGAACTCATAAGAAGTTATGCAGTTCCATGATAATCTCGAGATACCAGGGGGGTAATACTCGACACAAGGTCAAAGTAAAGGTTGGACTGGTGTATTGATCCATAGAAGACAATTGTTTTAACTTGTCCGAGAAATGGAATCAAGGAAGAACAATCATGGTCGGAACCACGGTTGCAAGGGATCAATTCACAGATACCATATGTTAGTTATCAAGGAAATAGTTATTATTACAAGAAGCTTCCATGATAGGATATACATCGCGTCCATGGGCATGAACACAAAGTTCAAGGTCGACTCCCACTTCCTCAATGCATAACCTTCCATTCACCTCTCGTATTTTGAAGATGACATTAGTTGTTGAAAGTTTTACCTGGTGCAATACCAGATAAGTATGACTCGTGAAATCTTTCGGGTTCACACTGATGAGGGAAGGCGTTGGTTAAATCCCATCGGGGCTCCTTACGAACATATTCCATAAGCTTCAAGAGTAAATATTACCAGCTCGAAAGCAGAGCATGGTTGACAAAAGGAAAGGATACAATTTACCAAAGGCATTATGTATCGGAGAAGGAACTCACAAAGTGATCAATTATGAAGGACACTGTCGGATAATAATCCAACAGTGGATATGGCGACCCACAATGGGGCTGATATGAGTATCAATACCCAATCAGAGGAAGAAAGATTGCAAATGCATCGGTTTATAGATCAGCTGAATAGTTCAATGCTTAATTAGCAAAGTAATTATGATTTTCAAATCAAGGGATCAGGAGCAAATGCTCTGATCAAGAATGGATAAGCTGAATAGACTTAGGGGTACAATCAACGACAATTGGATTGGTCGAGAACAAATTCCAGTTAAAAGAATGGCAGCTCAGCCGGAAAGGTAATCTATAAGGACCAATGATGATTGCGTGTATTCGCAAACATATTGAGCCGATAGACCCAAAATGATAATGACAAGGAATGTCAATAAGACTACGAGACTTATGGGATTAACCATAATGCGAGCAAGCAAGAATTTCAAGAGCCAAAGGCTCCAGAGGATTTTCGGAAGATCGAATAGTATATTTGAAGACTTTTGTGAAACACATGAACAACTAGGGATGAGCGGATACTCGACAAGTGCGAGGATTTATTTGAAGGGGTATTCATGTGGCAAAGAACTGCTAGGCAGTCGGCACAAGTATTTTCGGAACAATAAAGAAAACTTCGGGGTATCTTGTAATAACAAGATCAATGGGGGATGATCGTATGAATGGCAAGTGTAAGTAGTTATCCATACAGATTTATCGGTGGGCAGGAATAGCAAAAGTGATGGGCACAAAGTCTCGAGAGAACATCAGAGAGTATCTTCGGAATCTTCTGATGTAGCAGGCGATCATCTGAAGTGAGGGGCTCTTCGGGAGAAAGTACTTGCGAGAACCTAAAGTTAGTTTTGTTTTTAGCAAAATCGTTTAACCCGAATAGAAGAGAGTTCAGAATCCCAGAATAAAGGTCGAGGAGTAAAAGATCCTAGTACCACCCGATGGCGACGTGGGCCCGTAAGGCACACAGCCAAGTTAGAAAAGTTTTTGCAATGTCTAGACTCGACTTCGGCCAAGGAGTGTGGGAGGGGGATTCCTACACGCAGTCGGCTCTGATACCAACTTGTGACGCCCCCGATTTAATCGTACACTAAACATGCACGCAAATGTGTACGATCAAGATCAGGGACTCACGGGAATATATCACAACACAACTCTACAAATAAAATAAGTCATGCAAGCATCATAATACAAGCCAGGGGCCTCGAGGGCTCGAATACAAGTGCTCGATCATAGACGAGTCAGCGGAAGCAACAATATCTGAGTACGACATAAGTTAGACAAGTTTGCCTTAAGAAGGCTAGCACAAAGCTGGGATACAGATCGAAGAGGAGCAGGCCTCCCGCAGGATCCTCCTAGGCTACTCCCGGTCGTCGCGGCCGGGCTGCACGTAGTAGTAGGCACCTCCATAGTAGTAGTCGCCATCGACGGTGGCGTCGCGCCCTGGCTCCATAGTCCGGCTGCAGCAATCGGGTAGAGATAGGGAAAAGGGGAACAAGGCAACCGTGAGTACTCATCCAAAGTACTGCAAGCAAGGAGCTACACTACATATGCACGGATATATGTGTAAAGGGCCATATTAGTGGACCGAATCTGCAGAATGCCGAATAAGAGGGGATAGCTAGTCTTATCGAAGACTACGCTCGGACACCGTAATGCAACAGTAGAAGAGGGCAATCAAGTCCTCCAAGTAACATCACATAGCAATAATCCTACCCGCGATCCCTCGCTCATAACCCCGAGCGAGAGCGACCACCGGTTGTATCCGCACTTGGAAGGGTGTGTTTTATCAAGTATCCGGTTCTAGTTGTCATAAGCTCAAGGTACAACTCCAAGTCGTCTGTTATCAAGATCACGGCTATTCGAATAGATTAACTTCCTGCAGGGTGCACCATCTTACCCAAAGACGCTTGATCCCATTTGGCCGGACACACTTTCCCGGTCATGCCCGGCCGCTGAAGATCAACACGCCGCAGCCCCACCTAGGCACAACAGAGAGGCCAACACGCCGGTCTAAACCTAAGCGCCAGCAGGTGCGGGCCCATCGCCTCGAAAGCACACTCAAGCACGTTGCGTCGTGCCGGAAGCAGACCTAGCCCAACAAAGCGTTCCAGTCCAATCCGGCGCAGCGCCGCTCGTCGACGACGTCTCAAGTATTTGCCGGCCGATACCACGACGCCGGATACCCATAACTACTCCCAGCGTAGATGGTTAGTGCGTATAAGCTCGTAGCCAACTCAGATCAAATACCAAGACCTCGTTAAGCGTGTTAAGTAACCGCGAACGCCGAACAGGCCAGGCCCACCTCTCTCCTAGGCGGTCTCAACCTGCCTGTCGCTCCGCCTCAAGATCCACTCATGGGTGCTCCATCGGCCGACCGACTTTAGTCTCCACATGTATCACGATAAGTATAATATATACCGTGATCAACTCCCGAGTGATCACGGCCCGATAGTATAGCACCCAGACGGACAAGAAAGTAGGGCCACAGATGAAAATACTAGCATCCTATACTAAGCATATAGGATTGCGGTAAAGGTAACAACAGAGGTAACAAGGACAAAGCTATGCAAAGAAGATAGGAGTATCAAAAAAAGTAACATGCTATACTACTCTAATGCAAGCAGATAGAGAAGAGTAGGCGATATCTGGTGATCAAGGGGGCTTGCCTGGTTGCTCGGCAAGAGAGAGGGTAAATCGACACCGTAGTCGATCACGGGGGGGGCACGGCAGTGATGCTGGGGTCTCTACCGGAAAAAGTAACGGAGGGGGACATAATAAATAACAGAGCAATCAAAGCATAACATAACAATAGCGGTACTAGAGGTGATCTAACGTGGTATGAGGTGGTACCGGTTAAGGGGGGAAACATCCGGGAAAATATCCCCGGTGTTTTGGGTTTTCGGGCAGAGGAGCCGGAGGGGAAAGTTGCAGGTTCGATAGGTTAGGGTGTGTGGCGACTTAACGGACTGTGTATCCGGATTCGCTCTCGCCGCTCGAGCAACTTTCATGTTGAAAATATTTTAATCCGAAGTTACGGATTAAAAGATATGATTTTAAAAGATTTTAATAATTTCGGAATTTAATTAATTAATTAATTAATTGAAAAATGTATTTATGACGGCAAGATGATGTCATGTCGACGTCAAGATCAACAGTTGACTAAGTCAACCCCGACATGTGGGACCCGTTAGTCATACATCGTTAACTAATTAACCTAGCTTAGTTTAATTAATGATTAATTAGGTTAATTAAACATGATTAATTGTTAATTAACTTAGTTAATTAATTAATTAATTAGCATTTTTTTATTATTTATTTATTATTATTATTTATTTTTTTAACGTTCTGGGGTGGGACCCCCATGTCATTGGCCTATGGCCATAGCGGTTCGGTGCAACGGCACGGGCGCGGTTATGGGCAACGGCTCCGGCAGGCGGGCATGGGGACCGGCCCAACAGGCGCCGAGGGGGCGGCGGCGAGGCGCAGAGCGGGCGAGGTCGGCGGGCGCCACGCCACCGCACAAGCGGCAGCAGGGCGTAGGGAGCCAGCCAGCGCTGTGCATGGTTCGGGAGGCAGGCGTGGCGACATGGGACGGTGCGAGGATCACGGCAAGGCAAGGCGAGCGCCCGGGAGGGCGACGCCGTCCGGGCAGGACGAGGCCAGCAGGGTGTGTCCATCCGCGTGGCTGGGCAAGGCAGCACGGGCGGAATACGAGAGCAGAGAGGGGAGGAGAGGGAGGCGAACGGCGTGGCGGCTCACCGCGGTTGCGAGGAGGGGGCAGAGGGCTTGAGGCAGCTTGGGGTGGTCCGGCGAGGAGGAGGACGGGGACTACAGGCGGCGGGGAGCAGTCCGCGACGCGTCCTCGTGGCGACGGGGCGAGGTAGCTCAAGGGGTCAGCGTCATCGTGGTCGTGGGAGGGTGGCGAGGGAGGCCGGATCCGCGACAGGGCCGCCGGGATCCGTCCCTCCTCCGGCAAGGAGGCGGCTTGGCGATGGCGGAATGGTCCGGCGAGGGGCTGGCGCGGCGGCGACGGCGGGGGCCCCTCCCGGTCCAGGAAAGGGGGAGGGGGTGAGGACGACGGCGTAAGGGCGCCGGTGTCGGGCGTCGAGGGCGCGGTCAGGGGCCGGCGAGGCGGCGTTCGACGGGGCCGGGGCAACGGCCCCAATCCAGATCCCATCGGGGGAGAGGGGGAGAGGCGTGGGGAATCGAGGGGAGGGGAGTGGTGATCGGTTAGGGTTTCGGGTGTGGGGTGGCCTATAGGCCAGGGGGGGCGGCCGGCTGGGCCATGGCCCAGTTGGGCCAAGGGGTCCGATGGGGGGTTCTCTTTGTTTTAGTTTAGTTTTCTGTTAGTTTGTTTTTTTTATTTTATTTCTTTTCTTCTTTTGTGTTTTATTAAATTTCGGTGTTTATGAAAAACCCAAGTTGCACCTAAATTTTTTTTAATACTTATGCCACTACCGCAATTAACTTGGCACCTAATATAAAATCATTTGTAATTGTTTATTATTTTATAATCATTTAACTAATTGTTTTTGCTACTATTTTATTCATTTTGTGTATTTACATATTTTATACAAGTGTGGTTTCTCCACCATAATTACCTACGCATTATTCGGCACAACCAGAACATTTTAGTTTTATTATTTGAAAACTTTTGTTATTTGCCTATATTTTAAATTTGAATTTGAATCGTTTTGAACTAACACGGGTTTACCAACAGTAACCTAGGTGATGTGGCATCATTAGCGCAGGGTTACTGTAGCTTGATTACCCGGGCGTGACAAATAATTACATCACAACTGAAGACAAAGTTGTGAGAAGGTGTTAAATTAAAATTGATCCATGCTTTCATTGGCAGCAACGTCCCCCCAACTCTGTCTAAATCAACAAGGCATGTTGGGAATAAAAATAGCTGTCTGGAGCATGCAACATTCCGATCATTTTGTGCAGTTCCACTAAAATAGAGTTGAGCGTCCCTGTTCCAAAATTATCAAGTGTGATTACGATAATAGAGGACTGTTGATGAAACAATAAACACACAAATAGAAGCCGGTCACCTTTGCGGTCTCTCTTAAGACTAACTAGTTGGAGAAGATTAGGCTCGGAGTTGGATGAGGAGGATATAGCAAAACCAATCTCCCTTTGTGCAGTCGCACTGAAATGTAGAGACGCTGCCCGTGTGAGATTTTAGTACAACTGCACAAAACACTCCTAAGAAAAAAGTGATTTGTGTAGTTCACCAAAAGGTCGCAATAGCAACGAGGTGAAATGGATAGCCCTGTTTGCAAAAAAGAGGTAGAAAGGAAACAATTACTGGCCAATAACAGTTGATGACACATGTGACGACAAAAAAGAAGCATATTCCTTGTCCTAAGGGAAGATAACAACACGTCTGTGTTTGTCTAAAACGGTGTGAGGTGAGGACGAGAATGCAATATGGAAAGTACGCCGGACGAGCGACGTTTTGGGCAAAGAACTATGGAAGATCCACATGCAGTGATGTGGGAAAACGGGCAGTGGAGCAAGGCCGGAGGGGATACCTGGAGGTCGTCGGGATGTAACTACGTGAGCGGCAGTGGGCGGAATCTGCGAGCAGGTGGCGTAGGCCCTGCCGCGCCGGAGCTTGGTCGAAGAGAACAGCGTGTACCGCGGATCGTGACGTGCTGCCTCGGCGCCATCGAACGGAGAAACGATGCACTTCCTCCCTTTCCCCCGGCGGACGGGATGCGGCCGGATCAGTGACCAACGGTGAGAGAGAGAGAGGCCACCGCACTCCCTTTCCCCAGGCGGACGGGATGCGGCCGGATCAGTGACCAACGGTGAGAGAGAGAGGCCACCGGAGCCTTGTGTGAGATACTTTGAAGAGCGGACTACCTTTTCCTCCATAAAAATCGTTTTATATTCTGTGTACGTGTCATTGAGTGTTATAACTTTATTTAAAAATAACGCGGCAACGCGTCAAGTCAAACTTTGTTTCGTGCACGCGTGGTACACGACCTCCCTAGGTAAACAACCGCTACAGGCGTTCAAATTAGCACGTGGGCTGCCATTTCAGAAGAAATGAGCTCCACCGTACTCGCTGGGTGTGGCTGGGCATGAAGCGTGAGTACGTGCACGGTGCACCTATTCTCTTCTTGTATACGTACACCACCTACTTGGGGTTGTGTGAGAGAGATACAAACCTAGAGAGATATAGTGTGTGGGTTCTTGAGAGTTTTTTTGTGGGGGGGGGGTCAATAAAAATATTTAACATATGCAATGTGTGTGAAATAGAGTCCTGGATATAACATATATAGAGAGGGGGCGATCCACGAGAAGAGAGTGGAGGTATCATCCGCTTGAGGTATCCATAGAATCGAAGAGAGGGATGATGTGTGTGTGCGTGTGTGTGCACGCGCAATCGATAAAGAGTGCCATCGAATTTGTGTGTGCCCACATCAAAGATATAGAGTGGCTGGCCTACTGGAACGTGAGATGGGACATGTGCAGTTTGTCTCTGTGGCATGGATACCTACCTGTAGCGCTCGACTATCGGTGTGTGGTGGGGGAAGAGGGAGGCCCAATTAACTATAGAGGTACAATGGCTGGTATATGTGTGGAGGAGGAGAGAGGCCTACCTCATGTATTAAGGAGATCGATCTGCCTCATGTATTAAGGGAGATCGATCGGCATCCATGCATATGTGCAGGAGATGAATAAGGTTGGGAGAGAGACAGAGCTAGAGTGTTGGAGGGGGTGGTAGTGGAGTTGCTTCTAACAAATGGTGGGATAGGCTTGCTAGACAAACGGAGGGCACGCCCGCAATATCAATAAGAGAGGAGATGGCTGCTTGTTGTCTGTGCACATGCGTGTGAGAGACGGGTCAGGAGGCATGCACGAATGATGAGGGGGACGATGTGGCTGTGGTAAGCAGACATAACTACATAGGAAGATCAATCACCCTTTGTAAGAGAAAGGAGAGACATAACTTGTGAGGTACGTCGATCGATGGGGGGGTAGTTAAAGTCGATCTAGGTATATGTTGGGAGATCAATCGGTATACATGCATGTGTGTGTTAGACGCAAATGAGGCACGAGGAGAAGGATAGAGAGAGAGGGATGCATGTAGGAGGTGGTACGAGAGGCATACTATATCGAGGGGGAGGAGTGTGCGAGTACGAGAACGATGAAAAGAGTGGTGGGAGTGAGGCATGGACGGTGACAAGAGAAAAGGGGAAGCTTGTGTTTGTGCTAGGCACACCTGGCTAGAGAGGCATATCAATCGCTGTGTGCCATAAAGAAGGAGCTGGGGGGCCTACACACACTGTGGGTGAACGACCTAAAGTGAAAAGACGAATTTGCGCGATGGAGCTAGAGAATGCTGAGGGAGGGTGAGAGGGATGCGGGCGTGTGCATGCACAAGAGAAAGTTAGCGCTAGCTACAAAGATAAGAGGGTTGTGTGGGTGTAAAAGACGAATAGAGATCATATATACTACATTATAAAAAGTGAATTCGGATATTTGAAGAATTTATCATAGCGTTTCAAACCGACGGATGTGTGAATATATATAACGGTGATACACATGGTGTGGTTATGAACATGGTATACTACATTTAATACTATATTTTATCTCTACTCTTATAAAAAATGGATTTGTTTATGATGGTGTGCCTGCCATCCTGCATTATAGGCCGTCTGATTTATATCTGGCGGATAGCAAGGAAACTATGATGGTTGAAGTTGGCAACAATCATGATTGTAGATTCTTATTGAAATAGAGAAACAAATTCAAATTTAGTTCGAATTGCAGCAGTAGTATAGACATTTGGAATGCACTAAAATGTTGGTATGAGTAGGTTACATGCATTATACAGCAAGCGAAAAAATTTAATCGTACATAACATGGATTCATACTCCTCCTTCCATCTACATAGGGCATAATGAGATTTTTAAGACCGCTTTGACTATTGACAAGATTAATAGTACATGACATGCACAATGTGAAAATTATATCATTGAAAGAACTTTTCACATTTAATTTAACGGTGTGCTTTGTGTAAGTTGCATGTCATATATCATTGCTCTAATATTTGACCAAAAGTTAGCATCGAAAAACGATTAGGCCCTATATAGATGGAAGGAGGAGTAGCTTTGAATAGCATTTGTATAGTAAAACGGGCAAGACTCTCTCTTTGTGTGGTGTGAATAGTTTTATTTTTTTTTTCTTTTTGGTTGAGGGAAGTGCGAATTGATTTGGTACGCATAAGTACAATATTACGACATGTTAGGCTTGTCCTAAAATTCAACCCGCGTCTTGTTATATCCGGAAAATTCAGATATCGTGCTCCCAAAACTGGCGCCTTCACAACCCGCGCCTTGCTATCCCGAAATTACAACGCACGCGAAAACTCCCTCCAGCTGCCAAATCCCGACATGCGAAATCCCCCTTCTAACCCTGAGCCGAAAGCGCCGCTAGTTCAAATCGGTGGGGGTACTTTTGTAACACACCCTACATTTTGGACAAGCTGCCCTAAGTCATGCTTCACCCTCCCATCACCCCTTTTCGCCATTCAAATCCCAGCCGCCATAACCTCTCCGCCCAGCCGTGAAACCCCACCTCCTCCGTCCGCCACGCCACCGCTGCCCACCGGAGCCTCTTCCCCGACGACGTCGTCAACGCAACAGCTCGACGCCCTCGTCCACCTCCCGGATGAGGATCCGTCGTCCATCTCGCCGTCCGCCGGTTCAGCCGCCTGCCCTCCACCTCCAAGGAGCTGCTCTGACGATCGCCTCGTCTATCGCGGCTGCTCCATCCCCACAGCGCCGCCTTAACCTGCTCCACCGGAACCGCATCATCCTCACCAACTCCTCGGATGAAGCCGAGGCCTACTCGGCGCCACCAAAGAGGTTGTACACTCATCGCATCGCACCTTCTCCTTAACTCGACCTCCCGGCGTCGACGGTGCTCCATCCCGCACCCCCATGGAGCGGCTACCTTGAAGCCGGCGCCGCGGGCGACATCTCCACGGCAGCTCTTCCCCAGTGCGAGGCCCCTTCGGCGACAGCGTCCATACCAGCCAGATCTGCTGCTGCTGCTGCTCCGGCTCTCGCTCGATCGCTCGCTCGCCCAGCTGCTGCTGCTGCTCTCCCCCTCGCTCGTGCTGCTGCTCTGCTCCGATTAAGCCACACTTCATCGACTGAATCGACATTTGGTCATCGATTTTAGGGGTTGGGGGCTCACGAGTTAAGGAAGAACCACCAGCAGCGGGATGGGGGCTCGTCACGGAGAGGTACCCCACTATCTATCTTAGGGTTCACGCTGGGGGTGGGGCGGGGGGGTGGGGGGGGGGTCCTAGAGGGCTGGCCGGGGCGACGGTGGTGAGTTGTTTCGGGGCGGCGAGGCGGCGCTGGGGCCGACGGTTCGGCCGGTGGTGGCTGGCGGCTCAAGGGGGTGCAGGTTGAAGATGAACTGCAGGCCCTCCCTAAACTACATGTCAAGTGCCTCTCTCGCTACCATTATGCTCAGTTTCGACAAGAGTATTCAGATTCCACAGTAAATTTCAGTTTCGACAGTTAAGTTCAGAGTCAATAGTTTTTATCTCATCTGTTGTAGTCAGGTGGTTTTTGGTGATGTTAATTATACATCCATTTTACATCATCTATTGGAGATGCTATTAGAATCCCAATTGAGATTGACGATGTCTGTCTTATGCTGCTTCAGCCTTGACGTCTTACGGATCACCGGAGCTGCTCCAACGACGTAACGATCCATCACAACAGAGCAAAGGCCCTAGACGCCGCCTCTCTGATTCCTCGATCTTCCTCCACACCTCCGACAGCCACCTCTGCCTCAATCGCTTCAAATGACCAACCCAATGATGCCGAGGTCGACACGGCTATGGCAAAGAGGTTGTACACTTGTTGCATCACTTATTACTATACATTCACGCCGATCCATTAGGGCTATTTTGGTTCAACGAAAAACATCGATCCTTT
Source organism: Aegilops longissima (assembly GCA_021605205.1). NCBI lineage: Eukaryota > Viridiplantae > Streptophyta > Magnoliopsida > Poales > Poaceae > Aegilops > Aegilops longissima. The sequence goes on from CM038677.1 coordinate 235,889,502, forward strand.
GGTTGTTACCATCACTCTAAATTTCTGCATGCTCTCCTTACATAATCTCACCATATTTTTTCGTATGCATGTCGATATTGTACACAGTCATGCTGAACATGTAGAGAAAAAGAGAAGAGTTTTTGCTGGCAATACAATGTCATGCGACATCGCCCATGGTGGGTTCAATGGCAAACCCTCCCCACCCCTCTCCGCATTGTAATCCAGATGAATATATCTGTTTCGAGGCGGATTCGGACGCCACGACCACTCCTATTTACCCCCAAGGTGTTTGTTCTACCTTGGCATGATGATGTTAATCATATCATGCATATGTTGCCTTGCAAGTGCCTACTTTTGACATCATATATGTCATCCGCTTAGTTTAGACATGTTCAGTAATGCCACCTGCTTAGTTTCTATATCATATATGGGAATTATGCAGTCTCATGTCTTTTAGCCAGCCATAATATATGTTAAATGTGCAATGCCATCCTGTTTAACCAGCTATCATATATTTGAATGATATCTTGCCCATCATTTTCTTCATTACATTTCCATTTGTCGACAATGTTTGTACATTAAACTACTCTTCCTGTGAATCAGCCATTTGGGTGGGAGATGGAAAAATCTGGAGTTGAAAACAAGGCCTTCAGAGCAGACAATGCTACCGTCAAGCAGATCTCTTGTTGGGTCCCGATAGCTCCTCGTAGATGGATTAGAGACAGATGACCAGTCCTATTCCCCACCGAGGTGTATGCTCTAACTTGGCACGGTTATATCGCTCATATCATGCATACAAGTGTCTTGCATTGCATAGTTTAGGCATCATATACACAATATTCAACACCATGTTCTTAGTCAGACATCATATCGAATGCCCTCTGTTTAGCATATAAATCATATATGTGAATTAAATGATGCAATCCTGATTACTTAGATAGCATGTAGGTGAATTATGTCAGGCGATCCTGTTTAGTTATTCATCATATCTTTGAATTATGTTATGCTATGCTATCCAGTTTAGATAGACATCATATATGTGAAATTATGTCATGCTATCCGCTTTAGTTAAACAATATACATGTCAACTATTTCATGCCCTCTTTTTCCACACTATATGTTGCATCATCTCTCATACAATGTCTGTACATTCATCTATGTTTCTGTTTATCAGCCATTTGAATTGGAGCGGTGATGCCAGTATTCAGCGGACTAAAACACGGTCTTCAAATAAAACAGTGCTACCTCTTGGTGGAGATAGCACCCGCTTGTACATGCACAAGAACCAGCCCTACCACACATAACCCAAACTCTCACAGATTGTACCCTACTACGATGGATAGAGAACCAGCTTCACCCAATCTAACCCCAACCCCAGCCGATAGTAACCAGTTCTGTTGACACAGCACCATCTCCACCACAGAGCTCCCAAACAAGAGCAGTTAGTAAGGTAGTTCCAAAGTGCCCAAAGGGCTAGTACTATCACGGCGAACCCCAACTCCACCAGCTAGTACGCCTATTCCTCGTGGAGGAAGCACAACCAGCTAGTCGTAGTTTAGCATCTATCGCATTTGATGTTGTTAAATCGATATGCGTATCTTCCCATCTTGGAAATATTATATCAAGATGAAGGAAAATGCCGATTGCAGTGTGTTTGTCCAGGAGATATGTGTAAGTAATGTTATTCATGGCAATTACTTTGCTTCGTCCCATACATCCTACCTCCATGATGGTTATAATACAGCAAATTTTCCCATTTTTCTCAATTGAGAAGGACCGATTTGGAAACTCGGGATGAGGTAACCTGTGCTAATACCTCTGCTATCTTCAAGAATGCTTGGTGGCGTATTGGAATTACTCAAGAAAACGTATTTCACCGCAAAGAAACTCATCAAATTCCTTACGCTCTCCTAAGACACATTTATCGGACGATGATCGGGAACGCTTTGTTCATCATCGTCCCGAACCAAGAATGTGGTAAGGTCTATGAGCTCATTTTCTATTTTTAAGTATTATATTCTTGCGTCTTACTGTACTCTGTTCATGTAGAACAAGTGCCTAAACCTGAAGAACAATTGTTCTAATTTAAGATTCCATTGCTACCATAGGACATAGATATATGTTTGTTTGATGCTTTTATTATGTACTAGTACTTGGCAATAGAAGACTTGGTAGTTTAATCCTGTCCACCTTACTAATGAACTGATTGATCGAAATGAGTTTCATATACAAGTACATGCTAAACTTGTTATGTGTCTGCTTGTTTCTTCTTTTAGAATGCTGACAAAATATTGGGGAAGAGTGCCTTATTAAGCAACGGTAAAGGAAGTAATGCAGATAAGGTTCAGGATAGTGACACATCGTGTCTTGGTTTAGTGCTGGAGTTACTGGCCACTACCGCTTGCACAAGCTATTCAAACTCACGGTCTGAATCAGTTCGGTTTCTTGAGTCTCAATTAGAAGCTGAAAGACATCGATCAGCTGTGCTGCGACAAGAAGAGGAAGGACTGCGGAAGTCCCTGGAGCATTCAGATGCATACTTTTTGGTGCAACAACAAGCGTTGGAGGATTTTAGTGCCAAACAGGACAAAGCTAATCAGCTTGCTAAGCTTATTGCCAGCATGGTGGATACCCAGGATAACGTTTCTTGAGCTCTTCTGAAGTTGTTTAAGTTATGCTCTTGTTTTGCTGCGCGGTTATTTGCCATGGTGGCCAATTTTGACGGCCCAGTGTATATGATATGCTGCTTTGTTCCCTATATTTGCACTGGTGGCGAACTTTGATGCCCAGTGGATGTAATATTTGTAATAGCCGTGATAGCCTAGCGTTAGTTGCTTGCTTATTTATTTCCTTGTTGTCTTGTTTATTTGTTTGCTTCTAGTCATTGCAGATATTTTTCCGCGGTTAACTAGTGGTTGCAATAACCTATTTTTTAAAACTAGGCCACAATAACCATAGGCTAATATTTACTTGTAGTGACTTTGGGCCTCCATCGGGTCAGAAACAGTGGGCCTTCTACGGGTCAGAGAAACAGAGGGCCTTCTATGGGCCATAGAAACAATGGGCCTTCTACGGTCAGATCATCAATGGGCCTTATACGGGTCAGATGATCGACACAAACATGGGCCAATAACATGCCGCATTATGGCCGTAAACGGGCTAGAGTTGGAATCGTCCGTTCATGGGCCGACCGTAACGGGCCATCGTTAATAGGCCGTATTTGATGACGCTATGAAAACGGACCAACGTATTAACGGACCACAAACGGGCCTACTGTAACCACGGGCTGAATTTGGCCCACAAGCAGAAAATGACAGTAACGGGCCGTAAGTAAACGAATGTTGGAAATGAGCCCAAGAATAAATGGGCTCTGAGAAGGTCGAAAGATAACATGGGCTGGAAACGGCCCAACGGAATAACGGGTCGTTAATGGGTATAAAGTGATACACTGTTTATGACGGGCCAGTTTCACCACGGGCCGTTAATGGATGTAAAGTGATACACTGTTCATTACGGGCCAGTTTCACCACGGGCCGTTAATAGGCCAAGAGTTACATAGGGCCTCATATGGGCCGAAAGACGTCATGGGCCATACATGGGCTAGAAGTGGAAACGGGCTGGAATCATATTGGATGGCCCAGATGACGCTACTGGGCCTAATCCGAATAGGGCGTAATGGGCCTTGGGTTAGCGGGCTGTAAATGGGCTATATGCGAACAGGCCGTTAACAGGCTTTCCATGGGCCGGCCCGCCACCTTTTGACCAAGTCAAACGGGCCGGCCTTTTCACAGGAATGGGCCTCTGTTGGGCCGTGCCACGTGTCGACGTATCATAGGCGCCTATCTGACCCACTGACGAGCTGACACGTGTTTCGTCCGGCCAGTAAGAATTTTACACGTGGAAATTTCCCATTGGTTGGGGCTGTTAACGGGTTATCGGATCCAAAACCCGACCCGATAGCTTAACGGCGATCCGTTACGGTGGATGCCACATGTCGGTCACCCTTGACGAAAGCACTTCGGTGACGCGCGATTTATCGTCATGGAAGTGGACACTTCCGTGATGATAATTTTGGTAATGTCATGGAACACTTATATGACAACACAGGTATGACTATCTTGATTCTGTCATAAATTTGTCATGGATGTACATGCATGACAAAAAAAGCGACCTACTGTGACAAACACGTATCATCATGGAAGTGTATTTTTTTTGTAGTGAAAGCTGTCGCGTGTGTTTGAAATCTGACCGTTGGACACATGTCAGTTCCTTAATGACCCAGGGTCATTTCGGACAAATCAGGTCGGGTTGCCTCCTAGCTATAAATAGCCCACCCCCTACACCATAAATTGGTGGCTGCTCAGAGTTAGTGCAAGGCTTTTGTCATTTGAGAGCAACCCACCTCCGAAGCATTTGAGAGAAAGATCCTTGCAAGGAAAAATCCCAAAACACCCAGAGCCAAAGAGTGTTAGGCATCACTAAAGTATTTCTGTCCGCGTGATCTGAAGACTTGCTACACTTGAGGACTGTGAATCCTCCAGCCGGTTAGGCATCGCGTTCTGAGCATCCAGGAGTCATTGTGGATTGCCAGTGAACGAAGTCTGTGAAGGTTTGGAAGTATACCTTGAAGACTTACCAGAGTGATTAGGCGAGGACTAAGTGTCCTTAGCTCAAGGGGAATAAGGTGAAGGCGCAGTCTTCTGAGTTGAATCTCAGCCTCACTAACCAGACATACAGTTGTCACAACAACTGGAACTGGTCCAACAAATCCTTGTCCTCAACAAGCAACTGGTTCTATCTCTTACCTCTCTTTACTTACAGTTTGTCTTCGTGAAATCATTGCCTGCCTGTCTGATCTGATTATCTTCACTGTGTGAAAACTGTTGTTGTTTGGCTTCATGCTATCTTCCATCCTAATCCATACTACCTAGCTGCTAATAGTCTTCGTGCTTCCACCTCATTGCTTTCTTGACTATGGCATGTCTAGTGTAGTCTACCTTCCGTTGTATATCAATAGGTTCATTTCTACCGTTTGTCTTCGAAACCCCCATGTTTTGAAGACATTCATAAAAATCGCCTATTCACCCCCTGATGCGGAGCATCCCACGTTCATCCCCATGTACACTCCCACTACTCTCCAAGCCCCAAGTGGACATATGACGAGACCTCGAACAAACGCCATTGGACACAAGGTGAACTCGCTCCTCTCCGAACCTTCACTTCCCACATGTGAGACATGGTTACTACCTCAAATATATGTGCTATGCATGACCAGGAACAAGGAGGAAGACCATGGACAAGACGGCGAGGACACCAAGTACACGGACCAAGAGAAGAAGCTGCCTGAAGCTATAGCGGCGGACGTCCGACCAGGACCGGACGTCCGACGACTCGAGCTCGGACGGCCGGGCCCTCCGGACGACCGTGCAGCGACCACCGAACGAATCTGCGGACATCCGAAGAACTCCGGACGTCCGGGACCCCATGAGCCTCCGGACGACCGGCCCCTCCGGACGTCCGATCAAGCGCACCCGAGCGAACCCACGGATGTCCGAAGAGCTCGGACGTCCGGACCTTCCGAGCCTCCGGACGACCGGAACCCTCCGGACGTCCGGCGCTATCTCACAAGACCGTGTATTGGACCGAGTCCATGTATCCTCCACTTACCCCTTCGCGCCCATGACTATATATACTCCTCCACCTCCTCCTAGTTAGGGTTAGCGTTGATTTAGCTCATTAGATAGAGTCATCATCCATACGGATCTACTCCACGAGAGAGACCGCGGCCCCTCTTCGGAGAAGATCCACCTTGGATTCAAGACCTCCCTTTGCGGAGAAGACCATCATCAAGACCTCCTCACGGAGAAGAACGGCTACCGTTTGTATCGTCCTTTGTTGACCTTGAATCATGTATCTCCCTTTGTGTTCATCGATCTAGCACATGTGTGATTGATATTGTTGGTTTGAGTGATTCTCTTGGGTTTTCCCCGTGATTTCCCTCGTGTTCTTCCGCTTGTTCTTCGTGTTTCCCCGTAGGATCCACTCCAAACGTGAAAGATCGTCCCCATAGGGTTCTGCCCTACATCATCTTGGATCAGAGCAAGGTTGATCACGTTTTTGGAGCCCCTACCCCGTGTTTTCTAGCTTGATTTTGTTGCGTTCTTCCCCAATTTCGAAAATCCCCACCAAAAATAGCTCCAATTTTTTTTTTGTGATTTGTTAGTGTGATGATGTTTTGTTGATTTTGATCCATGGATTTGCTTGGTTTTGAGTGGATCTAGCATTTCCCCAATTTTCCCCGTCTTTCATCCACGAAATCCCGCTAATTTTGACCCCAAAATCCCAAAATTCCGCCCAAAATCGTGTCCCGAAACTCGCATCTCGCGTTGACCCCGACCCACCGGATGACCGACATTTTTACGGACGTCCGGAGCCCCAGGAACGACCGGACGTCCGACCTTTTCCGGACGACCGGAACCCCTAACCCGCACCGAATTTACGGATTTCCGACCTTTCCGGACATCCGACGCCCCGGACATCCGACCTTTTCGGACGTCCGTAACCTGTAGTTTCAGACTTCGGCTGATTTTTGTTTTGTCCATAACTAATTCATCCGAACTCCGATTTTGACGTTCTTTAGCTCGTTTTGAAGCTATTGACATCCCCCTTCCAACAAAAATACCACCAAAATCATTTGACTCTATCAAATGTTTGGAACTTTGTCATCTTTGCCTAGGGCTTCCACCACATCCTCCGCTACTCCACCACCGACTTCTGCGACCTAACCAATTTTGTTCCTCTTGGTTGTTTGAGTAGTGACTTGAGTCTCCTAAGGTGTTTAGGCTACTTAGGGACGGTTGCTTCTTCTTCAACCACCACCACCACTTCCGCATAGGCGTGCCCACCATACACTTCCGCCACCCCCAACTTAACCCAATAGTTGTTTGAGCTTGTTTGAGTTGTGGCTTGTGTCTCCTAAGGTGTTTCGGCTACTTAGGGACGGTAACTTCAACTCCGAAACGTGTATAGACCATCATTCCACTTCCGCATTGCCGAGTGCAAACCACCACCGCATTCCTGCTACCACCATTTTGACATTTGACGTTTGAGATTTTGAGTTCGCGGTTTTTCCGTTTCCTAAGGTGTTTCGGCTACTTAGGGACGAATCTCCATCATCTTGGTTTCTACATCAAGAACACCGCTACTCATCATTGCCGGACGGTAACCTCCATATCATCTTGGTATCCCTCCATTGTATATTCCCCTTGCCATTGCATTGTTAACCCCTAGCCTTACTTTTGCGTTACTTGCCTATCGAGACTAGCCATTTGAATATTGCCGGCAACGTTACTTGTGCACATTAGTGATCATTCATCTACACCATCCATTGCATACATACCATATCATATTGGTATCATATCATCCATTGTGTCACAATATCGTTCCCGCATATACACAATAGCTATCTTGGTTTGTGCATTGTGCAAAAGTGGCCATACAAAAAAAAGAAATAAAGCTTTTAAGCAAAAAGAGAAAGAGCAAAGAAGCTTGTAAGCAAGTGCCATAGCATCATACCACATTGCATATAAGATTGTCATATCCGATCATCTTGGATCATCTTGAGAGAAACACCGGGAACCATACATACATAGCATACTTGGGATACAAAGTTTATCCATTTTGCATCTTATAGGTTGTGCACAAGTGTCGTATCCGCCTATTGAGAAATCGTGCTAGCGTCTCTCTTGAGTTGTGCAACACGAGCGTTTTGGTGGATTCCACATTTTGAGCTCATTCCTTGGTTGCACGGCCCCATTTATCTATCCGTGTGTGTGTTTCCGTGTACCTTTCATTGCTATTGGTCTACTTGTTTCGCTTGCAAATTTGTGAATCTCTTTCAACATTATTGACTCTTGCTAACATTTAGCATTAAATTTTTGTGCCACTATCCTCACCGAGCTCCACCATAAGCTTTACTTGTGTAGGTGTGAGAAACTAACAAGAATTGGTACCAATTGTGCTATTTCCTTGTTACACATTGAGTGATCATTGATCCATTTTCAACATCGGTCAAGGTACATTTGGTATAAGTTCTTCTCTTTCTCCCACTCATATTTGCTCGAGTTTTGTGATGGATAGGCAAGGCATTTCATCTCCGGTCTTCGACAACAACGACGGCGTGAACAACTACATCACCAAAGCGTCAATCTTTGATCTACAACGACAAATGCAAGGCGCACAATCAAGATTGCAAGAGCGCATGGAGAACCTCTCCATCGACATTCATCTCTCTGAAGCAAGGAAAAGGGACTACATCGACAAGAAGCTTTCCGCACATAAGGAGGAGCAAGATGCAAGGATGGAGGAGATTAGAGCCTTGATCAAGTCTTCTTCCCCTTCGTCATCCTCAAGGCGGCGACATTCAAGACACAAGTCTTCGGAGCACGAAAGCGATGCAAGTGCAAATCGTCCTCGTCCACATCTACATGGCGGCCACCATCACATTCGTGATCCACATCGTCATGAAGGGCAAGTCACCTCCAAGCATCATGTGCACGACAACGACACCATCATCATGAAGATGCTCCACAAGCGCAAGTGCACAAGTCCCAACAAGCCCTACTTCGCGCCAAGTCCAAGCTTCAAGAGCACAAAAGGAGACCGCGAGACGACCACCACCAAGACGACGCTACGACTACAACAATCACTTCGGCATCTTTGCCAAGTGCTATCAAGGCATCTTCGCCTTTGGACGTACGGCATCTTCGCCTACTTCCCACGAGTACGCCTACTACGACTTCATCAAGTCCAAGGTGACCACCTACGAGCGAGGGCGACACTTCCATCTTCGGAAGCCCCTCAAGGAAGATGGCCGAGCATGGGACATTCCCTTCGGTCATGGAGACGAGCTATGAGGTGCCACATCATATGGGCCTCCAACAACAAGACGACGACAAGACGGTCGAGCAAGGGCCATCCCCTTCGACCACGGCGACGAGCGCGAACCACTTCAACAACATGAAGACGACGCCCACATTGGACTCATACTCCGAGTCAAGCTACGCGACCGTGCATGGAGACATTTGCACCTACATCTCTCTGGCACCCAAATATGTCGAGATGCCCCATTTGCCATGTGAGGAGAGCCACCACCCCATGAGTGACATGAGTGACTCCACCATACGTGACATTGAGAGCATTTCCTATGAGAGGATGAGTGTGACCACCACTAGCCCCACACATGAGAGCATGCCACACATCCTATGTGAGGTTGAGCGCCATTTGAGTGACTCCACCCACCATACGAGTGAGAGCATCCTTGAGGGAGTGAGTGAGCCACAACACTTAGTGAGTGAGGTAGTTGACACAGCACATGAGGCCACTATGATTTCTAACGACTTAACCTCTACTCCTAGTGTGTTTTCTTCTTCGGTGCTAGGTCTCCTACATGACGACAAGCCTATCCTCGATGAGTCCATACCTACATTGGAGACGATGATGGCCATGATGGACGATGATACACCCCCCACATGGTTCCATCACGATGAAGATGACAACGAATGGATCGTTGACACCTCACTTACAACACATGAGCGACGCTCCAAAGGTAACATAGGTGATGGTGCTTCTCTTGTCCCACTAGTGGACTCTCTTGACATCGATTGCTCCCATGATGTTGACCCACCTATTACCATGCTTCATGCTAGTGAAACTTCTTCATGCCTTGACTTACCTATTTATGATGAATATGATGATGAGCATGTTGAGTTGCCTAGTTGTGATGCTATGCTCCATAGGACATCTTGTGAAAATTCTATTGGTCACTTCATGTTTGACAATCCATTGACCTTTTCATATGCTATGAGTGAGATCTCACATATTGCCTCATTTCAATCTCAACATAGTAACTATGAATGCCCCATTAAAATCAATTCCATTTGTACTTATGGCATAGATGACGAGATGATGGTCATTGGCTTTTGCTTCTCTTGTGATGATATTGCCATGCTTCCTTTACATGATTTGCGCAATTCATCTACTATTCCATGCCATGATCACATTGTTCCAAATATGCATTGTTGTGGATGTTGTCAATATTCTCCACGTGATGTTTCTACTCTTGCTCATGAGGAGACCCCCATAGTTTCCTCATACATGTTTGGAGATTTTGATTCATCCCATCCTTTGCATGATTTCCATGATTGCTTGCACCATATGCATTCCATGAATAACAATGCTCTAGATATTGCTCATGATGCATTACACAATTTGAGTCTCCATTATGCTATACATAACAACAAACCTATCATGATGGATGACATGTTTCTATATCACGCATCTCATTTATTTGAGCATTGGATATTTTGTGCTAACCGACACATGCATGTGCGCATCATGATGGATGATGTGTACATATATCATGCACACACAATTTTTCCTTTGTCTTTGTTTTGTGTAGGTACTCATGTATACTCGTCAACTTCTCAATCCCAAGAGTTGACGAAACGAGCTCTTGAGAGCAACGATGACTTGGGATCACGTGGACTTTCATTCCCACCATTCCTTTTGCGCAAAGACTACGCGCATCTCTTCTACTTGGCTCTCACACGGCTATGGGCTATTTACCACTTGTCACCTTATGCTCATTTTACCGTGTTCACATTGCATGCTATACTTGCTTCTATGCCTTTGCCATGCAATTGTGACCCTTGCTTGCATCTACCCATGTTTCATCATTATGCCACTTCTATGCGTATTTGCATGCTTGGTGGAGATCCGTGGTACTATTGCCATGTTTATCATGTGCCCCATGCTATTGATGCTTATTGTGTTGGGAGAGTCATGATGGCCCATTGCTATTTACATATGGTCTCTCGCCAATACATTGATGACATTTTACTCATATCTTGCTTTCATGCTTGTGCTATGTCATGTGAATTATTCATGCACACTATTTGCACCAATGACATGCTTGCCATGATTCCTTCTAGTATGTTGCATCTTCACACTACTAGCTTGCTTGACTTGATACCTATGATTTCTTGCTATGTTGCATCACCCATGTTCCACTATTACTCGCTTTCTTGGGTTGATGACATATATGTTCATGCCTCTCACATGATATATCGTGACCTTCGTCTCTTGTCTCCATTAGTTGCACCTCTCATATGCCATTATAGTGAGTGCATCCATGCTATGCTTCTTCATCTTGGAGACTTGGACATATTACTTGTGATGCATGATTGCTTACTTGAGCCTATTGTCCTTGGTTGTTCTTGCATCATATGCCTCCATACTATGAAACGCTCCCTTGTACTTTCTTATGATGAGCATGATGCATACACTTGTTGGGTATCCTACCACTCGAATGATAGGTTTTGCATTTCCGCTAACCTCATTTGTTTTTCCGAGTGTTTGTCATGTTCTTTCATTTTGGAGGTTTCACAAGGCGATGCCGTTATGCGACAACTTGGTCATGCGAAGGCATACACGACGTGCAACACCATCATTTGCGAGAATCTACTAAAGGTGAACTCCTTCCCTTTGAGCCATCCTCAAGTTTGCATATTGGATGGGTCACTCTTTCATTGTTGTTTCCTTCTTATTATCTACATGATACATCTATTGGATGGAGGACCGACCTTGGACATCGACTCTATGGACCTTCACATTGAGGAGCGCTGGGACTTATTGGATGCACCTTCGGTTTTCCACTCTTGCCACAACATCGAGCATTGGTATACCAACACCTCCATATTTGTTGATTGTGCTCATACTCATGCTCGATGGACATATCATACTCACCACAAATTTGCGTCTTATGCATGGATTGACTCACATTATGATTGCCTTGTTGCACCTATTCCCATGTCATCCATGATATATGAGCTTGTGCACTTCCTTAGCAAATTTGTTGTGATCTTTCTTGATGGCATATTCATACATCGTGATCATATTGCCTACCATCAATTGCATGATAACATAATCATATTGAGCATCCATTGCCATATTCATGCTATTGATAAACCGTCTCACTATGACATTATTTTGCACCGTGGTTGCATTGATCACATTCACGACACCTTTGTGTGCCCAATGCATGAATTTTCTCTCATGAATGCTTTACATGTCATTTTACATCATTTGGATAAGCATTTCATGCCTTGTCATCAACAATTCCTTTGGACGGACTCATTCTTACATGATGGACACTTTGTGTGCGTTAACCATTGTATTTTCGAGTGTTGCTTGTGTTTGCTCTTTTTGCATGTCTATCACTCCGGCGACACCTTGGACTACTTGGATTGCGCCATGTCTTCAACTTCGTCCAACTACAAGTCCGTCTACGACAACCGTTTCCATGGTGATGAGGATCACGATCCGAGGTCAGATCTTTCCCAAGGGGGGGGGGAGATGATGTGGAGCATCCCACGTTCATCCCCATGTACACTCCCACTACTCTCCAAGCCCCAAGTGGACATATGACGAGACCTCGAACAAACGCCATTGGACACAAGGTGAACTCGCTCCTCTTCAAACCTTCACTTCCCACATGTGAGACATGGTTACTACCTCAAATATATGTGCTATGCATGACCAGGAACAAGGACGAAGACCATGGACAAGACGGCGAGGACACCAAGTACACGGACCAAGAGAAGAAGCTGCCCGAAGCTACAGCGGCCGGACGTCCGACCAGGACCGGACGTCCGACGACTCCCAGGCTCCAGACGACCGGGCCCCTCCGGACGACCGTGCCAGCGACCACCGAACCGAATCTGTGGACATCCGAAGAACTCCGGACGTCCGGGACCCCACGAGCCTCCGGACGTCCGACCGAAGCGCACCCGAGCCGAATCTACGGATGTCCGAAGAGCTCCGGACGTCCGGACCTTCCCGAGCCTCCGGACGACCGGAACCCTCCGGACGTCTGACGTCTGCTCACAAGACAAATGTATTGGACCGAGTCCATGTATCCTCCACTTACCTTCTTGGCCCATGACTATATATACTCCTCCACCTCCTCCTAGTTAGGGTTAGCGTTGATTTAGCTCATTAGATAGAGTCATTATCCATACCGGATCTACTCCACGAGAGACCGCAGCCCCTCTTCGGAGAAGATCCACCTTCGATTCAAGACCTCCCTTTGCGGAGAAGACCATCATCAAGACCTCCTCACGGAGAAGAACGGCTACCGTTTGTATCGTCCTTTGTTGACCTTGAATCATGTATCTCCCTTTGTGTTCATCGATCTAGCACATGTGTGATTGATATTGTTGGTTTGAGTGATTCTCTTGTGTTTTCCCCGTGATTTCCCTCGTGTTCTTCCGCTCGTTCTTCGTGTTTCCCCGTAGGATCCACTCCAAACGTGAAAGATCGTCCCCATAGGGTTCCGCCCTACATCACCCCCCCTCTAGTCGATAACTAGCACTTTCAAAGAAGATCCATGACCGGCGTGACAACGACGATGGAGAAGTCTCGGTAGCGAAGCGCTTCGTCTCCGGCGATGACGGAAGCTAGCAATGGCTCTAGGGTTTGAGCAAGACGGTGAGGGGGGGGGGTAAGAAATAATGACCGCAAGGGGGTGTATTTATAAGGAAGGATGACGACTGAGTGAATCAACTGCCCCTGGCGGTTCACATCTGAGGGACACTTGGCATGCATGCAACAGCTTAAACATTGTGCCATGACCCCACGCACGTGTGTTGTAGGATGGTCGTTCTGGCTTCTCTGTATTCAGGCAAAAAGGATAGAGATAATAAAAGCATTTTAAATGTTTATCTCTATGTCTTCGACTGACAAGGACACAGTGAAGACAATCGACATGTGTCAATAGAATGCATAGGTAGAGATAGAGAGATTTGGAGAGATGAGCACAAAAGTCATAACTATAAGTGAATGTTGTAGATGATGAATATATATATATATATATATATATATATATATATATATATATATATATATATATATATATATATATATATGTATGTATGTATAAGTATTGAGGAGCAATGAAAACCAAACCAACATTGTGAAGATAAATCAATGTTGAAGACAAACCAACTATGAAGATAATGTAATATGACGCCAAACAAAAATCTTCAAGATAAGTTGGTGGTGGAGTTACCCATCGTATAGGAAGTATTAGACCCAGACACGGCGCACAATTATCATGGCGCTCTGAATTCAAATTTCCACATTAATGTATTCACACTCAGAGGGTATGTCTTCATGAAATGAAGGCATACGTTACTTTGTGTGTTGCGCACCACTACAAAAAATACACTTCCGTGATGATACATGTTTGTCATAGTAGGTCACGTTTACTGTCATGCATGTACATCCTTGACAAATTTATGACAGAATCAAGATAGTCATATCTGTGCTGTCATAGAAGTGTTCCATGACATTACCAAAATTATCATCACGGAAGTGTCCACTTCCATGACGATAAATCGCGCGTCATGGAAGTGCTTTCGTCAAGGGTGACCGGCACGTGGCATCCACCGTAATGGGACACCGTTAAGCTATCGGGTCCGGTTTTGGATCTGATAACCCGCTAACATCCCGGACCAATGAGGATTTTCCACGTGTAAAATTCTCATTGGCCGGAGGAAACATGTGTTGGCTCACCGTTGGGACAGATGTCATCCATTCATTGGACAGGAGGCGCCTATGATACGTCGACACGTGGCACAGCCCAACAGAGGCCCATTCCGGTGAAAAGGCCGACCCGTTTGACTTGGTCAAAAGGTAATGGGCCGGCCCACGAAAAGCCTGTTAACGGTATGTTCGTATATAGCCCATTTGTGGCCCGCTAACTCATGGCCCGTTACGACCTATCCGAATTAAGCCCAGTAGCTTCATCTGGGCCTTCCAATATGATTCCAGCCCATTGTAACTTCCGGCCCATGTATGGCCCATGATGTCTTTCGGCCCAAACGAGACCATTTGTAACTCTTGGCCCATTAACGGCCCATGGTGAATCTAGCCCACAATGAACAATGCACCCCTTTATACCCATTAATGGCCCATTATTCCATTGGGCCGTTTCCAACCTGTGTTATCTTTCGGCCTCTCAGGGCCCATTTATTCTTGGGCTCATTTCCAGCATTCGGTTACTTACGACCCATCATTGGCCTTTTCTGCCTGTGGGCCAAATTCAGCCCGCGGTTACAATCGACCCGTTTGCGGCCTGTTACTCCGTTGGGCTGTTTTCATAACGTCATCAAATATAGCCGATTAACGATGGCCAATTATTGTCGGCCCATGAACGGCCAAATCTAGCCCGTTTACGGCCCATAATGCGATCTGTTATTGGCCCATGTTTGTCCTATCGATCATACGACACATAGAAGGCCCATTGATGCTACGGCCCGTAGAAGGCCCATTGATGCTACGGCCCGTAGAAGGCCCATTGATGCTACGGCCTGTAGAAGGCCTATTCTTTCTATGGCCCTAAGAAGGCCCATTGTTTCTACGGCCCGTAGGAGGCCCATGGTAACTGCAGTAAATATGTAGCCCATGGTTATCGTGGCCTAGTTTTAAAAAATAGGTTATTGCGGCCACTAGCAAACCGCGGAAAGAGAACTGCACTGACTACAAGCAAACAAATAAACAAGACAACAAGGAAATAAATAATCAAGCAACTTACGCTAGGCTATAACGGCTATTACACATATTACATCCACTAGGCATCAAAGTTCGCCACCAGTGCAAATATAGGGAACAAAGCAACATATCATATACACTGGTTGTCAAAGTTGGCGACCAGTGCAAATAAATGCCGCAGCAAAACAAGTCCAGAACTGAAACCACTTCAGAAGAGCTCAAGAAACAATATCCTGGGTACCCATAATGCTGGCAAGATTCTTAGCAAGCTTATTAACTTTCTCTTGTTTGGTGCTTAAATCCTCCAACACTTGTTGTTGGACCAGAAAGTATGCATCTGAATTCTGCAGGGACTTCCTCAGTCCTTCGGCTTCCTGTCGCATAACATCTGATCGATGTCTTTCAACTTGAAGTTGAGACTCAAGAAGCCGAACTGATTAAGGCAGCGAGTTCGAAGAGCTGGTGCCAACTGTAGTAGCCAGTAACTCGAACACTACATCAAGACAGGACTTTGGGGTTGTCTCAGTGTCTTCAATATAGTGTTTATCAGCTTTCTTGGAGACCAACAGGGATGTCTCACTATCTTGAACCTTATCTGCATTACTTCCTTTACCATTGCATAACGGGGTACTCTTCTCCAATATTTTATCCGCATTCTAAAAGAGAAACAAACAAACACATCACAGGTTTACAGTGTAGCATATGAAATTCATTTTGGTAAACCAGTTAGGTAGTAAGGTGGACAGGATAACAGCATGAAACAAACATATATCTATGTAGTATGGTCACTATATGGTCTATATCATTCTAGTTAATGTTGCCAAATCAAGATAGATACAGTTTTTATGATATCTATTTAAGACAAAGCAGCATAGACAGAATATAAGTGTGGGAAACTACACAGCAATAACAACACTTGTAATGTGCATGGCATGAGAACATAACTGTTTATTCAATTGAAACTGAAATCAACATAGAGCAAGTTACAACAGCAAACACGTTAAAGAAACAGGTTCAAAACATACCTGTTGCACCATTGGAGTTTCAATTACATCCTTCAATTTGAAATTAGTTGGTATGTGTAAATACAGTGATGTAAGAGCAAAGTAGTATGAACCATAGCTACGAAACCTGACCTGAACAATTCTTCTTCTGTTTTAAGCGTTGACTTGGGGTTCGAAGTGGTGGTCCTCGTGCTTTAGGCACTGTAGTTGCCTTACTAACTGCTCGTGTTTGGGTGCTCTGTGGTGGAGACGGTGCTGTATCAACTGGAACTGGGTTACTATCTGCTGGGGTTGGGGTTAGAAGGGGTGTAGTTGGTTCTCTGTCCAACTGGGTAGGGGTACAATCTGCGTGAGTCTAAGTTATGTGTGGTGGGGCTGGTTCTTGGGCAAGTACAACCGTGGTTCTATCTGCATCGACAGGGAGCACAATCTTTTCTGAAGACCGTGTTTTTACTCCCACAGATACTGCCATCACCCCCTCCAATTGAAATGGCTGATAAAGAAGAAAAGTAATTGAATGTACAGATATTGTAAGATAGATAGGTGCAATGGATAGTAGGGAAGAAAACAGGGCATGAAATAATTCACATTTATGTTTTCTAACCAAACAGAATAGCAGGACATAATTTCACATATATGATGGCTAATTAAACAGGATAGCATGACACAATTTCAAATGTATGATGGCTAACTAAACAAGATAGAATGACATAATTCAAAATATGATGACTATGTAAATAGGATGAGATGATATAACTATATTATGTCTTTACAAAATGGGTTGGCATGCCATAATTCAGGTACATGCTTTCTATGTAAACATCTTGGCATGATATAATTCAAATATATGATTTATATACTAAGCAAGTGAGCAGAGGAAATCACATATATGATGTGTCAACTAAGGAGATGGCATTCAATATTGTGCATTTGATGTAAAAACTAAGCATTGTGTCGGTGTCAAAACCGGCGGATCTCGGGTAGGGGGTCCCGAACTGTGCGTCTAGGCGGATGGTAACAGGAGACGAGGGACACGATGTTTTTACCTAGGTTCGGGCCCTCTCGATGGAGGTAAACCCCTACTCCTGCTTGATTAATATTGATGATATGGGTAGTACAAGAGTATATCTACCGCGAGATCAAGGAGGCTAAACCCTAGAAGCTAGCCTATGGTATGATTGTTGTTCGTCCTACGGACTAAAACCCTCTGGTTTATATAGACATCGGAGAGGGATAGGGTTACACAGAGTCGGTTACAATGGGAGGAGATCTACATATCCGTATCGCCAAGCTTGCCTTCCACGCCAAGGAAAGTCCCATTCGGACACGGGACGAAGTCTTCAATCTTGTATCTTCATAGTCCAAGAGTCCGGCCAAAGGTTATAGTCCGGCTATCCGGACACCCCCTAATCCAGGACTTCCTCAGTAGCCCTTGGACTAGGCTTCAATGACGACGAGTCCGGTGCGCAAATTGTCTTCAGCATTGCAAGGCGGGTTCCTCCTCCGAATACTTCATAGAAGATTTTGAACACAAGGATAGTGTCCGGCTCTGCAAAACAAGTTCCACATACTGCCGTAGAGAGAATAATATTTACACAAATCTAATCTGCTGACGTATCCCGCAGCGTGACATCACACCACGACCAAGCCTTTATTCTAATCACTTTTACTGTCCCACCTCAGCGCGTTTTGCGAGGCGGTTTCCTTGGCACGTCTTATCGAAGCAGAGATCGTGTTCCCTTTATTTATGGGATTCTCATTAACATGGACGTGGGTAACCCAGTCGCGCCCGTCGGTACGTCTCCTCAATCAAAAGCGAGTCCCAAACGGTCACGGGGAGGGCTCTCGGTATTCAACCTCTTTATAAAGAGACCAAGGCTCGACTCCTTTCTTTCAATCTCGATCGAATCCGCCTCTCGCCTCGAGTTCCAACACCCAAAGCTCCAGATTTAGGCGCTTCGGACCTTCGATGATGTCCGGCTCCGACCTTCGAGGCCGGTGGATGCCTTCCTCCGTTACGTAAGAAGACGTGCTAAAGCTAAGAGATGTCAGGTATCTAACCAGCGAAATCTCGCATAGGCTGCCTGCTCAAGGGCAGGTTATTCCCACTCCCAAGCCTGGTGAGAGCGTGGTGTTCGTATCTCACTTCCTCCGAGGGCTAGGCTTTGCGACGGATCCCTTCGTGAGGGGGCTTATGTTCTATTATGGGCTGGAATTTCAAGACTTAGCTCCGGAGTCCATCCTCTACATTTCATCATTCATCGTCGTGTGTGAAGCCTTCCTCCGCATTACTCCTCACTTCGTACTATGGCTCAAGACCTTCAAAGTAGAGCCGAAGATGATCAAGGGACAGCACACAGAATGCGGAGGTGCTGTTATAAGCAAGAATGCTGGCGCTCCATGGCCCGAGGGCTCTTTTCAAGAGGAGTTCAGCTTATGGCAACGAGAGTGGTTTTATATCACAGCTCCCAGGGGCACCAAGTGGGTGGCGCCACCTGCTTTTCGCTCGGGTCCCCCACCACAGCTAGCGTCATGGGTCAATAAAGGGTTGGACTGGGGGCCGTCCAAGGACGTGCCCTTGTTGCAGGGCCGCATTCGAGATCTCCTAGAAAGAGACATCAGTCTGGTCGTAGTGACGCAGGTCATGTTGATTCGCTGAACCCTGCCCTGCAAACGTCGCCCCCTCTGCCTGTGGGAGTTCAATCCGGAGGGACCACGAGCTCTCCAACATTTTGTGGGCGCGACGCCCATGGAGATGTACAAATTGTTCTTCGGATCACAAGAAATGTGTCCGGACTCAACCGAGGACGCAGGTCTGAGCTGCAATCGCCCGGATACTCAAGTAAGTAGCCCTGTTCCCGAATATGCTATCCGTATATTTATCATAAAATTGCCCTTAAAAGAGCTGTCCTTTAAACAGGAGTGGATAGCGAAAGCAAAGCTAATCAGGTGTCCGGCCCCCCTCCCTGAGACCACGCCGGATCCCGTGTTAACCATGATGCTGGAGGTTGTGCCTTTGGAAGAAGGCGAAGGGGGGGACAAGGAAGCTACCGCCTCCCCAAAGGAGGCTGCCAGGAAAGGAGGAATCGAGAATTCCTCTACGCAGGGGAAGAAGAGGACCGCCTTTGAAGACTCGGAGACCATCGCCTCAAAGCGGGGGAAGAAATCTTTGTCAGAGGGTCCTGTGCCGGGGGATACCTCGGCCGCACTGTGCCCCCAAGGGGATCAGCCCTCCACTGAGCCGTAAGTAGAGAGGGGAGTTTAAAATGAGAGACATCCCTGTTCTATTTCCGAGGAAAATAACCGAAATTTTACCTTGTAGTTCGGATCTCAGCCCTTCTCAGCAGAGCTCCTCTTCAGGGGATCTTCTTTCGGAGATAATGGAGAGCGGAACGCCTCCCCCTGCCGTACCGCCTTGCGAGGCGGGCGACCATGAGGTGTCCTCACGGAGGGTTTCTCTGAATCCGGCAGGGCCGGAAGGCAGTCATATGGCCCCCCAAAGCCCTCCGTGTCCGGCCTTCGGAAAAGGCCATCGGACGAGTCCGGCACCGTCTGGTGTACGGTCGGAGGAGCTGAAGGATCTGCTCGGGCGAGCGTCTATCTCAGAAGAACACCATACGTTGATGGGTACGGTGATTGAAAGGATTTCATCCACGGAGAGAGGGTTGCATGAGGCCGCCAGGAGTTTACCGACAGGTTTTGAGGTACGCGAAATGATGTACCTTTTGACAGTTCCGCATATATAAGATGCGCCCTCTGTAGATAGTAGCCCCTGAGACTCTGTGCGTTGTCAAAAGTGACGGCGCGCAGAGGATCATGATCCAGTATAATATGTCGCCTTTCCTATGTAGGTGGCGGCGTCCGTGGCTAGCCGGACCGATGAATTCTTGAGCTAAAGCGGCAACTTGACGTGGCAGATGTCGACATCGCGCTTGTCAACAAGCGGCTTGACGAGGCACAAGGTATGTAATTTCTCCGGAGACACCTGGTAAGAGGAGCTTGATGCCCATATCTTACAACATATGTGCTTGATGCAGCTGGTGCCGCTGCCATGGAGAACCTTCGGGCAGAACTTGCCCGAGCCAAGGAGCAGGCCAGGAAAAGCGATGCGGCTGCCTTAAAGGCGGTTGAAGAGCTAAAAGCCGAACAGGCTGCTCACTGCCGAAGCAAGAAGGAAATGGCCGAGATGGCTGTAAAGTTGAAAAGCGCTGTCGACCGCTGCAAGCTTCTTGAAAAAGAAGACCGGGCGGAACAGATGGACCTGGAGAAGGCCACTACAGAGGCCAAGGATGCTCGCTCTGTGATGAGAGCTATGAAGGAGGAGCTATGTCAGGCCGGAGATATTGCGGCTGGAAAGCCCTTTATGCCGCGGATGAAGTTCGGGGATCCTAAATATGCTCCGTTGGACCGGTTGTGGAGTACGGCGGACACTTATCTGGATTTGGCGGCTAGTGCCGCGGACGCGGCCGAACACTTCCGAGATCAAGAGGATCGCGAAGTGGAAAAGCTCTTCTGGTCGCAGTTCCACAATCCAGAGCGTCCACTTCCATTAACCGATCATTTAGCCGAATGGGCCGAGCTGAGTAGGTTATCCGGACTCGCCATGAAGTATGTCGTGAGTCATATGTGGCTGGAAAGGCCCGAGCCAAAAACTTATTTTAGCTTGGTGCAGCAGTTCCTTGGTGCGGTGCCGCATATTGATGCAATGAAGAGGTCAGCATGCATAGAGGGTGCGCGGATGGCTCTTGCCCGTGTCAAGACATACTGGGCGGAGATGAAGGCCACGCTGTTGCATCCCAAGACTCGGACGGAAGCCGAGTGCCTCCCGAGCACTATTTTCAGGAAGTTCTGCAGGGCGCTCGTTTAATAGAGACGCAGTGCTCGAAGGATATTATGTTCGAATAACATGTATTATTGTAGAACAATGTTTTGATGGAATATAAAAGCTTTTTATACTTGTGCCTTCAAGAATTAAAATACCTCCTATGCGGCCGTTAATGTATATGTGTATATAACATGAAAGATGGCAGTCTTGACTTCAGCCCCCACGCATATAATGCGGGGTGTTATATGCATTTTCACACTTGATCCAACGTCTTGGTCCAATTAAGGAGGTGACAGCGCAACGAACTAGGCAACCAGTCTATAATGCTTTATCACTTTCACTTAGCCATAGGAGTTTGACAGTGGGGCTACTATATAGCCCCTGGGGGCACCGCGCTCACCCGAATTCGGGGCGCGTGTGTGCCTTGCTGGGAAACGGCCCTTTGTAAATACGGAGGAATCCTAAAGATTCCGACAGGTCATCGAGTGGTTGACCAGTCTCACGCTATATCATGACAGTCAGTTTTCGGCTTTTCTACTCAGGTCCTCGCCTGGCTGAACCGGGGCACAATCGCAGTAGTTCTCCTGGTGCCGCCTTAGCCGATAGAGCGGAATGTAAGACATCAAAACGCAGGAGCCGGGCAAACCCAACATTTGACCAAAGACATGATTCGGAGCTGATGCATATAAGGCCAAACTCGCGACGCCGAACACTCCCTAAGGTATTCGGTCTTTTATGAAAATGGGCGGAACAGCGCCCTTGGTAATAAGCCCCTGACGTCCAGGTGCGTTCAAAATTCTGACGTGGCCACATGCCAAGACGCCAGCCTCCTCCTCGGCTATACTGAGAATCCGGTGTAGCGACCCGACCTCAGACGGTCAAGCCTACGTATCTGTGCCATCCTCGGATCGGTATGTCGGCACACACAAGACATCAATGTATATATCAAAGTGCAATCACATGTATAAATAACGTAAAATGATATATACCTCATAATACTCAGCGGAAACAATCAAACGGGTGTGGAGTCCCATCAACGCCATCGGCAGGTTGAGTGTAGACCGTAACTCAGATCGTAACTCTTACTGTCGAAGAAAATCCTGCAACATGATACGTTGCAGCTGTGTAGGTCAGTACATTGAATGTACCGCAAGATCACAACATGAATAAACAGATGGTAAAACTATACTACATGCAATTTGGCTTTGTGGCTCAGATTCGAGTTTTGTTTGCGTAAAAGCTGATTTTATTTTCCCTACATCAAAGGAATAAATGAAGTCTGTACTATGGAGTTTTCTATGATGACATGGTTCCGCCAACCGATGTCTCATAGCCCAAAATCATCATATGTTGCCCACAATTAAGTTATCAATCCGTGTTGAGAGTTCGAGATAGATCCAAGTCCAGATGCTCAAATTGTCCGTAATCGGGACACGGCTAATCGATTAGGTTTAAACCCTCTGCATAGGTTTGTACACTTTACCCGCAAGATTCGATCCTCTTTTACGTTCTCGCACTTCGTGGTGTTTGAGAACAAGACGATCAAACATGGTCTTCGAAGAGTTCCTCGACCACCGTCCGGTGCTCATCCAATCCTACCGTAGTTCTACATCTGCTAGCACCGCCCCAGCCAGAGTCACAACTAAGGTCAACCAAGCCGAGCCCATAGTGACTTGCGGCGTTGCATGTAAGCTTCGGGCATGAAGTATTCTTCCGTCTCTTTGAGTCTGGGTGAAGCTTTCCGCAAGATGTCATGGCGCTTCTCCATGCATCCCGCCAACCTTGGTTTCTCCAGGTGCCGTCAACCGTCCTTCACCTAGTAGTGTGTATTGAATTCTTGTCTCGAGTCTTGAAGTCTTGAGGCCTTGAAGATGCAGTCCTTGCAGATTCCATCATGGAGTTGTCGCCATTGACGAGATCCTCCATTCTCACACCACTCTCGAGCACTCATACCAACCCCGTCTACTATAGCGTAGCATTAAAATAAATAACGCCCGGGCTTGGTAACAGGTGATGGGTTCCTACCTCATGCATACTACTCAACTACAAGGATTCAATATCACTCTTTGGAGAGATTGTTGCGAAGATGACACTAGATGCAATAAAACACATAGGTATGAAAAACATGGTCAAAGTGAACTTGCTCTGGTAATACTTGATGAAGATAACAACGCTGTCGAAAATGACTTGGTAGAACTAATCGTCACTCCGTTGAAAATCTATATAGTCAAACATAGCATTCATATAAGCAATCATCCTAGCAAACAATTTTAACACTCATAATAACAATTAAAACAAAAAAACTCAATAATAAAACTCCAACAAAGTCCAAAGAAGCTTCAAATAAAACTAGAAAGAAAAACTACTAACGAAAATCTATGACTTTGCTACAAGCATCTAACATAGTTTTGCCCTAAGTAAAAAAACTTAACAGCAATTAAAACACTAAACTAATAATTTAACAGAAAATAAAAAGTAAAACAACTAAGTTAATAGAAAGTATTTTTTCATAAAATTTTATTTGCAAAAAGAAACAAATAAAAAGCTTTTATAAAACTCTAACTATGACCTATAGAAGGTTTCATACAAAACTAAGGAAAATAAATTTTTAAAATAAAATAAATTTTCTCCTGTTTTCTAACAGAAACACAACTAATTTTGTCAAACATGACAAAAAGAAATAATTTAAAACTAATAAAAACAATAAAGAAAAAGCTAAAACAGAACTAATAATAAAACATTACTGTTTTGCTAAAACCTAATTTAAATTAACCTAGAAATAAAATACTAAATACTACTGGATAAACAAAGGTCCTAGAGACCAGGAGCAAAAAGAATCGGTCAAAATAATATTCCTAACTCAAAATAGCTCAAATCTAGTGATTTGAGAAAATTCATACAAACACAAATTTAAACTGCTCAAATGTGAAATTAAATTGAACAAACAGATACTTCAGCAAATTTGTGACACATAGCAATTGGAATCACTCAAAATACTAAAAACTCTAAAAGATATGAATTTTCTAAGATTGCTATTTTCTGAAAAAATGAATTACGGGATTTCGTGGATCTCACCGGAGTAGTCGTCAAGTTGGGGAAGAAGATCGGATCCGATGTTGCAGTTGCCCCTAGAGGAAAGGAGATCACGGGACGGTGGAGAGGAGATCATATAAACCTCAGGAGAGGTCGAGGTGGCGGCGACACTTGGCGGCGGCGGTGGAAAGCTTGCTGCTGCTGCTGAGAGGAGAGGAGAGGTGTTGGTTTGATGTGTTGGAGGGGGGGTGCTTGGGTATTTATATTGGGGAGGGAGGGCTTTGCTTGGGGTAGGGACAAGAAATAGACTAGGATTAGGAAACAAAGAGGAAAAGATCTAGAAACAAATCGGAATAAACGGAATAACGAACGGGATCAAATCCTACTAGGATTTGTAAAGAATAGGAAACCTGGGCTCCTGGCCCCTAGGTGTGTGCGTGCGATGGCCTTGGCCTTGGCCTTGGCCGGTGGCTGGTCGGCGGCTTGGGCCTTTGGCCCAAGGCGCTGCATATTTTTTTTAAACAAAATTTCATAGAACTAAAACAAAAAAAAAATTAAAACTTTTATATAGGCATATAATATATCAAAATTTGCAGAAAAATATTTCCTACAAGATGAACATTATTCTAATGTCAAATAAAATCCACACAAATTTTAATAATTCACACAGTGCTACCGGTCCAATAAAATCCAATAAAATCATTTTTAAATACCAAAATGACTTCAAATTAATTTCTCTCCAATTTTCTGATGTAGGGAATCATGTTACCCTATTTTCCATATATTTTGTTTTTGGAGAAAATAATTTGAATAAAACTCAAATAACTCCAATTGGAAATAAATTCAAAAGAACTTTGAATTTAATTCTTTTAAAACTCCCAACTCATATTTCATATGTTTTGAAGAAGTCATTTTATCTTCGCTCGTGAAAATCATTGAGTTGCATAAAGTTTCAGAATTGGAAAATATTTTCAATACCCTTGTCATTTAAATAAATGGAAGAAGTCATGTCATCTTCTCTCCAGGGTTTTGTGATGAAAAGAATTTGAATTCGGAGATCATAAAAGAAAATGAAAGTTTGGGAAAGTCCTTTAATTCCTCTCATTTAACCTTCAAAAGTTTAGAATTTCACTCAATCATTCAGACAACAATCAAACAAACAATCAAAACTATTTATTTAATATAACATTCCAAAATTTAGAATTTTGGGATGTTACAAATCTACCACATTTTAAAATGAATCTCGCCCCGAGATTCAAGAGGCTAGCAAGAAATAGTTTAGGGTTTGGGGTCTTCTAAAAATCCATCGATCGTCTCCGGTCTCGGTGCTACCACCCTTAGAAGCATTGTTACGGTTCCATCAAAACTCAGATATCTGCATCCTTATTCTTTGACAAAGTGTCGGTCTTCTCAGATATTAAGGATAATTCCTTCTCTAGGCTCTTCCGTAGTGGCATAACCTTTTCCTCAATTCTTTTGTCTTTTACTCTTGGTAAGGTTATTCCAGACTGGTCTTCATAGCTGACGGTCCGGCGCCAATTCTAAACAAATATCGGTATCTCATGGTGGTCAACGATTTATGGTTTCCCCTGCAGAAAACGGGTCTGGGTTGAACCTCACCGTATAACCTACGGTTGGCAACAGCTGCCATGTTCATGGGTTTATCATCATACCATTCTAAGGCTTAAGCAAGGCTTCAACAAGCGTCGTCACTTTACTATGGGTAAGTCTCTCAGATTTACGATTCCAAATAGCAAGAGCGAATGACAAGAGTAAGTCGGTATGGTGATCAATCCATCCCGCACCCAAATCATTACCTTGTACATGGTTTAGCGAATCTCGCATTCTAACACTCGGTCATCCTCACAAGCATTGCAGAATTTCTCTTGTCGACGAACCAAGTTCGGAAAATCCATTGATTCTGCAGGCCAAACAAACATCTATCGTTCCTTAACAACTCTCAGGTTTTGCGTAAACTCCTATAGAATCGTCGGTTGATCAAATCGTAGTCTATTCCCAAAATTTCTTCTTCTAGTGGGTACTTGACCCTTATTAATTCCTGGGCCTGTGGGTTATGAGCCCACTTCAACACTTGTACAAATTTCACTCATCCTTGGAGTTACAATTGCTCCATTTTCCAACATTACACCACTTTAAATCCAATAACATTTCATTTCTTCATACCATCATATCAAAGATAAAACTCCAACTCATTTTTTTCCAAACTCCAACCTGTGGGACACATTTCCATTTCCATTGGTCTAGTGTTCTTCTTAGGGTACTGTCACCCTTAAATGAAATTCACAAATCCATCCATAGACCATATTTCTCATATCCTCGAAAATGGTCAAAATCTTTGTTCACAGAGTAACAACTCAAAAAAAAAACAATCCACATATGAAATCATGACACATTAACTTTATTGATTTCACGAATTCATTACAATCTCTGAGCACTCATTACATAACTCAACTCATCAAACTCATGAAAATGAAATTGTTTTCTACTACTCTTGTTTCCAATATCAAAATTCCAACTACTCAACTCCAGCTTTCATCTTGTTGGGACATTTAGTAGCATAATGTCCTGCTTCCTCGTAGCGAAAACAAAAGACTTCCGACACGTCTCGGGGCTTCTTTGTGATTATGTAGGCTCCTTGGATTTTTGGCTTCTTTTCTGGACATTTACTAGCGTAATGACCTAAATCCTTGCACCTGTAACAAGTGATATGACTCAGGTCCTTCTCTGCGAAAATTGTGTTGTTCTGGGGTTGCCTTCTTTTTCTCTTCCTGGATTTCTCTGTAATGATCAGAGCTTCTATTTCCCGAGGGTCAAACTTCACTTCTGCTATCGGGAAATCTCTGAAATATTCTTCTCTTTCCTTGGTACAATACTGGGAAAAATGTCCTTCTTCTCCGCATGAATAGCAAGCGTTGGAGTAAAATCTGTTGAGGCCTTCTCCATCAGGGTCTTCAACACATTCCTTCATCACATGTTCTTTCATAACTTCTCGGAGGGCTTCTTTCATTACTTCTTCCTGCTCCTGAATAGTTTGTTGCACCATGGGGTAAATGTGACACTGAGTCGGGTAGTGGGTGGTTCCTTCACACAAGAAACAAGTCACCTGACTAGTTGGGCATTCCTCAGCTGGGTGTTTCTCCTCACAATGAGGGCATCCATCCTTGTGTTCCTCCTGGGTGTGTCATATTTCTCCGCAAATCTTGCAGGCACAAGGTTTCTTCTTCGGGTTATCGTAGTGCTTCCGGATAAGACGAGATCTTGTCATAGTCTTCTTGAATTCTTCCCAAGTCTTTGCTCCATTCCATCCCTGTATGGCTCGATGCATCTGCCACCATGTTGCAGCACTTCCTTCAAAGTACTGAAGAGCGTAAGATACTTCATTCTTCCTTGAAACCAAATTGCTCCCGAAGTGATTCTCCATGTTCTGAATCCATAGCTCTGCCTCCAGCTGGGTTTTCGGTCCAGACAATACCGGTCCAACTTCATTCATCATCTAATGGGGCCAAAAGTTTTGGGATGAGATAAGAGAGAGGTGGGGAAGAATACACGCAATACAAACAATAGTTTTGGAGAAACGGGTTTTACTTTGTGGCTGTCGGAAAACATCAAACAAATGACAGCTCACAAATCATCGCATCTAACGTAGGTGTATAACAGGGGTTTGGTCTCTAAAGGTCAAATAATTCTTCAGGAACTTCAAATTCTTCAAGTCTTCAGAGTCTTCAATTGTTGCAGCTGCAATTCTTCCAACGCATGGTGAAATCCTCTTTACTCTGAGATGGCCATCAGTTGTCCGATATCTTTAATTCTTGGAGTGACTTCAGTTGATCTTCCGTGTGGTCTAAAGGGAAAGGTGTATATTCTAACTATTTGAGGTCAGAGGAACTACTTGATAAAATCAAAAAAGACGAGAAGTAAAGGATCCTTTTTTTATAAAGTTTTAGAAATTTCCTGTCCTAGGGGCTTTCCGATTTCTAGGGTCACGTTCTACAGTCAACATGTGCTCTGATACCATATCTGTAGCGACCCGACCTCAGACGGTCAAGCCTCTGTGTATCTGTGCCATCCTCGGATCAAGATATCGGCACACACAAGACATCAATGTATATATCAAAGTGCAATCACATGTATAAATAACGTAAAATGATATATACCTCATAATACTCAATGAAACAATCAAACGGGTGTGGAGTCCCATCAACGCCATCGGCAGGTTGAGTGTAGACCGTAACCCAGATCGTAACTCTTACTCGTCGAAGAAAATCCTGCAACATGATACGTTGCAGCCGTGTAGGTCAGTACATTGAATGTACCGCAAGATCACAACATGAATAAACAGATGGTAAAACTATACTACATGCAATTTGGCTTTGTGGCTCAGATCTGAGTTTTGTTTGCGTAAAAGCTGATTTTATTTTCCCTACATCAAAGGAATAAATGAAGTCTGTACTATGGAGTTTTCTATCATGACATGGTTCCGCCAACCGATGTCTCATAGCCCAAAATCATCATATGTTGCCCACAATTAAGTTATCAATCCGTGTTGAGAGTTCCGAGATAGATCCAAGTCCAGATGCTCAAATTGTCCGTAATCGGGACACGGCTAATCGATTAGGTTTAAACCCTCTGCAGAGGTTTGTACACTTTACCCGCAAGATTCGATCCTCTTTTACGTTCTCGCACTTCGTGGTGTTTGAGAACAAGACGACCAAACATGGTCTTCAAGAGTTCCTCGACCACCGTCCGGTGCTCATCCAATCCTACCGTAGTTCTACATCTGCTAGCACCGCCCAGCCAGAGTCACAACTAAGGTCAACCAAGCCGAGCCCATAGTGACTTGCGGTTGCACAGTAAGCTTCCGGCATGAAGTATTCTTCCGTCTCTTTGAGTCTGGGTGAAGCTTTCCGCAAGATGTCATGGCGCTTCTCCATGCATCCCGCCAACCACTGGTTTCTCCAGGTGCCCGTCAACCGTCCTTCACCCAAGAGTGTGTATTGAATTCTTGTCTCGAGTCTTGAAGTCTTGAGGCCTTGAAGATGCAGTCCTTGCAGATTCCATCATGGAGTTGTCGTCATTGACGAGATCCTCCATTCTCACACCACTCGAGCACTCATACCAACCCGTCTACTATAGCGTAGCATTAAAATAAATAACGTCCGGGCTTGGTAACAGGTGATGGGTTCCTACCTCATGCATACTACTCAACTACAAGGATTCAATATCACTCTTGGAGAGATTGTTGCGAAGATGACACTAGATGCAATAAAACACATAGGTATGAAAAACATGGTCAAAGTGAACTTGCTCGGTAATACTTGATGAAGATAACAACGCTGTCGAAAATGACTTGGTAGAACTAATCGTCACTCCGTTGAAAATCTATATAGTCAAATATAGCATTCATATAAGCAAACATCCTAGCAAACAATTTTAACACTCATAATAACAATTAAAACAAAAAACTCAATAATAAAACTCCAACAAAGTCCAAAGAAGCTTCAAATAAAACTAGAAAGAAAAACTACTAACGAAAATCTATGACTTTGCTACAAGCATCTAACATAGTTTTGCCCTAAGTAAAAAAAACTTAACAGCAATTAAAACACTAAACTAATAATTTAACAGAAAATAAAAAGTAAAACAACTAAGTTAATAGAAAGTATTTTTTCATAAAATTTTATTTGCAAAAAGAAACAAATAAAAAGCTTTTATAAAACTCTAACTATGACCTATAGAAGGTTTCATACAAAACTAAGGAAAATAAATTTTTAAAATAAAATAAATTTTCTCCTGTTTTCTAACAGAAACACAACTAATTTTGTCAAACGTGATAAAAAGAAATAATTTAAAACTAATAAAAACAATAAAGAAAAAGCTAAAACAGAACTAATAATAAAACAATACTGTTTTGCTAAAAACCTAATTTAAATTAACCTAGAAATAAAATACTAAATACTACTGGATAAACAAAGGTCCTAGAGACCAGGAGCAAAAAGAATCGGTCAAAAATAATATTCCTAACTCAAAATAGCTCAAATCTAGTGATTTGAGAAAATTCATACAAACACAAATTTAAACTGCTAAAATGTGAAATAAAATTGAACAAACAGAAACTTCAGCAAATTTGTGACACATAGCAATTGGAATCACTCAAAAATACTAAAAACTCTAAAAGATATGAATTTTCTAAGATTGCTATTTTCTGAAAAAAATGAATTACGGGATTTCGTGGATCTCACCGGAGTAGTCGTCGAAGTTGGGGAAGAAGATCGGATCCGATGTTGCGGTTGCCCCTAGAGGAAAGGAGATCACGGGACGGTGGAGAGGAGATCATATAAACCTCAGGAGAGGTCGAGGGCGCGGCGGCGGCACTTGGCGGCGGCGGTGGTCTTGCTGCTTCTGCTTTGCTGCGGAGAGGAGAGGAGAGGAGAGGAGAGGTGTTGGTTTGATGTGTTGGAGGGGGTGCTTGGGTATTTATATTGGGGAGGGAGGGCTTTGCTTGGGGTAGGGGACAAGAAATAGACTAGGATTAGGAAACAAAGAGGAAAAGATCTAGAAACAAATCGGAATAAACGGAATAACGAACGGGATCAAATCCTACTAGGATTTGTAAAGAATAGGAAACCTGGGCTCCTGGCCCCTAGGTGTGTGCGTGCGATGGCCTTGGCCTTGGCCTTGGCGGTGGCTGCTTTCATGCTTGGGCCTTTGGCCCAAGGCGCTGCATATTTTTTTTTTAACAAAATTTCACAGAACTAAAACAAAAACAAAATAAATAAAACTTTTATATAGGCATATAATATATAAAATTTGTAGAAAAATATTTCCTACAAGATGAACATTATTCTAATGTCAAATAAAATCCACACAAATTTTAATAATTCACACAGTGCTACTGGTCCAATAAAATCCAATAAAATCATTTTTAAAATACCAAAATGACTTCAAATTAATTTCTCTCCAATTTTCGATGTAGGGAATCATGTTACCCTATTTTCCATATATTTTGTTTTTGGAGAAAAATAATTTGAATAAAACTCAAATAACTCCAAATTGGAAATAAATTCAAAAGAACTTTGAATTTAATTCTTTTAAAACTCCCAACTCATATTTCATATGTTTTGAAGAAGTCATTTTATCTTCGCTCGTGAAAATCATTGAGTTGCATAAAGTTTCAGAATTGGAAAATATTTTCAATACCCCTTGTCATTTAAATAAATGGAAGAAGTCATGTCATCTTCTCTCCAGGGTTTTGTGATGAAAAGAATTTGAATTCCGGAGATCATAAAAGAAAAATGAAAGTTTGGGAAAGTCCTTTAATTCCCTCTCATTTAACCTTCAAAAAGTTTCGAATTTCACTCAATCATTCAGACAACAATCAAACAAACAATCAAAACTATTTATTTAATATAACATTCCAAAATTTAGAATTTTGGGATGTTACATCCGGGGGATGTGTATCAACAGGAGACAGTAAAAAAGGTTTACGCAGGGTCTTAATCTAAAAAGAATCCTGAAGACGGGTCCCTGCTGCACGTCTGCGCCTGTGTCTCCGTCGTGCCGTGTCCTGGACGGGTGTAGCATGGTGTTCATCTGTAAAAGAGAGGAACTTAGCTGAAAAGAAAAAGAATAGTAGTGCGGAATGTACGCTGTACTAGATAAACAGTGTATAATTTAAGACGGGTGAAATTGAGCCCTATTGTCGCGTATTTGACATACGCGGAGCCCCTTGTGTAGGGGTGTACGGCTACTAAACCTTTATCAATTATATGTTTCCTCCGGACTCTGTATGGTTGTCAAGGCAGCCGCATATTCTTTCATGCTCGAGGAACACTCGATATTTCCCTTTAGTGAGATGATGCCTCGTGGACCGGGCATCTTAAGCGTAAGATATGCATAATGCGGTATTGCGTTAAAGCGGGCGAAAGCTGCGCGTCTTAGTAGTGCTTGATAGCTACTTGAAAATGGGGCGATGTGGAAGGTTAGGTTTTCGCGGCGGAAGTTGTCGGGGGAGCCGAACATAACTTCTAGCCAGAGAGAACCCATGCAACGGGCATCCGGGCCTGGCGTTACTCCTTGAAAGGAAGTGTTGCTATGGCGAATTTTTGTTGGGTCTATCCCCATTTTGCGGATTGTGTCCTGATATAGCAGGTTTAGACCACTGCCGCCGTCCATCAGGACATTTGTAAAGTGGAGTCCGTCGATTATCGGATCTAACATCAAGGCAGTCCAGCCTGCGTTCCGGATACTTGTAGAGTAATCCTGATGGTCGAAGGTGATCGGTTTTAACAACCAGTGGCGAGATTCCTTTGGGATAGGCTGCATGGCGCGTATCTTTATAGGCGCCACTCTGTTTTTCCCTTTTGTCACGTGAAGTAAGTTTACTGTTTTGACTTCTTGTGGGAAATTCTTTTGTTTCCCGGTGCTCTGCTTGTGGGGTTCGTCATCGTCCTCACTTGGTGTGTCGAGCCCCTTGTGTTCGGCGTTATGTTTGCTGGATTGCTTGAAGACCCAACAATCTCTGTGGGTATGGTTTGCAGGTTTCCCGGGAGTACTGTGGATTTGACATATCTTGTCCAAGATTTTGTTCAGGTTGGATAGCTCGTCCCTGTTATCCTTAAGGGGCAGCTTTTTATGATTCTGCCGAGAGCTTTTGAATCCGGTGTTGACTGCCGTGCTCTTCGGGCTGCTTCCCTTATTCCGGCGTTGGTCCTTGCTGCGTCGCGGTTTCCCATTTCCATCCCTGACTTTGGATGTACTTGGGTCACTGGTGCTGCATCTTGCCAACCAACTGTCCTCTCCCGCGCAAAAGCGGGTCATGAGGCTTGTTAATGCGGCCATTGTTCTTGGCTTTTCTTGGCCGAGGTGTCTGGTGAGCCATTCGTCTCGAACGCTGTATTTGAAAGCTGCTAAGGCTTCGGTGTCCAGACAATCGACTATTTGATTCTTTTTAGTAAGAAATTTGTTCCAGAGTTTTCGGGCTGACTCTCTGGCTGTTGAGTTATATGGCTTAAATCGTCCGCATCCGGAGGTCGGACATAGGTCCCTTGAAAATTTGCCCGAAAAGCATCCTCGAGCTCTTCCCAACTTCCAATGGTGTTTTCGGGAAGGCTTTTAAGCCAATGCCAGGCTGGCCCTTTGAGCTTGAGGGGTAAGTATTTTATGGCGTGGAGGTCATCTCCTCTGGCCATGTGTATGTGGAGGATATAATCCTCGATCCAGACTCCAGGGTCTGTTGTTCCGTCATATGCCTCTATGTTTACGGGCTTGAATCCCGCTGGAAATTCATGGTCCAGCACCTCATCGGTGAAACATAGGGGGTGTGTGGCACCCCTGTACTTGGGTGTGCCGTGTTGTTCGGATATTTGTTGTGTTGCATTGCTTACTAGAGTTTGCTTTCTTGGCCCGTAGATAGATCTGGCTTGGCCATCTTTGTGATGCGAATCCTTGGATGGATCGCGAGCTGGCATGGGTGCAGCGCCGCTTGCCGCTCTATGTTCGCGATGGGGTCGTCTATCCGACCGTGTGGCTTCCTTATTTTTTGATTGCGGGGGCTCCAAGGCCTCCTCATCAAATTCAGGCAGTAGCTTTCGCTTCGGATAGCTTTTTGTGTGGCCACTGCCGCCGTATTTGTCTGCGGTGTTGAGTACTTTGCTCCATCTAATTCCGAGTGCATCTTCCGCTGTTTTGAGTTTCTGCTTCTGCTTTTTCAGGCTACGCGCAGTGGCGACGAGCCTTTTGTGTTTGTTCTTCTGCTCCAGCAGTTTGTCCGGCGTGAGGTCGTCCGGACTATTATCTTCACCGGGGACAGGTTGTTTGATTTGTTTATCCAAGTTTCCCTGTTCAGACGGTTGCTCGATGGCATGTTCGTCATCCGCCGGTTCGCCCTGCTCTGTGGCTGGGTCTGTATGGCTGCTGTCTCTGTCGAGGCGGGGCTTGGAGCGGCGCTTACGTCTCCGCTTTGACTGCTTTTCGAGGGAACGATCCCTCGTTGCGTCCCTTTGTTCCTCATCGTCGCTTCCTTTAGGTGTGTCCACCATGTATACATCGTGAGATGAGGTGGCTATCCAGTGCCCTATAGGCTCTAGTTCCTGTTCGTCTCCTACATCGTCGTCCATACCGTCGATGTCTTCGGAGTCAAGGTCTAGCATGTCGATTAAGTCGTCGACAGTGGCTACGAAGTGGGTGGTGGGTGGGCATCGAATTTCTTCGTCGTCCGCATCCCAATCCTGCCGGTCATAATCCGGCCAAGACTCTCCTGACAAAGAGAGAGAGCTTGTCGCTGAAGGGCGAGTGCTGAAAGATATCCGCGGGTGTGAATTCCATGATCGGCGCCCAATCGGATTCGATTGGCAGGGGCGCGGAAGGTTCGGAATCCGGACAGGAGTCCGGCACCCTCGAGCCATGGGCTTCGCAGAGGATAAGACTGGTGTTCGGCTCGATCGCCGCAGAGACTGCAGCCCCCGAGGCGGCGTCTAGCCACCCGTCCTCGATTGGCGCAGTTGGCTCCGAACTAAGGGTCGAAGCTGATGCGGGTGCGGCCTCCAGGGCACTGTTCGGCGGCTGAGCTAAATCATGCCCATCGTGATGGTGCGGCGCGCTCGGCTGTGGCTCGAATCCGTCGAAGATCAAGTCCCCGCGGATGTCAGCCGTGTAGTTCAAACTTCCAAATCTGACCTGATGGCCAGGGGCGTAGCTTTCGATCTACTCCAGATGGCCAAGCAAATTGGCCCGCAGTGCAAAGCCGCCGAGTACGAAGATCTGTCCGGGGAGAAAAGTCTCACCCTGGACCGCATCGTTGTTGATGATCGGAGGAGCCATCGGGCCTAAAGATGATGACACAGAGGAACTCTCAATGAAAGCACCAATGATAGTGTCAAAACCGGCGGATCTCGCGTAGGGGGTCCCGAACTGTGCGTCTAGGCGGATGGTAACAGGAGACGAGGGACACGATGTTTTTACCCAGGTTCGGGCCCTCTCGATGGAGGTAAAACCCTACTCCTGCTTGATTAATATTGATGATATGGGTAGTACAAGAGTAGATCTACCGCGAGATCAAGGAGGCTAAACCCTAGAAGCTAGCCTATGGTATGATTGTTGTTCGTCCGACTAAAACCCTCCGGTTTATATAGACACCGGAGAGGGCTAGGGTTACACAGAGTTGGTTACAATGGGAGGAGATCTACATATCCGTATCGCCAAGCTTGCCTTCCACGCCAAGGAAAGTCCCATCCGGACACGGGACGAAGTCTTCAATCTTGTATCTTCATAGTCCAAGAGTCCGACCAAAGGTTATAGTCCGGCTATCCGGACACCGCCTAATCCAGGACTCCCTCACAATGCAATACAACATATGCATGATATGAGTAATATAACCCTGCCAAGTTTGAGCATACACCTCAGGTGGATAATAGGACTAGTCATCTGCCTCTGAATCCTCCTCTGAAGAGCTATATGTAACCAACAAGATATCTGCTTCAGCAGGTAGCATTGTCGCTCTGAAGACCTTGTTTTCACTTTAGATTTCTCCGTCCATAATTCAAATGGCTGATGCACAGGAAGAGCAGTTGAATATACAAACATTTTCGACAAATGCAACGAGAAGTACAAAAAAGGGAGGGCATGATATGATTCACATATATGACGCTTGGCTAAATAGCATGGCATTGCATAATTCACATATATAATGCCTTGCAACAAGATAGCATTGCATAATTCACATATATAATGTCTTGCAACAAGATGGCATCGCATAATTCACATATATGGTAATTAGACACTAAACAGGTGGCATTCACACAAAGCATGTCTAAACTAAGCAAATGACATAGCAATGCAAGATACCATACGCACGATATGAGCAACATAACCCTGCCAAGTTAGAGCATGCACCTCGGGGATGGGACTGGTCATCGATCTCTTAATCCTCCTATGAGGAGCTATCCGTAACCAGCAAGACATGCGCTTCGTCAGATAGCATTGTCTTCTCTGAAGACCTTGTTTCCACTTCAGATTTTTCCATTACCATGTCGAATGGCTGATGCACAGGAAGAGTAATTGAATATACTAAAATTGTTGACAAATTTAACACGTAATAAAAAAATGATGGCATGATATAATTCACATATAAGATGACTGGCTAACCAGGGTGGCATTGCAAAGTTCACATATATGATGCCTGGCTAAACAAGATGGCATTGCATGGTTCGCATATATGATAAAGAAACTAAACAGATGGCATTGACACAAAGCATGTGTAAACTAAGCAGATGACATATTTGATGTATCC
This sequence comes from Aegilops longissima, assembly GCA_021605205.1. NCBI lineage: Eukaryota > Viridiplantae > Streptophyta > Magnoliopsida > Poales > Poaceae > Aegilops > Aegilops longissima. Next base: position 235,926,265 of record CM038677.1, read on the forward strand.
AGTAAGCAATGCAAGGCGCCATATGCATGATATTACCAACATCAGCATGCCAAGTTAGAGCGAAGACCTCAGGGGGTAAATAGGAGTGGTCTTCTCCTTCTGAATCCCCCTCAGAACAGTTATCTTCCTCTTGGTTATGATCCAAAATGGGTGGAGGGGGGCTGCCTTTGCGCCCACCATGGAGCGACGTTTCCATGAATTTTTTTTGCCACGCAAGGCTCGTCTCTTTTTCTCTACATGTTCAGTTCCATTGTGTACAATAACTATCATGCATAGGAATAAAACATAGTGAGATTATGTATGGAGTGCATGCACAAATCCAGAGTGATGGTAGCAAACTGTGGATAGACCCAAAACCGATGATAGCAGGCACATAATAGCTTTAGTTAAGAATTACAGATAATGGCTCCTTGAATGTTTGTTTGCACCCAACATGAAACTCATAGTAGAAACCCGAGATTAACCAGATAGTAGACAGATAGTACTGATTGCTGCCCCAATATGTACCCCACAACCATTTAAAACTTAAGTTTCAGCATTAGTTTGGACCTGACTCGGAGTCTAATAGGAGAACACGACGATAAAGTAGTATGTCATCATATTAAGCAATGCATAACGTAAGCAGACACGAAATAGTGCGACCTCTCTTGCGGACCCGTGTAGTCCTCAAGGTCATCTGCTCAGTTGATGATGGTAATGCAGTTGTCGTGGCTGCCGGCGGCGGGGAAGAAGATCTGAGGTGGCGAAAGACAGTCTGGAGAGCGGATCCCTGCTGCGGTGAACCCTTCCATCATTGGAGCAGCTGAGCTAGGGTGGAACGCAGCATAGCAGGAGCAGGACAAACAACACAAAGTTTTCTTTGACACATATCTGTAATAGAAGTAATTGTGTAAGGGCTTGTTTGAATTTGAGGATTCTAACAATGCATGGATAGGAAATAGACATGAATAGGATAGGGATGTACGTGCAAAATAGAGAATTTAAAAACACAGGGTTTATGCCAATCTGGGTGTTTGATTCACAAGAATTAGAAGATCACAGGATGCAAAGAAGCAAGGTGAGATTAAGTCAAACCACAAGAAAATGTACGGTTATAATGCTATTATGCTACTATATATTAGTCTTATGCTTCATGAATAGGAATTTGAAAAGGAGGACAAGTGGAAATTAAAATTCCTACGGTTTTTCTTTCAAGGAGAAACTAAAGGAACAAATCCTACAGTTTTCCTTTGCTAGATTCCTTTGAACCAAATTCATGAGCAGTAGTACCATAGGAAACTTTCCAATTCCTATGTTTTTCCTTCACTTTTCCTTTCAAGCACGGGCGATTCTAGTAGGCAGGCTTGAGCAAGGAAAGGCCTACACTCAAAAAATGTTTTTGTGCTACTTCTATTAATTTGGAACCAGGCCACTGCCCTACTATCTCAACTCCCAGGCCCATCGACGAATGCACAGCTCAAACGCGCAGAGATTAATAATGATGGCGTTCAAGAGAGTCCATCATGGATAGCTAAGTTGCCTGGTACCTCACTGCTTGTCATATAGTAGGAGAAACTAATCGTATTTCACGTTACTGTGTGTGCTCAGTGGACAATATATATAACATGTAGAGTAAAAAAGAGATGCAACAAGTGTACAACCTCTTTGGCGAAGCCATGTCGATCTCAGCATGATTGGGTTGGTCGGTGAGGATGATCCGACTGACTTGGCTATCGGAGGAGGGGAAGAAGATCTTAGGCGTCTGGAGATGGAGCCCGCGGTACTGCTCCGCTATGATGGAGGGTTTCGTCATTGGAGCAGCTCCGGTGAGTTGTATGACGCCGAGGCTAAAGTAGGACAAGAGAGACAACGTTAACCTGAGTGGAATTCTAATAGCATCTCCAATAGATGATGTAAAATACATAACCACAAAGTGCTAGATGTAAACTACATCAGCCGCTCATCTCTGAACTAAACTGTCGAAACTGAATTTAACTGTCGAAACTGAACTTAACTGTCGAAACTGAATTTTTCCTGTCGAAACTGAACGCACTAGTAGCAGAAAGCAGTAGCAGCAGTAGCAGCAATGCGTGCGAGAGTCGGGGCAGCTGGTCGAGTAGCAGCATCAGGTGAGGTTACCCTGAGCCGCCAGCCACCACCGGCCAAACAGCCGCCCCCGCCGCCCGCGGCCGGCGGTGCGCCGCCCCGCCCGCCCCGAAACCACTCCCCACCGCCGGTCCGCCGCCTCTCCGGTCATCCCTCTAGGCCCCCCAGTGCCGATATTTTTCTCCCGCGATCCCCACGCCACCGCCCCACCACCGCCGGCGACCACCACCCCCACCCTAAACCCTAAGATAGATACTGGGGTACCTCTCCGACGAGGCCCCCCTCCCCGCTGCGGCTGGTTCTTCCTTAACTCCGGCGAGCGCCCCCACCCCCTGAAAATCGACTGACCCGAAAGTCGATTCAGTCGACTGAAGTGTAGCTAAATCGAAGCAGCATTGCAAACAAGAGCAAGAGCGAGAGTAGCGGCGCGAGCAAGAGCAAGAGCAACAGCAGACCAAGCAGGGGACCGTGAGCAAGAGCAGAGTAGCAGCGCGAGCGAGAGCTAAAGCAGCAGCAGCTCCTACTGATGTGGATGTCTCCACCGAGGGAGCGACGCCATGGAGGAAGTGGCCGACAACGCCGCCGTGGATGGAGCCACGCCGTGTCGGCTCGGGACTGAGCGACGGCAGCACCGTGAGATGGAATCAAGAAGAAAATGTGGTGATTAGTGTACAACCTCTTTGGTGGCTCCGATTAGGCTTGAGCTTCATCCGAGGAAACGGTGATGATGATCGAAAGACAAGGGGAACGTCGGGGCAGCTCCATGGAGGTGGAGGACGGGGTGGCTGAATCGGCGGGACGACGATATCGACGACGGATCCTCATCAGGTACGATGGATGAGGGACGTCGAGGTGTTGCTGTGGACGACCTCGTCGGGGAAGAGGCTCCGGCTGGGTGGCGGATGGAGGAGGGTGTGGGGCTTCGTGGGTTTTCGTGGCCTCGGTGTACGAATAGGTGGGCAGATGGGATGGGAGTGGGGAACCATGGCTTCGGGACGCGCTTGTCTGAAATGTGGGGTAAGTTACGAAAGTACCCCCACCGATTTGAGCTAGGCGGTTCTTTCGGTTCAGGGGTATCACGGGCATTTCGCGTGTCGGGATTTCACAGGAGGTGGGAGTTTTCACACGCATTGTAATTTTGGAATAGCAAGGCGCGGGTTGAGATGGAGGGAGTTGTCAGAGCACAACGAGACAAAGATCTATCTTAAATATTTCGGGGTAACAAGGCGCGGGTTGAAGAGGCAGCGGGAGTTTCGCAGCACGATAGACAGAGACGCTAGCTTGAAATTTCAGCATAACAAGGTGCGGCTTGAAATTTCGAGAGAACAAGCTTAACGTGTACCCAAAAAAAAGACAATTCACACCTCAACACTAGAGAGAGCTATGTCACGTTTTACTATATTACTATAAATGCATTCAAATACAAAAAGAAACTAAAAAATAGGACAACAAACATAACGTGTACAGTACCAAAACAATTTGCACTTCCCTCAACAATAAAAAAAACAATGTGTGTTGTCTATCATACGGACTAAATTTGAGTACATTTTCCCTGTTTGAATGGGATTGTACTCGGGTTAGTTATACAACCATCTAAATATTATCTTCACAACACATGACGTGAATATAGGGGAAGTAAATTCTATATAAATACGAACTACATGTACATACGATCTCAAATTCAAATATATGTATAGATTTTATGTTGAATTCAAATCATAGTACATGTATGCTCTAGCTAGATGTTTGGAATCTAAACCATGTATGATATACTATGTACAATGTGTTTAACAAGCACAACACACACACAAACACCATTTAGACTAGTAAGGTACACATGCATTGCACGCATGAGATTTGGCAACCAAATTATGAATAAATACCACATTATAGCATGTAAGCATTGAGTCATATATGCATGATGTAGATGTTCGTTTAATTCTTATAGTTCATTTCATTCAAAATCATCTAGTTTTTATGAGAAAGCTAATCTATTTTAAGATTCATGGAATTGTACGTTGTGAGTTATAAAGTAAAAACAAATAATGGCAAATCATGTAGAAAAACATTTGGGCAATTCTGACACGGAAGATTCTAGAACAAAGAAGAAGTGCTTGTGTTTTGAGGTTTGTGCATTATGCTTAAGTTCAACCATGGAGTCTTCTAGATTGTACATGTGGCAAAATCTGGTGGAATCTAGATGATATCCAACGGCCAGTTGTGCTCAAATTTGCCATCTCCGCATCATCGGATTGGCCTCATCCAACGACCATCTTTCAAAGTTAAAGTTATCCGCACACTATATAAAAAATATAAAATATAATATATATATAGGGGTATAGATATAGATATGTGATGCGAAAGCCACCCATCATCTCCAATTAGAATAGTGTGTCCATGCACGGATGAAATGTGGCCAAACGATGTCTGCCATCGATATCTCAAATACAAATCAGTCTGACCTTGTTCAATGTGTACACAGTACAACATACTCGTTTCCAAACCACACCACGCATATCTCAGTTATATTCATGCATGCATGGGTTTCAAACATCATGATGTCTTATTTAAATATTTGAATTCTAGTTTACATTGATTATGACGTCACCTAGTCTTTTACACCCACAAAGTCATCTTCTCTTTATAATTGTACCATTAACTTTCTCTCGTGCATGCATGCACACAAAGTACCAGTCGGCATTATCCATCACACACATGCAATCTTTTTCTTCAGGTCGGTCTGCCATGCATGCATGCACACACACACACACACACACACACCTCCCCCTCATATCGGGCATTCTTTATCTCTCACGTGCATGCGCAACGATCGATGTTCCTCTATGTGTGTGTATATATAGCTAGGTCTTTCACAGTTTTCCTCACAAACCGATCAATCTATATATCTAGTGAGGTCTCACCCTCTTTCCCACGTCCACATCGATCAATCTATACCTCTCTATATAGGATAACATAGCTAATACACCCACATTAATTATATATCCAACGTCCCCCTCTCATCATCCATGCCTCCGCTTCATCTCTCAGACGCGCGCACAATGGCGAAGACAGGGGGCAGCAAGGGCCCTGCCCCCCCCCCCCTAACATCACTATATATCGAGGCTAATATGAATGTGATCATTAGACAATTGCTGGAAAAATGGTTTAAGTTGATGAATTGGCCCTCCTCGTAAAGGATTAGCTTGGCCCCCTAGCTCATTTATTTTTCATGGCTCCACCACTGGGCGCAACATCACACTTTCTCGCCCCCTCTCTTCAAATACCGATCTCACACTTGTGCACTCCTTCATAGTCTCCCTCCACTTGGCCCCTCGCACCATCTTCTAGCCCCCCGCCGGATTTTGCCACATGTACAATCTAGCAGACTCCATGGTTGAACTTAAGCATAATGAACAAACCTCAAAACACAAGTGCTTCTTCTCTGTTCTAGAATCTTCCGTATCATAACTGCCCAAACTTTTTTTCTAGTTGAATTGCCATTATTTGTTTTTACTTTATGCTTTACAACGCAAAATTCCATGAATCATAAAATAGATTAAGGGCTTCTTTGATTCAAAGGATTCTCAAAGGAATTTTGGAGGATTCTAATCCTTAGGAATTTTGGAGGATTCTAATCCTTAGGAATTTTTCCTATCTTGGTTGTTTGATTCATAGGATTGTAAACCATAGAAAATTTTCCATAGGATTCATTTGCACTAGATTTCATAGGAAACATCCCATCCACTCAAACCACTTTGAAAGAATCCTGTGTTTTTTCTATGCACAATCAAACACTCGTACAATCATGTAGGATTCAAGACAACATTCCACTCTAATCCCATGTTTTTACTATTTTCGTGTTTTGGAAATCCTACGAATCAAAGAGGACCTAGCTTTTTTATAAAAAATAATTTATTTTGAATGAGATGAACTATAAGAATTAAACGAAGGTCTACATCAGGCATATATGACTCAGAGCTTACATGCTATAGTGTGGTATTTATTCATAATTTGGTTGCCAAATCTGATGCGTGCAATGCACGTGTATCTTACTAGTACTTCGAGTATGTGCAAACACGTAAATTAGAATTCCAATGGCAGGCTACACAATGTCTCTCTTACAGTTCATGAAGCTACATGGAACATGTGGAGGCGTTGTCGCGACCTCCTTGTGTGGATTGATCACAGTGACGTGTTGCTGCTTCCTGAAGAATGTACTCGTCCTCTCTGAGCCAGACTGGCGGTACATGCATGAAGCGAAGATGTGCACGCACGCCACGCACACACTCATTCAATCGCACGCACACGCGGGTACATGGGGCGACGCATTTTTGTACGAAGATCCACCCCATGTGATAATCTGACGCGTGTAAAGTCCTTCATTTCATCGATGGTCAATTAATACAGCGCATGCAAATTGAGTGGACGTGAGGGCGGAAGAAAGACATTACTACTCCATCACAAGATGCAAATAGTTAAATCATGGGGTGCCAAGACTTCCATTGGTCTCCTTCATATTTTGTGCCAAATTTTGACCATATTTGTAAGTAACATAATATTTATGCATGTCATAAAAGTGGCACAAAAAAGGGCCAATAAACCAAGACGCAGCAGCATGATCAATTTTGCTGTGGCTCTTGTTGGTGGCCTTTGTATTTAAATATGGACGGAGTGGAGTAGTACTATATTTATCTTAGCCTCGTAGGACTCTCCCAGCGCCTAGGTTGGCCTCCCCGCCTCACCCACCGGATCCCGCCATGGAGGATCCCGCCATGGATAATCCCTTAGATCCCAGGATCCCGCGGGCTGCCCTCTCGCTGCGACCTGTAGCACTGCCGCCTTTGAGCAAAACCCACATGTGTTTTCGCTACAAAAAAAGACACTTCCGTGATGATACATGTTTGTCACAGTAGGTCACATTTTCTGTCATGCATGTACATCCATGTAAAATTTATGACAGAATCAAGATAGTCATACATGTGCTGTTGTAGAAGTGTTCCATGACATTACCAAAATTATCATCACGGAAGTGTCCACTTCCATGATGATAAATCGCGTGTCATAGAAGTGCTTTCGTCAAGGGTGACCGACACGTGGCATCCACCGTAACGGGACGCCGTTAAGCTATCGAGTCCGGTTTTGGATCCGATAACCCGTTAACAGCCCGGACCAATGGGAATTTTCCACATGTAAAATTCTCATTGGCCGGAGGAAACACGTGTCGGCTCAACATTCGGACAAATGTCATCCACTCATTGACAGGAGGAGCCTATGATACGTCGACACGTGGCACGGCCCAACAGAGGCCCGTTCCGGTGAAAAGGCCGGCCAGTTTGACTTGGTCAAAAGGTAACGGGCCGGCCCACGGAAAGCCTGTTAACGGCCTGTTTGTATATAGCCCATTTACGGTCCGCTTACTACCGACCCGTTACGGCCTATCAGAATTAAGCCCAATAGCTTCATCTGGGCCGTCAAATATGATTCTAGCCCGTTGTAACTTCTGGCCCATGTATGGGCCATGATGTCTTTCGGCCCATATGAGGCCCTTTGTAACTCTCGACCCGTTAAAGGCCCGAGATGAAACTATCCCACAATGAACAGTGTATCGCTTTATACCCATTAACGGCCCATTATTCCATCGGCCGTTTCCAGCCCGTGTTAACTTTTGGCCTTCTAAGGGCCCATTTATTCTTGGGCTCATTTCTAGAATTCGGTTAGATACGGTCCGTTACTGGCTTGTTCCGTTTGTGGGCCATATACAGCCCGTGGTTACATTCGGCCCGTTTGTGGCCCGTTAACCCTTTGGGCTGTTTTCATAGCGTTATCAAATACGGCCTATTAACGACCCGTTATGGTCCACGAATAGTACGACCCATGTCTGGCGAAATGATTATACGCCCCATAGAAGGCCCATGGATCCTACGGCCCGTAGAAGACCAATGGACCCTACGGCCCGTAGAAGGCCCATGGATCATATGGCCCGTAGAAAGTCCATCGATCCTACGGCCCGTAAAAGGCCCATGGATCCTACGGCCCGTAGAAAGTCCAAGGATCCTACGGCCCGTAGAAGACCAATGGATCCTACGACCCGTAGAAGGCCCATGGATCATACGGCCCGTAGAAAGTCCATGGATCCTATGGCCCGTAGAAGGCCCACGGATCCTACGGCCCATAGGAGGCCCATGGTTACAATAGTCCGTGTGTTGCCATGATTATTGTGGCCTAGTTACCAAAACTAGGTTATTGTGGCCACTAAAAAACGCGGAAAAAGAACTGCAGTGACTACAAGGAAACAACTAAACAAGACAATAAGGAAATAAATAAGCAAGCAACTAACGCTAGCCTATTACAGCTACACATAATACATCCATTGGGCATCAAAGTTCGCCACCAGTGCAAATATAGGGAACAAAGCAGCATATGACATACACTGGTCGTCAAAATTGACCACCCGTGCAAATAAACGCAACAACAAAACAAGTCCATAACTGAAACAACTTCAGAAGAGCTCAATAAATGTTATCCTGGGTATCTACCATGCTGGCAATAAGCTTAGCAAGCTTAGTAGCTTTGTCATGTTTGGCGCTAAAATCCTCCAACGCTTGCTGTTGCACCAGAAAGTTTGCATTTGAATGCTCCAAGGACTTCCGCAGTCCTTCCGCTTCTTGTCGTAGCACAGCTGATCGATGTCTTTCAGCTTGTAGTTGATACTCAAGAAACCGAACTGATTCAGGCAGTGAGTTTGAATAGCTTGTGCAAGCGGTAGTGGCCAGTAACATGAACAGTAAACCAAGACAGGACTTTGGGGTTGCCTCACTGTCTTCAAGATAGTTTTCCTTAGTTGTTTTATCAGCTTTGTTGGAGACCAACAAGCATGTCTCACGATCCTGAACCTTATCTGCATTACTTCCTTTATGATTGCTTAATAAGGCACTCTTCCCCAATATTCTCATCAAGATTCTAAAAGAAGAAACAAGGCATACATAACAGGTTTAGCATGTACTAGTATATGAAACTCATTTCGGTGAACAAGTTCATTAGTAAGGTGGACAAGATTAAACTACCAAGTCTTCTATTGCCAAGTAGTACATTATAAAAGCATCAAACAAACATATATCTATATCCTATGGTCACTGCATTGTCTTGCCAAATCAAAATAGAGACACGGTTCAAATCATATCAGTTCAAGAGAAAGCAACACTGAAATAATACAAAGTGTGGGAAACTAAACGCCACAACAAGATTTCAGATGGGTACCACGGGTCTACATGTACAACAACACTATTGGCCTTGTTATGATGCTAGTAATGTGCATGATATGAGAAGTCAACTATATACACAATTGAAATTGAAATCAACAGAGCTATTTATAAGAGCAAACCTATTGAAGAAACATGTGTAAACATACCTGTTGTGCCATTGGAGTTTCCATTGGATAGTTCAATTTAAAAATAAGTTTGTATGAGTAAATACAGTGATACAAGAGCAAAGCAGTATGCACGATAGCAATGGAATCTTAAATGAGAACAGTTGTTCTTCAGGTTTAAGCACTTCTTCTACATGAACATAGTACAGTAAGACGCAAGCATATAGTACTTAAAATAAAATGAGCTCATAGACCTTACCACATTCTTGGTTCGGGACCAGTAAAGAACAAGGTGTTCCCAGTCATCGTCCAGTAAATGTGTCTCGGGAGAACGTAAGGGAATTTGATGAGTTTCTTTGCCGGTGAAGTACGTTTTCTTGAGTAATTCGACATCGCCACCAAGCATTCTTGAAGATAGCAGAGGTATTAGCACAGGTTACCTCATCCCGAGTTTCCAAATCAGTACTTCTCTATAGAGAAAAATGGGAAAATTTGTTGTATTATAACCATCATGGAGGTAGAATGTATGGGACAAAGCAAAGTAATTTCCATGAATAACACTAATTACACAGAACTCCTGGACAAACACCTGCAACTGGCATTTTCCTTCATCTTCAGTATAATATTTCCATGATGGGAAGATACACACATAGGATTTAACAACATCAAATGCGATAGATGCTAAACTATGAATGGCTGGTTGTGCTTCCTCCATAGGAATAGGTGTACTAACTGGTGGAGTTGGGGTTCGCCCTAGTAGTACTCGCGCTTTGGGCACTGGAGCTTCCTTACTTACTGCTCTTGTTTTGGAGCTCTGTGGTGGAGATGGTGTTGTGTCAACAGGAACTGGGTTACTATCTGCCGGGGCTGGGGTTATATTGGGTGAAGCTGGTTCTCTGTCCATCGCATTAGGGGTAAAATCTGCGAGAGTCTGGGTTATGTGTGGTAGGGCTGGTTCTCATGCATGTACAATCGGGGTGCTATATCCACCAAGAGGTAGCACTGTTTTATTTGGAGACCGTGTTTTTACTCCGCTAGATACTGCCATCACCTGCTCCAATTCAAATGGCTGATAAACAGGAAACATAATTGAATGTACAGACATTGTATGAGAGACAAATGCAATAGATATGTGGAAAAAAGAGGGCATTAAATAATTGACATGTATATTGTTGTAAGTGCATCTAGTGCCCCTTAGTGATTTTGGTGTATTGAAGACTTATAGGTTAAGCAACTAATGCGTTTGTGAGTGTACACAGGTCTATAAGTCTATGAGGAGTTTGATATTTGAGAGAAAGTCGACCCTAAAATGAAGTTCTTCAATCAAGACTTTGATATTTCAAGACTTTTCAAGACTTTGAAAGTGAAGAAATTGGTGTGACCTTGAAGACTTGGTATTCATTTGAGGAACATGAAGCGTGAAGACTTTTGTTTTCGTAGTTTCATTTTCCTTTCTTGAGTCATAGGAAACACCGTCTTTGTTAAAGGGGTCGAGGAAATACTAAGGAAAATTTTCCATGTGATGCTCAACTCGAATCCTACACCTACCAATCCCTTGAGTGAAGCTTTTGAAATCTCATACAGTTCAGTCAATTTCTTGATGATGTAGACGAAGCTCTTACGTGTTGAGAATTTGTTCGATCGAGGAGTTAGGAATTCGCCAGTCGAATTGCCTACCCAAAGGAGGAACATGATAGCCCCGAGGAATTTGATATTCAAAATTCGACCGTTCTTTGTCGCTTACCGGCTGTCCCAAATATCTTATCCACCTAACGGTCATATCATTGAAGGGCATTTATGTCTTATCATGTCGGGCTGCTCCTAGGCTATAAATAGCCGCCCCTACAACCACTAGTTGGTTGGCTGCTCGAGAGAACTTGACACTTGTCATTTGAGAGTAACCCATCCTCCGAGGAATTTGAGCGAAAATCATCAAGTGAGGAAAACCCAAAACCAAACCCCAACAAACCCAAAGTGATTGAGCATCACTGAAGAAATTGATCCTGCGTGGATCCGACGCTTTTTACCTTTGAAGACTGTGCTTCTTCCAGACGGTTAGGCGTCAAGGTCTAGAGCATCCAAGAGGAATTGTGGATCGCCGAGTGACCAAGTATGTGAAGGTTTGGAAGTCGCTCAAGACTTACCACGAGTGATTGGACGAGGTCATGTGACCTTAGTTCAAAGAGAATACGGTGAGGATGGGTGTCTGAGCTGCGTGCTTTCGATGTCGGGTGTCCGGACTGTGTGTCCTCGAGTTTAAATACTCGGCCGCTCCAACCAGACGTATAAGCCGAGACAGCAGTTGGAACTGGTCTACCAAATCATTGTCTTCACCAACCCAACTGGTTCTATTTCCTCAATCCTTTCATTTCCTCATTCTTGTGTTGAGTGTTTGTTCATATCTGTGTTTGAAGACTTTGATCAAGACTTTCTCAATTTCCTCGTTCAATTTCTTCATCTGTTTGTCTTCATCTTGTGTTATCCTGTGATTACGCTTTTCAGACTCTGCGGTTGTCTTCATTTCATCATGATGACAATGCTTGTAATATGTTATGCTTACTTCTGAGTACTTATTCCGCTGCATGTATTTCTTCGCTAAGGAATTTCCTCACCGGCAAATTCCTCAGTGAAGAATTCATAAAAATCGCCTATTCACCCCCCCTCTAGTCGATATAACGCACTTTCAATTGTTTAACTAAAACGGATAGCATGACATAATTTCACATATATGATGTCTATCTAAACTGGATAGCATAGCATAACATAATTCAAAGATATGATGACTAACTAAACAGGATCGCATGACATAATTCACATACATGTTATCTAAGTAACCAGGATCGCATGATTTAATTCACATATGTGATTTATATGCTAAGCGGAGGGCATTCACATATATGATGTCTGAACTAAGAACATGGTGTTGAATATTGTGTATATGATGTCTAAACTATGCAATGCAAGACACCATATGCATGATATGAGCAGTAGAACCGTGCCAAGTTAGAGCATACACCTCGGTGGGGGAATAGGACTGGTCATCTGTCTCTGAATCCATATATGAGGAGCTATTAGGACCCAGCAAGAGATTTGCTTCGACAGGTAGCACCGTCTGCTCTCAAGGCCTTGTTTTCACTCTAGATTTTTCCATCACCCACTCAAATGGCTAATTCACAGGAAGAGTAGTTTAATGTACAAACATTGTCGACAAATGAAAATTAATGAAGAAAAGGATGGGCTAGATATCATTCAAATATATGATTCCTGGTTAAACAGGATGGCATTGCACATTTCACATATATTATGGCTGGCTAAAAGACATGAGACTGCATAATTCCCATATATGATATTGAAACTAAACAGGTGGCATTAAAGAACATGTCTAAACTAAGCAGATGACATATATGATGTCGAAGGTAGGCACTGCAAGGCAACATATGCATGATATGACTAACATCATCATGCCAAGTTAGAGCAAACACCTTGGGGGGGGGGTAATAGGAGTGGTCAGCGGCGTCCGAATCCGCCTCAGAACAGATATATTCATCTGGATTACAATCTGGAGAGGGGTGGGGAGGGTTTGCCATTGAACCCACCATGGAGCGATGTCTGCATGACATTGTATTGCCGCGCAAAACTCTTCTCTTTTTCTCTACATGTTCAGCATGACTGTGTACAATATCTGGCATGCATACAAAAAAATAGTGAGATTATGTAAGGAGAGCATGCAGAAATCTAGAGTAATGGTAACAACCAGTGGATGGATCCAAAAATAATGATATCAAGCTGATGATTGCTTTAATTTAATAAAAAAAAGAGATGATGATTGCTTTACTACTTGTTTCCTACCCAAGATGAACAACATAGGCATACCCTAGGTGAACCAGATATTAGACAGAGATACTATTAATTGCTGCCTCGGTATGTGCCCCACAACTAATTTAGAACTCAAGTTTGAACATCAATTTGGACCTGACTTGGAGTCTAAGAGGTGAACAGGACAATAAAGTAGCAGGTAATATTTAGCAATGCATAACATAAGCAGAAACAAAAGAGTGCAACCTCTCTTGTGGACCCGTGTACTCCTGAGGTTCATCTGCTGAGTCGATGATGGTGATGCCGTTGTGGTGGGTGCCGGCGGCAGGGAAGGAGATCTGAGGCGGCGAAAGATGGTCAGGTGTCGTGATGTCTGGTTTGGATGCTTCTATTGATGGAGCAGCTCAGGTGAGGTGGACGACATCGTGGTAGGAGGAGGACAAACCACACAAAGTTTTCTTCGACACCTACTTGTAACTGACGTAATTCTGTAAGGGCTCATTTGGCTTGCATGATTCTAAAAACACAGGGATAGGAGGAAAAACACAGGAATATGATAGGGATGCACATGGGAAACAGAGTATTTATGAACACATGATTTCTGTCAACTTGGGTGTTTGGTTCACAGGAAAAGGAGGAGCAGAGGAATGCAAAGAAACATGGCCAAAATAAAGTGAAACCATATGAAAGCGTGTACAGTTAGAATGTTATTCTGCTACTAATGCACTTGGTCTTGTTTTCATGCATAGGATTTTGAAAAGTAGGTCCAGGTGGATGTTTTGCTCCATTCCTTTCAACAAAATGCATGAATAATTGAATAGTAGAGTGCCATAGGAAAATTTCCTATTGATATGTTTTTTCGTTGAACCACAATAGCCCTAATGGATCGATATGAATGTAGAGTAATAAGTGATGCGACAAGTGTACAACCTCTTTGCCGTAGCCGTGTCGACCTCACCATCATTGGGTTGGTCGCTGAAGAAGTTGAGGCAGAGGTGGCTGTCGGAGGTGTGGAGGAAGATCTGAGGAATCTGTAGACGGCGTCCAGGGCACTGTTCTATTGTGATGGATCGTTTCGTCCTTGGAGCAGCTCCGGTGAGCCGTAAGACGTCAAGGCTGAAGCAACACAAGACAGATATTGTTAATCTCAAGTGGGATTCTAATGACATCTCCAATAGATGATGTAAAATGCATTACCAAAAAGTGATAGATGTAAAATTAACATCACCAAAAACAACCTGACTACAACAGATGAGGTAAAAACTGTTAACTCTGAACTGAACTGTCGAAACTGGAATTTACTGTGGAATCTGAATGTTACTGTCGAAACTGAACGCAATGGTAGCAGAGAGGCACTTTACATGGGATAGTTTAGCGAGGGCCTCCAGTTCATCTTCAACCTGCACCTCCCTAAGCCGCCAGCCACCACCGGCCGAACCCCACGCCACCTCGCCGCCCCGAAACACCTACCCACCGCCGGTCCGCCGCCGCCTCGCCACCCCGAAACAACTCCCCACCGCGGGTGTGCCGCCGCCTCGCCGCCCCGAAACAACCCCCCACCGTCGGTCAACCGCCGCCTCGGCCAGCCCATTAGCCCCCCGCGCCAAGCTTTTTCTCCGGTGATCCCCACGCCACCGCCTCACCACCGCGCCCCCACCGCCGGCGAGGAGCTCCCCACCCAGAACCCTAAGATAGATAGTGGGGTACCTCTCTGATGATTCCCCCTCCCCGCTACAGGTCGTTCTTCCTTAACTCCGGCGAGACCCACCACCCCCTGAAAATCGACTGACCCAAAAGTCAATTCCGTCGACTGAAGTGTAGCTAAATCGGAGCAGAGCAGCAGCACGAGCGAGGGGGAGAGCAGCAGCGTGAGCGAGTGAGCAAGAGCCGGAGCAGCAGTGCAAGCGAGAGCCCAGGCAGTAGCAGCAATAGCGCGAGCGAGAGCCGGAGCAGCAGCAGCTGGGCGAGCGAGCGAGCGAGTGAGAGCCGGAGCAGCAGCAGCAGCAGCAGATCCGGATGGTATGGACACCGCCGCCGAAGGGGCCTCACACTGGGGAGAGCCGCCGTGCAGATGTCGCCCACGAGGCTGGCTTCGTGGTAGCCGCTCCATGGGGGGTGCGGGATGGAGCACCGTCGGCGCCGGGAGGTCGAGTTAAGGAGAAGGTGCGATGTGATGAGTGTACAACCTCGACGGTGGCGCCGAGTAGGCCTCGGCTTCGTCCGAGGAATCGATGAGGATGTCGCGGTTCCGGTGGAGCAGGTTAAGGCGGCGTTGTGGGGATGGAGCAGCCGCGATAGATGAGGCGATCATCGGAGCAGCTCCTTGGAGGTGGAGGACGGGGCGGCTGAACCGGTTGGACGACGGGATGGAGGACGGATCCTCATCCAGGGAGGCGGATGAGGGACGTCGAGCTGTTGCAGTGGACGACGTCGTCGGGAAAGAGGCTACAGCTGGGCAGCACTGAGGTGGCGGACGGAGGAGGGTGGGGTTTCGCGCTAGAGCAGAGAGGTTATGGCGGCAAGATTTCGAATGGCGAAAAGGAGGCGATGGGAGGGGGAACCATGACTTAGGGACGCGCTTGTCCAAAATGTAGGGTGTGTTGCAAAATTACCCCCACCGATTTGAACTAGCGGCCCTTTTGGCTCAGGTTTAGAAGGGGGATTCCGCCTGTCGGGATTTGGCAGCTGGAGGGAGTTTTCACGCGCGTTGTAATTTGCGGGATAGCAAGGCGCGGGTTGTGAAGGCGCCAGTTTTGGGAGCACGATATCAGAATTTTTGGGATATAACAAGGCGTGGGTTGAATTTTAGGGACAAGCCTAACGTGCAATATTGTACTTGCACGTACCAAATCAATTCGCACTTCCCTCAACAAAAAAATAAAAACTATTCACACCACACATAGAGAGAGTCTTGTCCTATTTTACTATACAAATGTTATTCAAAGCTATCCCTCCTTCCATCTATATAGGGCCTAATGCGTTTTTTGAGGCTAAATTTGACCAACCAAATGTTAGAGCAATAATATATGACATGCAACTTACACAAAGCACACTGTTAAATTCATGTGTGAAAGGAGCTTTCAATGATATAATTTTCACATTGTGCATGTCATGTACTATTAATCTTGTCAATAGTCAAAGGCGGTCTGAAAAAACACATTAGGCCCTCTATAGATGGAAGGAGGGAGTATGGATCCATGTTATGTCCAATTAAATTTTTTCGCTGGCTGTATAATGCATGTAACCTACTCATGCCAACATTTTAGTGCATTCCAAATGTCTATACTACCGCTGCAATTCGAACTGAATTTGAATTCGTTTCTCTATTTCAATAAGAATCTACAATCATGATTGTTGCCAACTTCAACCATCATTCGTGTATTACCTTAACAACACAGTACATGATTACTATAGAGATAGATATGAACTATGTGGACTATATGAACTCGAATTCAATCTTTTGAATACACTTGATGTTGATTCCAAATAATAGTACATTTGATGTACTAACTATATATTCATAATCTAAACCATGTTCCATACGTACACCGTGTTTATCACACAAAGTATAGTGCCCCGCCCCCTACATTATGACAAGTATTTAGCCCTGAGCTGCAAAAGCCACACATTATCCCAAATTATAATCAATGTTCTACATTATTATATCTTCTTAAAGTATCTGTATCCACTTTTTATAATGAATTATGATCTATGTTCGTCTTTAACACCTTCACGATCCTCTTCTCTTTGTAGCTAGCTAGCGCTAATTTTCTATCGTGCATGCACACGCCCGCCCCCCTCTAACCCTCCCTCAGCGTCCCCTCCATCGCGAACGTTCGTTATTTCTCTTTAGGTCGTTCACCTGCGGTGTGTGTAGGCCCCCCGACTCCTTCTTTTCGGCATACACCGGTCGATATACCTCTCTAGCCAAGTGTGCCTACCACAAACACATACTTCCCCTCTTCTCTTCTCACCGTCCATGCCCTCTATGTCCAATACGGTTCCTCGCAGGTGCACACTCACGCCCCTCTTTTCATCGATCTCATAGTCACACACTCCTCCCCCCTCGACATAGTAGGCCTCTCGCACCACCTCCTAGCCGCACCCCTTTCCCCCCTGTCTGTCTCTCTGGACCTTATTTGCTTCTAACACATGCATGCATGTATACGTAATGATCTCCCTACATATAGCTAGGTCGACTATAATTCTTTTCCCCACGCATCGATAGACTTACCTCACTAGTTATGTCTCTCCCTTTCTCGGACACACGACAGTTGATCTTCCTATGTAGTTACGTATGCTTACCACAACCATATCGTCTCCCCTCATAATCCTTGCATACCTCCCGACCGGTCTCTCACACGCACGTGCATAGACAGACAGACATCCCCGCCCTCTCTTATTGATATTGCACTCATACCCTTCGTTTGTCTAGCAGACCTCTCCCACCATTTGTGAGACGCCACTTCACCACCAACCCTCCGACACTCTACCTTTTTCTTTCTCCCAACCTTATTCCTCTGCTACACATATCCATGGATGCCAATCGATCTCCCTCTATACATAGCTAGGTCTCTCTCCTTCTCCACACATATACTAGTCAAACTACCTCTCTATAGCTAGGTCTCTGCCCCCCCCCCCCACCGATAGTCGAACGTTTTAGGTAGGTATCCATGCCACAGAGAAAAACTGCACCTCTGCCCTCTCAAATTCCAGTAGGTTAGCCGCTCTGTATCTTTGACATGGGCAAACACAAATTCGATGGCACTCTTTATCGATTGCGCAGCCACACACTTCATCCCTGTTTTTGATTCTATCGGTATCTCACGCCGATGATCCCTCCACTCTCTTCTCGTGGATCTCTCCCTCTATATATGAGATATCCATTCATCTGTTTCACACACATTGCATATGGTATGTTTTTTGTTTGAGATATTATCGACACATTGCCTCGGTTTCGCACAAACCATCTCTCTCACACCCACCCACATATGTACCTGCACCTAAAGAAGAGGTGCACGCAGGACACACGTACTCACCTCTCGTTCCCGGCCACACCCGTGCGGGTACACAGTGGAGTTCGTTTCTATACGAAAAGGCAGCCCACGTGATAATTTGACGCGTGTACCGGTTGTTTACTCGAAGGAGGGTCAGGTACCACGCCTAGACGGAACAAAGTTCGACTTGATGCGTTTGTATTAAATAAAGTTATATATTCCTCCTGAATGGCGCGTAGTACAGAATATAAAACGATTGCCGTGGGGAAAATGGAAAAATCCGCTCCACTATATACAATGGAGCCTGCCTGCCGGGGTTTGTCTCTCGTCACACCATCTCACACAAGGCGGCGGTGGCCTCTCTCTCTCACCGTTGGCCAGTGATCCGGCTGCATCCCGTCTGCCGGCGGAAAGGATGGATGTGCATCTTTTATCCGTTCGACGGCGTTGAGGCAACACGTCCTGATCTGCGGTACCCGTCATTCTCTCTGACCAAGCTCCGGCGCGATAGGGCCTTTGCTACTTGCTCGTTGCCGCAGTATGGGCAGATCCCGGCCGCCGGCGCCCTCCTAGTAACATCCCGATGACCCTCAGGTACAGCTTCCTCCAGCCTTGCTCCACTGCCCATCTTCCCACGTTCCTGCATGTGGATCTTCTTTAGTTGTCTGCTTAAAACGTATCTCAGCCGACGTACTTTCCATCTTGCAATCTCGTCCTCAAACCATTTTTGATAAACCACCATGCTGCTATCTTTCCCTTATTACATGGAATATGCTTCTTTTTTGTCGGCATATGTGTCTTCAACTCATGTTATTCGCCAGTAATTGTTTCCTTTCTACCTCTTTTCTGCAAACAGGGCTAGCCATTTCACCTCGTTGCATTGTGACCTTTTGGTGAACCGCACAAATCACTTTTTTCTCTTAAGAGTGTTTTGTGCAGTTCTGCCAAAATGTCACACGGGTAACGTTTTCACATTTCTGTGGGACTGCAGAAAGGGAGATTGGTTTTGCTATCCTCCTCATCCAACTCCTGCCTAATCTTCTCCAACAAGTAGTTAGTCCTAAAGAGAGATCGCAAAGGTGATCGACTTCTATTTGTGTGTGTTATGTTTCATCATCTAGTTCAACTATTATTGTATTCACACTGACTAGATATCTTTGCAAACAGGGATGGTCAGGTCGATTTTAGTGGAGCTGCACAAAATGATCAGATTGTGGTGTCCTTCGTACACCCCCTTTTTGGCTACAGCGCTGGGTGAAACTAGCTGCCAAGCAATGAACACTGTGCCCAGGAAATGGACCCATGCCTACAAACAACATCGATCAATTATATATTTTTCTTTATTTGTACACCTTCTCACAACTTTGTCTTCAGTTGTGATGTGAATATTGGCACTGATCTGCGAACCATTGAGATGCATTAGCAGCCATGGTAGTAGTTTCATTTGTATTTTATGGAATGTTGTAACGAGATAATCTTGAGGCAAGAGGACACATGAATCCTAAGTTGAAACCTTTTTTTCCTGCAGGAACCAAAGTTGAAACCTTCATATCATCACAGTGCAATTTCATTAAAATCATGCGTACATATAAACAAATCCTGAAGGATTGATACCAATGTCAGAAACAATTCAAATTCGTTTCGCCGACATGGGACCGCCGACATGTGGGACATCCTTCATCCGGCTCCACTTGCCGTGCAGCAATATTGAGTGCACAACTGTAGGGAAAGATTTACCCTGGTCGTTGCGCCGCATTAGTAATGACTAGTGAGCAGTCAAATCATAGAGCCCCACCTTCGCCACAGTAAGTTGCTCGGACGAAGCAACCATCATTTCTCTGTTCCTTGAATCCGCTGGTACTCCCATATTCCCAGAGTGATAAGTTGCTCGGGCGAAGCAACCATCACTTCACCTTTCCCACAGTAAGTACCTCCTTGGGCCCATTGAAAAATCACTTTTCACTCTCCATCAAGTGCACTTATTTTCAATCTAACCCTATCACTGAAACACCTCTTTGGCTACAGTTAGTTAAGGGTTAGTCATGAGTTAGCCTAACCTCTAGCTAAGTTAGAGTATCCAAACAAGAGCAGTATAGGACATGCAAGTTGCTCAAAGCATACAGTCAAATTCGTACGTGAAAGGACCTTATTTCTTTTTGAAAACAGAACGTGAAAGGATCTTTGAATGATATAATTTTCAAATTATATAAAATCTTATAAATAGTCAAAGGCATCCTCGAAGAATACATTAGGCCCTACTCCCTCCGTCTAGGTGTATAAGTCACCTTACAAAAACCAAATAATCCCAAAATACTTAGGCGCAGTGCATCAACTCCCACCACGTTTCTTGTTTCTTGACATATCCACAAATAAGATATGTGGGGCGTGCATGTTTTCAAGGACTTAGACTACCAAACACGACATGCAATGGTTAGATCATTCCATGCAATACTATTAATTATCAAATAAATATTAATTTCTCTCGTTTTCCCCTCTTCCTTGGTCACGGTGCACAATCTAAGATGACTTATTCACTAGACGGAGGGAGTATATAAAACCTTACCAATAGTCAAAACCAAGTGTTACTATTACACCAAACAAGTTAAAAACGAGAAACTGGACCTACTCACGGCACGGCATGCCTATGTCATTTGGTCCGTCGGTCAAAGCGCTTTCTCTTCTTGGCATAACAATAGAGTACATTAATTTTTTTAGAATACTCTTGGCATGTCGCTAACATGTGATGAGTTAATCGACCTCAATAGACGACAAAAACACTAGCCCGCCGCACTTTGAGAGAGACGAGGTGCGAGAAGCGATACAGGCTGGTGGATTACTAGAGCTAGGTGTCGCATGGAGGCCAAGAAATATGGTGATAGTGTGGGTTGGCCACGTACAGTATGATGTAACTACACTGGGATGCCATGTTTCGTACTCTTCCGGTCTACTGTGGACATGATTGGTTGATTTTATATCGCTAAATAATATAAAATACTATGAGTGCAGACGCTCCACCACGAGGTTCCTTGCTCCTTCCCGGTCGTCGGGAATCTATGTTCTTCCACTCTTTTTTTACATGAGCTTTGTTCATCTTTTTGCCAACACGCGGGACATCTAGCATCATGGTGCATGTGTCATGCAAGAAAATGGAGATAAGCAGTGCGTAAGTGAGTCGTGCACTACGATGGCACCTAGTACTACGTAGTAATATTTTTCCTCCTCGATGGCACGTGAATACTGCACGTACTCAATGACGGAGCACAGGATGGTAGCCATGGAGTGATGGACATGGTCGGCCCTTTTGGAGAGAGTCTTGAATACGTATTAAATTTGATGTGTCCCGTCAACTCGCAGAACGACGAGAAGCACACACTGAATGACGGAGCACGGGATGGTAGCCATGGACATGGTCAACCCTTTTTGGAGATAATGCACTACTTTTGATGTGTCCAGTCTACTCGCAAACGAGGAGAACCTTTGCTTACTAGTAGTACACTATCGACTGTAGTACCATCATCATTATTCGACTTTCAGAAGAGACGAGAGAACTTAATGTTTATTTGCTAATTAATAGCATTGCATGCAATGAACTAACCACTGCATGTCGTGTTTGCTAGTCTCAAGTCATTAAAAGCATGCACACCCACATCTCTTTGGTTGATATGTCAAGAAACAAGAAACAAGGTAGAAGTTAATGCACCGCGCCTAAGTATTTTGGGATTATTTGGTTTTCGTAAGATGCCACCTAGACGGAGGGAGTATTATACTTGAAGGCTACAAGGTTGGCTATAGATGACGTGGTAGTGTCATGTAGCCATCAGCTGGTTATACTATTAACCATGCTCTTATAATACTCCTATATTTAGGAACGGAGGGAGTAGTTGGCATGCATGATACTACCTATAATACTCCCATTACAACCAGCCTGGTAGAATTAAAATACCTAATATAAATGGTCGCTGCCCGATCTCTTTGTCCTCCTCCAGCATCCGACAGAAGAAGAATCGAGCAAGACACCGGCTGTATTCGCCGGCGTCGCCTCGGCGGTGGCCTTCATGGGATACAATCGGCGGATGCCGCCCATGTTCTACTCTTCCTCGATGATGGCTGCGGGTGAGGACGTGCTACCCGTCACCTCGTCCACATCCACGTAGCCACATCACCTCGTCGACATCCGCGGCGGCTTCTTTCTCTGCCTGCATGTCACGGCTACGTGCGCGTCGATGGTGGATGGCGCAGTCGCAGACACTGGAGGTGTTGTACTACACGGCGGCATTGAGGGCAGCGACAATGCCCGTGCCGCCAATCTCCCCGACAAGCCGGCGTGGAGCAAGTCGACACTCTTCCTCGAGCTGTATTGGAGAGGCCAGCTGGGGAACCACACACTGGCTTAGTGCGGCAACTACCTCCGACGGGCTAGGCTAGGTAGGTGGAGAAGTGAGCTGCCAGGCTCGGCGGGCCACCCAGACGGCTTTTATGCCGGAGAACTGCTCTTCTTGCTCGTCGGATGCCGCCGAAAGAGTGGAAAAAATGGTGGAAGGAGGAGCTTTGCCGGCGTCCTGCTCCTGAACGGATGTGTGTGGCTGGAGTTGGTTTCTTGCATTCCACGCGGGTTTCTATATCTATATCTATATCTATACTACTATATATATATATTATTACTATATAGTGTACCAATTTTAAGTAGGACTAAGAACATCAATCATAACCGTTGATCTTCTAAATCCAACGGCCAATATCAGTAGGATTCGCATGAACAGTACACTGCTGCTACCTCACCTGTGTTCTAGAACAATCAAGACGAAGGGATGTGATGGTTGCTTGTCCATTTATTTTACCAAGCCACTTATTAGTGGTTGGGTTTTGTGATATGACGGATTTACTGCTGCGAGACTCGTGTGCAGCGCCTCCCTCTACACTAGTACTACATCGGTCGTGGTTTATTAGTCCCCCATTGAATTTGACTGAAGATTTAACTGACCAAATGTTAGTGCATGTCAATAAAAACTATATCGTTGGATTAATTTTTGAACATAGTTTTCAATGATATAATTTTAGGTGACATGCATCAACATTTATCGTACTATATATAATGTTAGTTCAATTTTCAGTCGTACTAATCTATAGTAAGGTGCCCTTGCGTTGCACGGAACAGTGAAATGCATTGATCGGGGAGTTGTTTATTTTGAAAAAGGATGTGGGGGTCATCTCATGTGTAACGGGTATCGATAGGTTTCTTGGAAGGGTGTGGCTAGGTCTCAGTCCAAGTCTCAGTCAAATGATATAGTATAAGAAGAAAAATAAAAAAACTAAAAAAAATTGTACTAATCTCCATGCAAAATCAAAGGACTATATGACATAACTAAGTCTCAATCGACTAAGACATAGCAAAACTGTTCTTCGAATATTATTTCATCTCTAGACCTCACAAACATCCGGGTGAAATAAATAAAAAAAGTATCTTTTGCAAACAAAAGTGTTCGACTGTTCAACCTGCATCCAAAACTTGTGAAGAAATAACACTTATTGTGCTTTGCAAGAAATGATCTTTAAGAATTAGTTTTTGAGTATCGATTGTTATACATGTTGGCTACAGATGACATGACACTTTCTTATAGTCAACAGTTGGCTATACTATTAAGTATTAACCATGCCCTTAAACACCTAGACGGAGGGATTAAATAAGGATGACTTGGAAGGGGGCAGAGGAGATGTAAGAAATGGTTCATCATAAGTCTTTCACCAGTACTGTAGTAAAAATTTCATACATGGAAGATTCTAGACTGAACCATAAATGGATACACTTTTATTCATGCGCGATACTCCAATAGAGAAAGATCATGCATGGAGGTCTCCACATGCTTAGACAACGGATTACATTGAGTGAAGACTAATGATCAACATTTAACTTGGTAATGCATATGTCCAGGCGAACCTCCTTGGAGTCCCCGTGCACCTCATTGGGGGCCAAATCATACCATGCGTATTCCATCTCCACATCGGCGGGAAGGTCCCAGCTCTGCACAATCCTAGTCAGCTTGATGTAGCCAGCCCAGCCAGTGTCGCCACCCATGTACCTCTGAGGGGTAGAAACAGTGAGCACGCACCCGTACATCAGCCTCGTGTCAGTGTCGGCGTCAGCGGCGTCGCCCCTGACGCACACTATAGAGACGGGGTGGCGGCCTACGCGGGCCTCGCTGGTGCCCACGATCAAGAGGAAGACGCTGTCGTCCCCCTCCGAGACTAGAAGGCGGTGGTGATCCTCCAGCGACTCCGGCATGGTGAACGGGTAGCACGTCTCGTACTTGATGTTCTCCGCCAAGGGCCAGTAGTGATCACCGCACGCCTGCGTGAGGTGATGCATGATGTCTGCCGGCGAGACCCAAAACGGCATCGGGCACTCATAGCAGTAGACGAAGGGATCTTTGGAGGCATCGACCAGGCCATCCATGAGACGGGAGTGGCTGTAGGGGACGTTACGCCAGTTGAATATATGAGAAAGTTACTACGAGATTTAGCCTGAATAAGCACAAAATAAATCATGACGGCTATAACAGAGATTAAACTAATCATGTGGACTAGCATAGTAGATGAACAGATTGAATCTAGGACACAGACTAGAAACATGAATTCTACCACGATTTTGAACAGGAAGGAAAGAAACACATACAGTGCAACGGCAGTAGCACCATAGGCGTTGAGGTTGTCGCCCATGTCGTTGAGGAAGAGGTTGCCGAGGTCGGGGAAGAAGTCGTCGCTGCCAGCAGTCGCGAGAGTGCACTACCCAAATTTCAACAACGCCCGCCGAATGGAGCGCAGGAGGGAGTGGCTGTAGGGGACGTTGCGGCCGCCGAATGGAGTGCAGGAGTAGCCCACGAAGCAGTAGATGGTGCTCCTCCCTAGTCTCTACTCTTATCTCTATCTCTACTACTCTTGTTTGTTTTTTATAATATACTAGTAGTAGCTGTCAAATCAAATAGTACTGCGCCATCCGCTGCACGCCCGGCTAAACACGCCTCCTCGCCTACATCACACCCCTCTGTTAAACCCACATAACTAGCTCATAACTAGCTCCAATGGGCTATGTTGCCACACGACCACCTGATGGTTTGATCGAGCCCAGTCGAGATGGTTTAGTAGGATTATGTGGATATTTCTCAAAAAAAAAGAACACGTGGAAAATTGAAGCAACGTGCGGTTCTTTTTAAATGAACGTACAGTTTTATGGCATGAATACTACTTCCCGCTTTTACAATATTGAACTAATATCGGCATTTATACATCACTATAATTTCTTTTTCTTTGAATCTATTAGCACAGATATTACTTCTTCTCCCTTTTACCAAAATCACTCTGTTATATTAAGACGTGCCTTGCACGTGTATACATACTAGTAAATGTAGGTTTTTAAATGCGGCGAGGAGGCGGGTACAGCTGAGAGTGCAGCGGGCGGCGCCCTGGGCCAGTGCACCGCTTCAAATGGCGGATGCAGTGAAAGGTCGCGGCCGCCCTGACCCCCTTGACGGTGCACGTCACCTTGTTTCCAGATCTGACATGCCACGTGTACCAGATGAATGACTCCAAGCTCGACCACTGTGATGCAAGAGGTGCGAGCCGAGGAACGCTGTTGGAGATACCCTCCTCGTCATCATCTGAGTCCTAGAAGATCTCACCCACATCATCATTAGGCATGCAGCCGCCTTCATAGACAACGTGCGCAGAAGGAATAGAGGCGACTGGGGATGCACCACGTCGTGGGCACTCCGTACGTGCTCGTGTGCGTGCAGCGAGCGTGCTTTTCCATAGGTGCCGGCTCTAAGGCCGAGGCTGCGGTCATCTTCGACTCCAGCTAGTCATTGAGCAACGACGGCAACGAGGTGCTGCAAGAGATGCGTAGGCACCGTTTTGTGCGAGCTTCGCCGTAGCACGACGAACCAGACGTCACCGCAGATGGCGCACGCCTCCATGCAGCCGAGTGTGTGCGCATGCATGTGTTATTCACGTGCATTCTGCGGCCGAGTGTGTGTGCATGCATCTATTGTGTACGTTCGTTGTGTGCTCCATGTTGTGCACGTTTGTGCATGAGTTGGATCGGCATGAGTTTGTGCATTGGCGTGTGTACATGTGTGGCTGCATGCGTCCTCTGCATGCATGGCTTCTTGCGTGGTTATCAATATAAGCTAATAAAATATATTCAACTTAGCATCCTGATGTATCGTCTCTAGTGGTTAGCAAAGAGTTCATGTTCTTTTATTTGTTTATAGGCGGGCAGGCGGCAAAAAACAGGGGAAAACGCGCAAGGTTCCTTGCAAACGCTCCACCGCGAGGTTCCTTGCTCCTTCTCGATCGTCGAGAATCTATGTTCTTCCACTCTTTTTTTATGTGAGCTTTGTTCATCCTTTTGCCAACACGCGAGACATCTAGCATCAAGGTGCACGTGTCATGCAAGAAAATGGATATAATCAGATAAGCAATGCGTAAGTGAGTCGTCCACTTCGATGGCACCTACTCAACGACAGAGCACGGGATGGTAACCATGACATGGTCAGCCCTTTTTTGGAGAGAGTACGATCTACTAAATAACTTTGATGTGTCCCGTCAACTCGCAGAACGACGAGAAGCTTGCTTACTACGCCTTCTCCCTCGTCAACACGTGCGCGGTGGCTCTCAGCACAAGGAGAAACTTTTGCTTACAAGCGGTGGACGTGGAGCAGTTCATTTGGTGTTAGATTGCCAGAAGTACTACTGTAGTACCACCATTATTGTTCGACTTCCGGAAGAGGCAAAGAGCCAAGTGCAAGGCTAGCCATAGTGGGAGTAACATAAGTAGAAGTGCCTCCTTTTTTTATTCTAGAGACAACCACACGCGAATATTGGACGGTAGAAGCACATCAACTGAATCAAAAATCAAAACATTCCTGCCCGGCGCCAGCTGAGCCCGCCGCTCCACATTGATGGCAAGTCAGGGCGACTCGACCTCTCACTGCTTCCGCCGTTGAAGCGGCACGCCGACCGAGGGCACCGCCTGCTGCACGCCCGACATTTTAGACTACACATACTTTGTGAGACAAAAGGTGGGGCCATTATTAATGATATAGTATTATACTAAAGGGACTAACTATTGTAAGCAGGCTACATATTAGGTTTGTCGTGGTTTTGTCACGGCAGATGTCCTAGTGAAAGAACTTAGTTGTGGAGCCATCGCGAGGGTTAGCTTAAAGGGGTTAAAGCGGACAAAGGATGCAGGGAGTTTATACTGGTTCGGCCCCTTGCGGTGAAGGTAAAAGCCTAATCCAGTTGTTGTGGAATTGCTAGGGTTTCGATGACCAGGGAGCTAATCTGCTATGTCTGGCTCTCGAGTTGTTGTTTGTTGTCCCTAAACCGCCATCGGGTCGTCCCTTTATATACACAGGTTGACGCCCGGCGGTTTACAGAATCCTGAGGCTGGCTCATAAATGTGTCCGACTCGGTTTCTACCCTTTCTTATCTTACAACACAAGTTACATATGATATGGCGGTTTACGCCTACAGGCCCTAATCCGCCTTTGGGCCCTGGGCCTTCGTAAAGCACCACACTCCTTGTCTTCATGGGCTTCAAATATAAATAACTCATTATGGGGATAACCCGACCTCTCCTGACCGGTTTATACCCAGTAGTAATATCCCCAACATTAGGCCCCAGATTGATTTGAACCTATTCATGTCAATCTTCAACACTTAGGAAAATTCCTCCTTCAGCACCTTCACATAAATGTTGTAAACTGCCATGACGTCATCTTCCAGGATCATAATAAACCGCCATGACGTCACCTGTTATTAAAAATTGTATTAGTGAGTCTCCGACAATTGAGGCGACAGTTCTGTCACATATCCAACTTTTGGGCTCCTCGATTTTCGCGCCTGTCACTTATCCCTTCACTTTATAAATAAAATCGGGGGGTCCTTTTCATTTTTTCCCCGTGCCTCTTCACTTCTTCCTCCTCCTTGCGCCGAGCTGACCCTTACGCGCGGCCGCCGTCGTCAAGCTCCGCCCTCAACCTCATCTCCGGCCGCTGCATCAACCTGAACGTACCAGAGAAACGCGGCGCGCCTTCGTTGTTCTGTCAGAGCGGTAAGTCTCGCTTTTCCTTGTTCTAGATCGGCCATTAGGGTTTCGGCGTTCATCGAAGTTCGAAGCTGTTCTTCTCTATTCATCTTCGTAGTGCGAATGACAACCTCAGATCTGACATTTTCTTGTGCAGTCATAGTTATAATCCCCTTTTCCATCCTCAAGACATTTTCTTCGTATAGAAAAACCTCATCCAGACCTGATGAACTGCTTAAACACCTGTATTTTAGGTCTGAATGTATTTTGATTTACTGATACACTGCAGATATGAAATTTCCATACTAATCTGTGAAACTTGTTTTTCCCTTACTTAGAGTTTTTAGATCTGTACCTTCCATACCAATGTTGGCGGTTTAAATTTTTAGAAAATGATAATCCGGCAGGTACCATTAGTCCCCTTTTAAACTGCCGATTCGTTTATCTTTGTGACTCCTCCAATTTCAGACTCCGGTTTAACAATGTGTATATGCCTCTGTCTTCTGCTTCTAATCTCGCGTCGCTTTATGCTTTTCCGTCATAAATCTTACACCGGCATTGTTCTTTTTCCAGCTTTTCATTGAAATGGCCAAACAATTTTATGCTTGTAACTGGGTCCCTTCCCGGGTTATGGAAGAGCAACTAGAGGGTTGTGTCGCAACCGGTGCTGTAGCAAAGAAAGAAGTTATCCAATGGAGGGCCCCTGGTCCAGAAAATCCTCCTGAGCCCAAGGATGGAGAAGTAGTCGTGTTCGTGACCACCTGGGTCGAGGGTTTAGCCCTCCCAGATCAAATTTTTCTGAGATGTACTTGCTAGTTTCCAACTCCATCCTTAGGACATTGGACCAAACTCTGTGTCCAATGTTTGCAATTTCCAAGTATTTTGCGAGGCTTATCTTCAAGAGGAGCCCACAGTTGAACTATTTAGGGATTTCTTCTATTTGAACCATCGTACAGAGTTTACAGACGGACCCAATACTGAACTTGGTGGAATGGCTATTCAGAAGAGGAAAGATGTCAGCTTCGCTCACGCCAAGCTTCATAGTCACCCCAAGGACTGGAATCAGACTTGGTTTTATTGCCGAGATCGTCTCCAAGCAGTGAAAATCCTCTGCCGGGTTATCGTCCTCACCGGCTTAGCAACACACATCCATTTCCTCAGAGGCTGACTGCAAAGGAAGGGTCCAACTACGCACCACAACTCTCAAAGCTCAGAGCCTTTATGGTGAACGGTTTAACAGGTGTTGACTTTGTTTGCTACTGGATATCTTGGAGTATTCTGCCTTTGAGCCGGCGCCCCGGTTTAATGTGTGAATACACAGGGGATTTGAAAGATCGTCAACACCATATCAACATTCAGCTAACAGAGGCTGAAGTTACTGAGGCTGTCAAGAAAATACTGAATGAACCCGAGGCTGTTTGCGACAAGACAGGGTTAAGTCCTTTCTGCGCTTCCAATAAACCGCCAGCTGTAAGAATCATATATTTTTTTGTTTTAGCTTAATCCTTTTAAATACACTCTCAAAATTGTGTCCATCTTTGACAGGGTGATGATCTGTTCTGGAAGAAGAAGCCACAGGATAAACCGGCCTAGACACCTCGCCCCAAGACCAAGGTTACTAAAAAACCTGCCAAGAAAAGGACAACTAAGTCTTCTGAACCAAATGCTGATGCTGACCTGGATAATCCGGACTTAGGGGTAGAACTTGACCCTCTTGGTTCTTTTTTCATACACCTCATTGACAATGACTATTATCGGAGACTGTATTTGCCAGTTTGGGTTCAGCGGACCCTTGAGGTTTGAACTCTGGGGTGCGCGCGGAGATTACGCCCTCAACCTCTCCGTCTCACAAAGATCTAAACTACTGAAAGAACAACACGAGAGACACATGGTTTATACTAGTTTGGGCCACCATTGTGGTGTAATACCCTACTCTAGTTTGTGGTGGGTGGATTGGCTCTTGGGCTGATGATGATGAACAACACAAGGAAGAACAGCCTCGCGAGGGTCTGTTCTTGGCTGGGGGATGAACTGCTAGGAGGAGTTCAGCCGCACTTCTCTCTCTCTCTCTCTCTCTCTCTCTCTCTCTCTCTCTCTCTCTCTCTCTCTCTTTTGCCTGTATCTTTCTAACTGATTTCTTGATCGCTAGATGCCTCTACCCTGGGGGTGGCTAGTCCTATTTATAGGCAAAGGCCCTGGGCCTCTTCCCAAATATTGAGCGGGAAGGGCGCCAACAATTGGCCATTTTGAAGGGGAACATCTGGTACACTTATCTGACTAAAGTTGGTCCTCGCTTTGCCGGAGGCTCTGTGGTGGCCTTGATTCTGGGCTCCACGATGACCTCCTTCCCACGGTTGGACTGGTCTTGGTCTCGTTGCTCCGAAATGGATGCCTTTGCTTGATCCTCTCACCTGCGCTTGCCCCCTTTGCACAAAAGAGGAAAGGGAGACACTGCGTGGGCTGGCGCCTGCCTGGAACCATTGGTCGTCATGGCTTGCGTCATGGGCACCTTGGGAGGTACCCTGCCTTGATCCCTCCGCCTCCTCGTGAGCCAGCCTGATGAGGCCGCGCCTGAGGAAGCTCCATGTCGTCCGCCCAGCAATCTCAGCCCTCGCGAGGTCTTGAAGTCTTGTGTTGATGAAGATGGGCCGTCTTGGGCCCCCTTTGAAACCACGCTTGGTCGTGAGCGAGCAAGTCTGGGACCCCGTTCCCGAGCGCCGGCAGTAGCCCTGGGCCCAAAGCGCGCCACGGACTTGGCGTCTTGAGAGCCGAAGGGCAGAGGCGAAAAACGCGGGCCCTATCAGCCTGCGGCCTTGGGCGCCGTGTGGTGGTTGATTGGACACGAGTGCTTCAGCAACCGCGCAGGTTATTAAAGGAGCGGCATCTGCCCAGGCTTTGCTCTTCTATTTCTCCGGTTGCTGCTCAGATCCCCTTTCTTGCGCCTCTCCTCTCTTCCTCCAAGTTCCCAGATCTTCTTCATCTACTTGACCTAGGCAGCCATGGCGCCTCGTCGATCTCGGCGAGAGCTTGGTACTACTTTGCTCTGGACTTCCCGAGCGTGTTGGGCGGGCTTCGCCTGCTGCCGGATAAGCGGCGGCGCGAGGGCATCGGCCAAGCGCCAGTGTTCAAGGCGGCTCCGCCACCCCCGAGGGCCGAGGAGCACCTTTTACCCTCTCTTTGTAAGCTCCATTGCTGCTGGCCTGGTGCCTCCCTTCTCCGAGTTCTTCTTCTCTGTCCTCCGCCATTACAACTTGCAGGCTCTGCATCTCCACCCCAACTCCGTCCTTCTCCTGGCAATCTTCGCCTACTACTGCGAGGCTCACGTGGGGGTGCAGCCCTCAGTGGCCTTGCTGCGTCACTACTTCTCTCTCTGGGTCACTCGCGGTTCTCCTTCCGCGTGTGCGAGCTTCGTCGCGTATGGCGGCACCATTGCCATTGAAGCCGGGAAGAGGATCGAGGCTTGAGGATCAAGCGGGTCTTGGTAGATGCAGGCGCATCCACCTCGGCTGATCTTGCCAGCAGGCAACCCGTGAGCTCAGCGGCTGGTGCGGCGAGCTCGTGGACCCCATGTGAAACCGGTGTTGGAGAAGATGGGCCTTGAACTGAGGCCGGCCAGGTATGGCGGCGAAGCTGACGGCGTCTTCTTGAGGAGTTCTGGAGCACTAAGCTGGCCCCACTTGGCGTACTCACCTCCGATGTGGAGGCCTCATCAAACCCAGCGGCCTTGGGTGGCGAAGTCTGGCACGGTCCTCCATTCTCTGGTCGAGGCGGTGGCAAGGTTGGGGCGCGCCTCGCCCTTGTTCCTCGAGGCGGTGGGAGCAGGTGGTGGAGTCCATACCCGTCTTCAGCGGGGATGGGCCCGTGCCGTGGTGGCTCTGAGGACTGGTGGGCGTGTCCTCCGGTGACTCTGGCGAAGAAGGGCGAAGGGGGCGGGAGAAGAGTGCTGACTCGAGGCGACCGGCGGAGGTCGAGGCTCCCTCCCGGCGCGAGACCCCATTCTCTCCGCCTCTCTTGACGGCAGCAGCGAGGATGATGGCGAGCAGGTCGGCGGGAGCTTGCCCCGATCGAAGAAGGGCGGGACCGGGCTGATCTCCAGCAGGTCTGTCCCTGCCCCAAGCGTCTGCGAGACCGCCTCCACCTTACAGGCTCCACGAGGCGATCCTTTTAGCCGACTTTACGGCTTCAAGTATGGCTAGAGGCTGCTGAGCTCACCGGCGACGACCGTAAGTGCTCGATCCTTATCTTTATTTCTTGTTACGCGGCGAGGCTTGGCGTCCGCTCCTTTGGAGCAGTGGCGCCCAGCTGAAGCCGAAGGGGCTCCGGAGGTTTCGGCCACGACAGCGTCTCTGCCCATGGGGGACGGTGACCCATGACGCGGGCCTCTCCTGCCGGTCGCCATGAAAGCTGGCTGAGCTGGCTGGGGCGAGCTCAGCCCCCATGTCCCAAGTGACTCCTGAGGTGCCTTTGCCTGCCGCCGCCACCACGACCGTCGGGGCGCAACAGACTCCGCCTCGGGATGCTGGGATTGTGCCGCTGCCGCTTTCTCCTCCTGCTCCTCTGACTGCTGTTTCTCCGACCCTCCTGCCGTCCTGGAGCATGCTGTTGCTGAACTGGAGCGGCTGCGGCAGGATCTTCTTGGCGCCGACCCTCGCCTGGTGGTCGGGCGCTTGTAGCTAACCGGGATGGATTCGCTCCGGCGCCTCGATCCAGGCGGCGCTAGTTCAACCTCGGCGGCCTGCGGCGAGGAGGCAGGCCGTCCTTGAGGCGAAGGCTGCTCGTGGCGGCCACAGGGAGGTGGTTGAAGTCCGTGGTCGTTGCAAGGAGCTGGAGGACGAGCTGCAAGGCCAGCGGGACCAGCTTCGTGAAGGAGGTCCGCCATGCCAAAGCGAGGAAGAAGGCATGAAGGCTCATGGCTGACCATCGAGGCTGGGAGGCCAAGCTCAAGCGCCCGACCGCCTAGTCAGCTGGAGAAGGAGTTAGAGGCGGCGAGGTGAGCTGGGCAGCAAGGCCGGGTTATTGCCGAGATCGCGTCGCCAGCGGACATGGAGAAGAAGGCTCGTGCTTGGCTGAAGGCAGCTTCTGGCGGCCTAGAGCTCGCTGGCGGCGCCGAGGACAGCCCGTAAGCTGCTTCCCTTCTGGTTCGTGCCCTTGAGGATGTCGCCCTTGGCCTTGGCCCCACGGTGAGGCGAGCACGTGTCTGTCTTCTGCGTGGCCCGGCGGGTCTTCGCCCACATCTACCTTCGCGACCCCAGCACCGATCTCGACAGCCTGTTGGAGCCAGTAAGTGGTGAGGGTGCTGCCGCTGCTTCCGAGGCCGTGAAGGGTCGCGTGGAGGCTCTACTGAGGAAGTTCCGGGCCTTCAGCTCCAAGCCGAAGCAAGGCGCTGCCGGTCCTGCTGCTCGATGAGGCGAAGCCACTCCGCGATGCTCCCCCGCCGACAAGTGACTCCGCTACTGCTCCTGTCCTGCTTTTAATTCCTGCACATGTATCACGCCTCGGGGAGGCATTTAAACTTGCGTTTGGTGCTGAGGCGACAGTATGGACTGTAATATTTGCTTTTAAATTCCTTGAATTTTATGCTTTTCCTCCCTACTTGCTTGTGTTCTACGGCGAGCCGGCCCAGCGTACCTCTCCCAACATGGCCCGGCTGAAAACAGGGCGGGACCAAAGAGTGAGGGCTCGTGACAAGTTAGGCTCTGAGTCGCGATGCTCGAGAGTCCCCTTAGCGCGCGAACAACAAGTAGGGAGGTGTGATGTAGGTGGATCTTCCGTTTCGTCTGCAGAGCCGAATCCACGCGTACCTCACCCAGCATTATCCCCGACCGGAAACCAGGATGGGACCAAAGGAGTGAGGGGCTACGGAGCCAGTTAGGCCCCTAAGTCGCGATGCTCAGGAGTCCCCCTTGACGCGCAAACAGCAAGTAAGGAGGTGCGATGCAAGCGGGTCTCTGGTTCTCGTCTGCGAGCCCGGCCCATGGCGTACCTCACCCAGCATAGCCTTTGGAACTAAGGGTGAGGGCTATGGAGCGATTAGGCCCACAGTCGCGATGCTCGGGGTCCCCTTGGCGCTCAAGCGACCTTCATACCTTGGCTCCGCTCGGGGAGGCAGCGATGAACCAGGCCGAGAGGCTGGCTGGAGTGGCGTCGTCTCGATGTGGCCCAGGCGCAGCCCGTGCCTAGCCCCTCGCGGCACTCAGGAGGCGTTGTGGCGAGCTGAACCTTGAGCTCTGGGCTCCACAGAGGTTAATGCGGCCGGAGGCCACCCTCGGTTGTTTATCACCGGTGGAGACATAAGCGCTTCGCATGTGTCTGGGCATAGCCGCTCCTCGGTAGTGTCGTCGGCCAGTAGCGGACATGGTGCTTCCAGCAGTGCGTGGGAGGGGCTCCCCTCGGGAGGAGCCCAGGCGTGTCTGCCCGCCCTAACATGTGGCCCGCACGGTAGGGCTAGGTGAGGTGTATCTAGGCACCCGTGAGCAGTCACGGGACTCACGGGGCCCTACCTCTAGGCGGGTTTTGGCCTTTGGCCGTATCTTGAGATGTGCTCTGCAAATTTGGTTAGATGCCGGCCTTTGTCGTCCTCGGGTCCCGGCCCTCGAGCTTGTCTCGGCCGTCGTTGGTATGCCAGGTCGCGATGCCGTGGACAAGGCGGAGGGTGAGGCTGGAGAGCGATGAAGAGCCCTGAGTTGCGATGCTCGGTACCCCCCTTTAGCAGCGCCAAGTGGTGCGACATGGAGAAGAAGAGGTGTGTGGACAGGCATCAAGTAATCAAGCATGATGGGTGAATGCATAACAGGAAATAAGCATAAGAGAGATACGCCTTTGGGCCTGGCCCAGCGGCTTAGGGATGATGCAACTGAGGCGCCCCAACAAAGCAAGCTAGCAACATGAAATGAAAGGGATACCGCGCGAGGGAGCGGACCCACAGCACAGGAATGATGCAGCCACAGAGAGGAGCTCCCAGCTGGAAACAAAACTTGAAAGATGTCACCTGAACATGTCGAGGACGAAGGGGTGTTGGTGCAGCAGACTCGGTGGGCTGCGGAAGCCGATCCTCACGAGCCCCCAGGCCCAGGGGCCTCGGGGGGCTCTGGAGGCACTGGTGGCTCCTCATGAATCATCTCCATCTCCGCCAAGGCTGCGGGCGCTGTCTTCTTGAGCCTCCATGATGCCCCTCATGAGGCTGATGCGTAACAGCCGCTTTCGGCAAGCCGTCTGACATCTGACGAACGTAGATGTGGGGCGGACCTCCGCAGCGCCCCGCTTGCGAGGGCCAGAGGCGCTCCATTGTGGCGACTTGGTTAAGCCCTGGTATGTCGATGCAGACGCACAGCCCACCATCCTCGCCTGGATGGGGAGCCATAGTCGGTAGACGTCGGCAGCCTCTCATGACTCTTGATTCCTGTAGTTCTTTAACGACTTTGTTGACGAATTCCTGCTGGTCTGACCTTCCTTGCCTCACTCCTTCCTGAGGGAAACGTGCTTCGAAGCACGCCTCCACATGGTGCCCAAGCGTCTCCCTCGTGACCTTGGCCAGGTCGGTGGCTCTCCAGGCCCCGAGCCCTGCCTGAGGAGGGCGCCGGGCGCACTTTCCTATGCGATGGAACGAGGTTCCCCTTAGGCGGCCAGCAGGCCTGAGGGCCCGCCTCTGAGGCTGGTCGGACGATGCCTTCTTCTTCTTGGGGGTGGTCTCGGGAAGCCTCCTGCTTCCGCGATCCGGGTCTTCCAGTGACGCGGCTTGAAAGGCTCGCTCCAGGGAACACACTGCATCCTTCTCTTCACAGGGCACCGTGATGACTCCGCCACTTCCTGGCATCTTGAGGACGTTGTAGCCATGATGAGTTACAGCCATGAACTTGGCCAGCGCTGGGTACCCGAGGATGGCGTTGTACGGCAGGTGGATGTGGGCGACGTCGAAGTCGATGAGCTCGGTGCGGTAGTTGTTGCGTGCCCCGAAGGTGACGGGGAGGCGGACCTGCCCGATCGGGACCTTGGAGCCGTCGGTGACTCCTGAGAAAGGCTTGGTTGGCTGAAGCTGGTCATAGGGCACTTGGAGATTGTTGAATGTTTCCACGGACAGGACGTTGTGCCCTGCCCCACCATCGATGAGGTCTGGTGACGATCGTTCTTGATGGTGGGGAGCAAAGCATCGGGAGGACTCCGGCTGTGGCCGCACACTTGAGTTGATCCGCTGAGCTGAACGTGATGGCGCACGCCGACCACCTGAGAGGGCGTGTTGCTTCGAGCTTGGGGAGGACTGCATTCACTTCGCGGGCAAACTGCTTGAAGATGCGTTGGGAGGCTGGGGCTTGAGCTCCGCCCAGGATGCAGGCGATCTCGCGTGGCTCCTGGAAGCCCCCAGCCCCCTCGTCTTGATGGCGGTCCTCGTTCCTCCTTGGCTGAGGCGGCAGTGGAGGGAGGCCTGCGTTGCCTTGTGGGCGATCCTCACGAGGCTGATCCCTCCAGTCCCCCTCGCGAGGTTGATCACGCCACCCCTGGCACGGGCCGCGGTCTTCCCAGCGTCCTGCGTTTCTTCCTTCTCCTCGGCCGTAGCCCCGGTCGGCACGGTCGGGACGACGGCCGATCCTTCATTCTCGCACGGTGCGGAGTTCTTGGCATTCATTGGTGTTGTGAGTGTGGAGGTCGTGGTACACGATCTTGGCTGCCCTGGAGGATTGAGCAGATCTTTGCCCGCTTGGTGTATGCGGTTACGCGCGAGCACGGCAGCCCCCTTGCGCTTCACGTCCTTGGCCTTAGGCTTCTTCTCTTACGGGTCTGCGGCAGGCAGCTTCGAGGAGGAGAGGCGTCCTTCCTCAGCCACAGCACACTTGGTCGCCAGGTTGAATAGCTCGAGGAGGTGCAGGTCTTCATGCATCGCCATGACTCCTCCTTCATCTTGACGTCGCGCACACCATCGGAGAAGGCTGAGATGATGGCTTCTCGGACACCTTAGGGATCTTGTAGCGCGCTTGTTGAAGCGTTGGATGTACTTTGCAGGGTCTCTCCGGGTTGTTGCTTGATCGGCGCATGTCGCTCACGGTGAGCGACAGCTCATGATACCTTGGAAGTTGGCGATGAAGCGGGTGCGCATCTGGTCCCAGGAAGAGATCGTGCACAGGGCGGACTTCGAGGAGCAGTGCGAGCTCCTTCCTTCAGCGCCATGGGGAACCAGTTCGCCATGACATTCTAAATCTATCTTGGCAGCTTCGATGCCCAGCTCATAGAGCTGGAGGAACTCTGCGGGATCGGTCGTGCCGTCGTAGCGAGGAGGCAGGTCTGGCTTGAACTTGCCGGGCCATGCGACACTGCACAGCTCGGTGGTGTAGGCGCGGCAGCCTGCTGTGGCCACGGGAGCTTGGCTGGTGGAGAGCTTGGTCTTGCGGGTCGCGGTGCGCTGCAGCTGGGAGCAGCGCGGGGTCTTGTCGCGTGGGAGCGGGAGCAGGGTCGCGACGTGCCGGAGCAGGGAGCGCCCGGGCAGCTTCTGGCGGGCGAGGGACTTCTTGGCAGCTCTGCTCCTGTCGCGCCGGCACCTGACGGAGAGGGTTCCGGCCAGGGGTCGCGCGCCTCGGAGCCATGGCGTCTTCTTGGAAGGCGGCTGAATGCGCCCTCGAGCTTCATTGCCAGCAGGCGGGTCAGCGCAGCCGGAGCAGACGGCGGGAGAGCCCCTGCGGCTTGAGCGAGCTCGGCGGCGGTCGAGCCACTCTTCGTGAGCGTCGTCGGCAGGGGCGGTAGCGCAGGAGCTCGTTTTCGCGATGGCGCAGCTCGAGCCTCAAGAGTCGCGTGGCCGCGCGGGGCGAAACCAGCTGGTGTGGCGATGGAGTAAGCGGTGCGGCCGTCTTGCCGCGCGGATGGATCTTGAGCGATGCTTGCTGCTCGTTCACCGCCGGGCGGTGGCGGCGTTGACGGGCGAAGCGACGCGAGCAGCGAGGGCGCCCGCCCGGCACGGGAGCCGTCTGGCGGCGCGGAAGCGATAAGCGGCCCGGCGGTCGGTCGGGCCCGGCAGCGTCGGACATGGATGCGACAGTCGGAGGAGAAGCAGGCAGTGGAAGACAAATTCAGCGCACCCTACAGCGCGCCAAATGTCGGATTTCGGGTTTCGGCAGACCCTTGAGGTTCGAACTCTGGGGTGCGCGCGGAGATTACGCCCTCAACCTCTCTGTCTCGCAAAGATCTGAACTACTGAAGGAACAACAAGAGAGACACATGGTTTATACTAGTTCGGGCCATCATTGTGGTGTAATACTCTACTCTAGTTTGTGGTGGGTGGATTGCCTCTTGGGCTGATGTATGAAAAAATACAAGGAAGAACAACCTTGCAGGGTCTGTTCTTGGCTGGGGGGATGAACTGCTAGGAGGAGTTCAGCCCTCTCTCTCTCTCTCTCTCTCTCTCTCTCTCTCTCTCTCTCTCTCTCTCTCTTTTGCCTGTATCTTTCTAACTGATTTCTTGATCGCTAGATGCCTCTACCACAGGGGTGGCTAGTCCTATTTATAGGCAAAGGCCTGGGCCTCTTCCCAAATATTGGCGGGAAGGCGCCAACAATTAGCCATTTGAAGGGAACATCTGGTACACTTATCCTGACTAAAGTTGGTCCTCGCCTGCCAAAGGCTCTGTGGTGACGCCGTTCTGGGCTCCACGATGACCTCCTTCCCACCGTTGGACTGGTCTTGGTCTCGTTGCACCGAAATGGACGCCTTTGCTTGATCCTCTCGCCTGCGCTTGCCCCCTTTGCACCAAAGAGGAAAGGGAGACACTGCGCGGGCTGGCGCCCGCCTGGCACCCTTGGTCGTCATGGCTTGCGTCATGGGCACCTCGTGAGGTACCCTGCCTTGGTCTCTCCGCCTCCTCGTGAGCCAGCCTGATGAGGCCGCGCCTGAGGAAGCTCCGTGTCGTCCGCCTCGCGAGGCTTGGCCCCTCGCGAGGGTCTTGAGTCTTGTGTTGATGAAGATGGGCCGTGCTGGGGCCCCCTTTGAGCCACGCCGCAAGTCATAGGCAGGCAAGTCTGGGGATGTCACGCCCAAGATGCGACCCTATCCTAAAGGAACTCGAAGGTCCCACCAAGGATAGAAGCGCATCTTGAAGACGCTTTTGCAAGGTGGATATCATTACATCAACATTACATAATAGATAGGGATACATACATAAGGCACAAATGCCACAAGAATACATCAACATCATATACAAGAGATCAGCATCCGACTACGGATGGAACACAAACAGAAACTCAAACGACATCCACCCTGCTAGCCCAGGCTGCCGACCTGGAACCTATCCCCTGATCGAAGAAGAAGCAGAAGAAGAACTCCAAAACAAGTAACATCGCTCTCGCGTCATGATCATCGCAAACCTGTACCTGCAACTGTTGTGTAGTAATCTGTGAGCCACGAGGACTCAGCAATCCCATTACCATGGGTATCAAGACTAGCAAAGCTTAATGGGAAAGGAAGGGGGTAAAGTGGTGAGGTTGCAGCAGCGACTAAGCATGATATGGTGGCTAACATACGCAAATGAGAGCGAGAAGAGAAACAAGGAACGGTCGTCAACTAGTAATGATCAAGAAGTGATCCTGAACTCCTACTTACGTCAGACATAACCCAGAAACCGTGTTCACTTCTCGATCAAGCCCGAAAAGAGACACTCACGGTTACGCACACGGTTGGTGTATTTTAGAAGAGTTTTTACTTCAAGTATACTACAACCGGATATTAACAAATTCCCATCTGCCACATAACCGCGGGCACGGCTCTCGAAACTTTATACCCTGCACGGGTGTCCCAACTTGGCCCATGATAAGCTCTCGCGATCAACGAAGGATATTCCTTCTCCCCGGGAAGACCCGATCAGTCTCGGAATCCCGGCTACAAGACATTTCGACAGTAATAAAACAAGACCAGCAAAGCCGCCCGGATGTGCCGACAAATCTTGATAGGAGCTGCACATATCTCGTTCTCAGGGCACACCGGATGAGCCAGATGTCGGGTTGGCATAGACCCTAGTTGCCGAGGAGGCGCCGCACATCGCTCGGTTTGGACCAGCACTCGAAGGAGACCTGGCCCGGGGGGGGGGGGCTAAAATAAAGATTACCCTCGGGCTCCGGAAACCCAAGGGAAAAAGGGCATAGGTGAGGCAAATGGTAAAACCAATGTTGGGCCTTGCTGGAGGAGTCTTATTCAAAGCGAACTGTCAAGGGGGTCCCATAAATCACCCAACCGCGTTAGGGACGCAAAATCCGGGAACATAACACCGGTATGACGGAAACTAGGGCGGCAAGAGTGGAACAAAACACCAGGCATAAGGCCGAGCCTTCCACCCTTTACCAAGTATATAGATGCATTAATAATATAAGAGATATTGTGGTATCCCAACATAAACATAATCCAACATGGAGCAATCTTCATCTTCACCTGCAACTAGCAACACTATAATAGGGGCTGAGCAAAAGCGGTAACATAGCCAAACAACGGTTTGCATAGGAAAGGTGTCAAAGGTCAGAGGCTGACATGGCAATTTGGGATGGCTTGATAAACATGTAATAGGTAGCGCAGCATAGCGATAGAATGAAGCAACTAGCATAGCAATGATAGTAGTGAGATCCAGGGTAGCGGTCATCTTGCCTGAAATCCCGCAAGGAAGAAGAACGAGTCCATGAAGAAGATGAAGCCACGAAGTCGAACCAAGCGTAGACGAACGAGTCCTCACGATCGCAACGTAACGGAAACTATCGAGAAGAAGCACACAACAAGGTAAACACACCACACATAAACAAGGCATGATGCACAACAAGCATGATGCATGACAAAACTACATGAAGCTACTCATGGCAAAATATGATGCAAACAAGAACAACACCTCAAAGCAAGTTTAAATGAGGCCGGGAACAACATATAACAATTCCGGTAAGTCCTCATATGCATATTTCGAAATTGGTCCAGATCTGAATAAACCTTATGTTCAAGTTGTTAAACAGCAAGTTAAGAAGCACCACGATGATCTACACGAAATTCTAGTCAAGTTACATATAAAGTTCATTAGATTCGGAGCTACGGCCTAGAAGATATGAGCAAAACAAGTTACACATGGCATTGATGCAAAATGCATTCAAGCATCAAACAAACACCTCAAAACATGGATGCAACATGATAATATGAAACTACATGCAAAATCAAGCAAGTTTCATATAGAGCACACACAAAACGGAGCAACAGTTCAACACACACGCACTATACAAGTTTAAAGGACAAGATGTCCAAAACAGCAACTAGGCATATTGCAAGCACCGAAACAACATGCTACAGTACCACAATATGAGAACAAAAGGCATGGACATGATGTACAGGTAAAGCATAACAAAACATGAACTATCTCCAGAAATCACTAGAACATGCTCAAAAGGACATGGCAAGATTGCAAATAATAACAGTTTCAGACTTTAGCAGAAATAACATCAGGTTGCAATGTTTAGAGCTATCAAACAACATGTTACAGGAACTTATCATGGCAACCAAAGGCATGGCATGAATATACTAATTGCATAGAACAGAAGTCCCTTACTGACCATGAGCCAAAAAGGATCATAAGATATGATGGAACCCACGTAAACATGGCAAGTTATATGACAGATTCATACATGGCAGGAACACAATAAGTAGGCATGTTGGTGAGCTTGATCCACTCACCACAGAGCAATACATGGCATGGAAAGGCAACCAACAGTAATAAGGCATGTTTATGAAGCTAAGCATGGCAAGAGAAAGTTCATAGAGTGCATGGAACACTAACAAAAATCATGGCAACATTGAACTTAATGTTAACAGGCTGACAGCAACATTATTTAGCAACTTGAGAGCAAGATTACAACAAGCTACAACAGGCTATAAATACAACCAGGGGCATGAATGGATAGAGCATGACATGTATAACCCCTGTGAAGATGGCATGACATATATCAAAACACATGTAGACATAAACCTCATAGGATGCACACATCAATCATGGCAAAAATGACAAATCACCAAGTTATACCAGTTTCAGCAGATTAACATCACATAGCACTCTTGCAACAATGATTAGGGCATCAAGATGAGCTCAAATGAAAATGATGCACTAGAATGAAATGAAGTACACATTGAGACGAACAATTTGACATATTACACGCACGAAACAGAGCTACGGATGCAGAGATACAATAGGTCAAACATGGCATGAAAATTATTGCAGAATCGGGAACTTAAGACAAATTTGGAGGGGGAAAAGTCAACCTCAAACGGATCTCGCCGAAGAGCTCGCCGGGGACGATGGGGACGACGGCAGAGGACGGATCTGGGACGCTCTCGGCCGGATCTTGCCGGATCCGGGCCGGAGAGGCACGGGCGCTGTGGGCGCGCAGGATGGCAGGGGCGGCGGCTGCACTGGGCGAGGGAGCTCGCGGAGCTCAGCTTGAGACGGTGGCTGGGCAGGCGGCGGAAGGCGGCAGGCGGATCGGATGCGTGAGGCGGGCGCCTCGGGTGGCGGGAGGAGGCACCGGCGGCGCTGGCGGAGAGGCGCGCCGGCGAGGCGGCGGAGGCGCTGGCGGCGGGCGTCTTGGGCGCCTTGGGAGGCGAAGCGAGCAGGCGGCGGCCGGCGGTGCGGTTTCTTCGCATGAAACGCTGGCTGTGGGCTCGAGGCAGGCGGGACGGGGGGAGGCGGAGGGCGTGGCGGTGGCGATTAGTCCGGGAGGCGGCGGACATGTCCGTGGCGGGATGGACATGTCGGCCTGCGTGGAGGGAGGTTAGCTAGGTTTGGACCCGAAATTTCGGGGAGGCATATATTTATAGGTAGAGGAGCTA
This sequence comes from Aegilops longissima, assembly GCA_021605205.1. NCBI lineage: Eukaryota > Viridiplantae > Streptophyta > Magnoliopsida > Poales > Poaceae > Aegilops > Aegilops longissima. The sequence continues at coordinate 235,969,433 of CM038677.1, forward strand.
GGAGAGTCCAAATGGAGCACGGTTTCCACACGATCGTGATCGAGCGACCGAGAGCATGGAGGGGTTTGGATGGGTTATTGGGCGCTTTGGAGGGTGTTGGGCTGCACACAAAGAGGGCTTTACGGTTACCGGTTAACCGTTGGAGTATAAACGACCTCCAAATGGCACGAAACTTGACAGGCGGTCTACGGTGGTATACCAAGGCAGCTTAGCAAGACTCGAACCATTCCAGAACGTTAACACCCGCTCACAATGAGAGACGAAAGAGGAACGCCGGAGGGCATAGGAGCGCCGGATTGCAAAACGGACAACGGGGAAAATGCTCGGATGCAAGAGACGAACACGTATGCAAAATGAAATGCACATGATGACATGATATGAAATGCAGATGATGACATGGCAAAATGCAACACGCAAGCACATGACATGACAAGGATGGCGAATAACTGGCGGACACCTGGCGCATCGAATCCGGGGCGTTACAACACTCCTCCACTAACAAGAGATCTCGTCCCGAGATCTTAGGACCGAGACGGAAGGGAAAAGGGATGAGGTGAAAAAATAACTTAAGAGAAGAATCAAATAATCGAGAGCACTTGAGAAGAAGAGAGGAACAACGAGAATGACGAGAATCGAAAGCTCACAGAATCAGATAGACTATGAAACCACTCCGGTTAGAACGAGATAAGAAAACGAATAAGACTGGAAGGATTTAGGCAGCACTCCTGCTGAAAATGGATGGATTAGAACATGAACTTGAGAGGATGGAATGGTACTTGATGAACTCCTGAAAAATGAATTAAATCATGAAGAACCACCATGAAGAACTCCGGTAACAAAAGGATGATGAGATAAAGTGAAGGATGAAAGAATAGATGAGCGTTGCGATGATTTAGATGGAGGTTCCGACGAGATGGTCGAGGGAAATTGAACTCCGGAAAAGAAAAGATGAAAACACTTGGAACTGGAATTTATTCCTCACGAACAAACTCTGAAGGAAGGGATTAATCCTTAGGATGAAATAAGAATAAGATTTATTGTATGCTTAACCTTCATCAAATTAAATTGATGACAATCAATGGATTTTGCATACTACTTATTCTTCTTGAAAAGGATTAAGGGGGTATAGCACAAAACTTGAGAATGTCTTCTTGAACCACCGGTAGGATTAAAAGAACGAATGAATTGAATATGATGAAAAACCGAAAAGAAATCTTCAACGAACCACTGTGAAAATGAAAATGAACAAAGAGAAGAGAACGGATCGCCGGAAAGAATTAGAAAAGAACGAAGATACTTGAGGGAATTTAGAGAAAAGAGATCGAAGAGATCGCGAACTGATTAACGAATGCTTGAACGCAGCACCGAAAGAATATTGAGACGAACGAAGGGGCACGGATATAGAATAATTGGAGAACGAATTTGAAAAAAAACTTAGAATGGAGAGATATTCCGAAAAGATGGCCTCCGGATGATCGGAACAGAAAAACAACTCCTGAAATACTCCGGATGGGTAAGAAAAGAATCTCTGACAAACGGAATAATTCAAGAGGATAACATGAAGCTAGAACCACGAATCTTCGGGAGAACAAACAAGATTTAGAGGAAAAAATCTCTTCAATCTTCAAATGATGAGGAGAAACACCACCAAAATTAATGAGATACTCCGGAAGAAAGAAAAACAGAGAGGTTGAGCCAACAATGAAATGATTAGAAATAGATCTTGGAGAAGGCAAGTGACTGATGGGATCCATTCTTACATCACACTTTGAAAAGAATTAGAGAATAACTCCGGGGAAATTAGAAGATTCAGGTAAGATCCTCGGAAAAGACCTGTGGTTTAGGGCCCACTGAAGAGATAACACCGTTGGAAAGGGATGTTGAACAGATAGATGATGCACCGGAACAATTAAATATTTGAATGAAGTGACAACATCGAATTAATTGGAACACAGACGAATCTCCTGAGATGTCTTGAACACTCCGGAAGGATAAACTGACGAGAGGCGAACGAGCAAGGAAAACACTTGAGCCGAGGAAAAGAATATGATCAATACCGAAAAACTTGAATTGAGTCCACCGGAAAAGAAAGAGATGAAGAATGACGAACTAGACAAGAAACCACCGGTTGAAATGATTGAGGGAAGACTGAAGAGGTTCCGTACGAATGAAATTGATGGTCGAAACAGACTTAGACTCCGGGAAGAAGAGGGTGGGAGGCGGAAAACAAAGACAACTTGGAACGGGGAACAGACGAATAACTTGAAAAGAAAGCACCGGTTGAAAAGATTGAGGAAAGAAAGCAAAGGCTTCGCACGAGTAGAAGGATACTCAATAGCGGACTCCGGTTCCGAGAAGAAGAAGGGTGGGCGGGTGGGAAAATAAGACAACTGAGGATTGAACTCAAAGATGAAGAGGCTCGAGTCAACTTGACGAGAAATGCACCGGACAAAAGAGGATGGACAACTCACGAAGCTAACCACGTGATCCTAAAGAAAAATTTGAACGGGAAGAGGAGTAGTTCAAAACACCTACGTCAAGATTTCTCACCAGAGCGATGAAGGGGCTGAGGAGTAAAAAGAATTCCTACTCTCCGATATAACTAGACTCCGAAAACAGTTTTCTTCTAGACTCAACAACGGCCAAACAACACGATCAATCAAGGGGGCTCCTAGGGTCGGTCGAGGCTCTGATACCAACTTGTCACGCCCAAGATGCGACCCTATCCTAAAGGAACTCGAAGGTCCCACCAAGGATAGAAGCGCATCTTGAAGACGCTTTTGCAAGGTGGATATCATTACATCAACATTACATAATAGATAGGGATACATACATAAGGCACAAATGCCACAAGAATACATCAACATCATATACAAGAGATTAGCATCCGACTACGGATGGAACACAGACAGAAACTCAAACGACATCCACCCTGCTAGCCCAGGCTGCCGACCTGGAACCTATCCCCTGATCGAAGAAGAAGCAGAAGAAGAACTCCAAAACAAGTAACATCGCTCTCGCGTCATGATCATCGCAAACCTGTACCTGCAACTGTTGTGTAGTAATCTGTGAGCCACGAGGACTCAGCAACCCCATTACCATGGGTATCAAGACTAGCAAAGCTTAATGGGAAAGGAAGGGGGTAAAGTGGTGAGGTTGCAGCAGCGACTAAGCATGATATGGTGGCTAACATATGCAAATGAGAGCGAGAAGAGAAACAAGGAACGGTCGTCAACTAGTAATGATCAAGAAGTGATCCTGAACTCCTACTTACCTCAGACATAACCCAGAAACCGTGTTCACTTCTCGATCAACCCCGAAAAGAGACACTCACGGTTAGGCACACGGTTGGTGTATTTTAGAAGACTTTTTACTTCAAGTTTACTACAACCGGATATTAACAAATTCCCATCGCCACATAAGCTGCGGGCACGGCTCTCGAAACTTTATACCCTGCGGGTGTCCCAACAGCCCATGATAAGCTCTCGCGATCAGCGAAGGATATTCCTTCTCCCGGGAAGACCCGATCAGTCTCGGAATCCCGGCTACAAGACATTTCGACAGTAATAAAACAAGACCAGCAAAGCCGCCCGGATGTGCCGACAAATCTTGATAGGAGCTGCACATATCTCGTTCTCAGGGCACACCGGATGAGCCAGATGTCGGGTTGGCATAGACCCTAGTTGCCGAGGCGCCGCACATCGCTTCGGTTTGGACCAGCACTTTCGAAGGAGACCTGGCCGGGGGCTAAAATAAAGATTACCCTCGGGCTCCGAAACCCAAGGGAAAAAGGGCATAGGTGAGGCAAATGGTAAAACCAATGTTGGGCCTTCTTTGGAGGAGTCTTATTCAAAGCGAACTGTCAAGGGGGTCCCATAAATCACCCAACCGCGTTAGGGACGCAAAATCCAGGAACATAACACCGGTATGATGGAAACTAGGGCGGAAAGAGTTGAACAAAACACCAGGCATAAGGCTGAGCCTTCCACCCTTTACCAAGTATATAGATGCATTAATAATATAAGAGATATTGTGATATCCCAACATAAACATAATCCAACATGGAGCAATCTTCATCTTCACCTGCAACTAGCAACGCTATAAGAGGGGCTGAGCAAAAGCGGTAACATAGCCAAACAACGGTTTGCATAGGAAAGGTGTCAAAGGTTAGAGGCTGACATGGCAATTTGGGATGGCTTGATAAACAGGTAATAGGTAGCGCAGCATAGAGATAGAACGAAGCAACTAGCATATCAATGATAGTAGTGAGATCCAGGGTAGCGGTCATCTTGCACGAAATCCGCAAGGAAGAAGAAGCGAGTCCATGAAGAAGATGAAGCCACGAAGTCGAACCAAGCGTGAGCGAGCGAGTCCTCACGATCGCAACGTAACGGAAACTATCGAGAAGAAGCACACAACAAGGTAAACACACCACACATAAACAAGGCATGATGCACAACAAGCATGATGCATGACAAAACTACATGAAGCTACTCATGGCAAAATATGATGCAAACAAGAACAACACCTCAAAGCAAGTTTAAATGAGGCTGGGAACAACATATAACAATTCCGGTAAGTCCTCATATGCATATTTCGAAATTGGTCAAGATCTGAATAAACCTTATGTTCAAGTTGGTAAACAGCAAGTTAAGAAGCACCACGATGATCTACACGAAATTCTAGTCAAGTTACATATAAAGTTCATTAGATTCGGAGCTACGGCCTAGAAGATATGAGCAAAACAAGTTACACATGGCATTGATGCAAAATGCATTCAAGCATCAAACAAACACCTCAAAAACATGGATGCAACATGATAATATGAAACTACATGCAAAATCAAGGAAGTTTCATATAGAGCACACTCAAAACGGAGCAACGGTTCAACACACACGCACTATACAAGTTTAAAGGACAAGTTGTCCAAAACAGCAACTAGGCATATTGCAAGCACCAAAACAACATGCTACGGTACCACAATATGAGAACAAAAGGCATGTACATGATGTACAGGTAAAGCATAACAAAACATGAACATTAAGCTATCTCCAGAAATCACTAGAACATGCTCAAAAGGACATGACAAGATTGCAAATAATAACAGTTTCAGACTTTAGCAGAAATAACATCAGGTTGCAATGTTTAGAGCTATCAAACAACATGTTACAGGAACTTATCATGGCAACCAAAGGCATGGCATGAATATACTAATTGCATAGAACAGAAGTCCCTTACTGACCATGAGCCAAAAAGGATCAGAAGATATGATGGAACCCACGTAAACATGGCAAGTTATATGACAGATTCATACATGGCAGGAACACAATAAGTAGGCATGTTGGTGATCTTGATCCACTCACCACAGAGCAATACATGGCATGGAAAGGCAACCAACAGTAATAAGGCATGTTTATGAAGCTAAGCATGGCAAGAGAAAGTTCATAGAGTGCATGGAACACTAACAAAAATCATGGCAACATTGAACTTAATGTTAACAGGCTGACAGCAACATTATTTAGCAACTTGAGAGCAAGATTACAACAAGCTACAGCAGGCTATAAATACAACCAGGGGCATGAATGGATAGATCATGACATGTATAACCCCTGTGAAGATGGCATGACATATATCAAAACACATGTAGACATAAACCTCATAGGATGCACACATCAATCATGGCAAAAATGACAAATCACCAAGTTATACCAGTTTCAGCAGATTAACATCACATAGCACTCTTGCAACAATGATTAGGGCATCAAGATGAGCTCAAATGAAAATGATGCAATGGAATGAAATGAAGTACACATTGAGGCGAACAATTTGACATATTACATGCACGAAACGGAGCTACGGATGCAGAGATACAACAGGTCAAACATGGCATGAAAATTATTGCAGAATCGGGGACTTGAGACGAATTTGGAGGGGGAAAAGTCAACCTCAAACGGATCTCGCCGAAGAGCTCGCCGGGGACGATGGGGACGACGGCAGAGGACGGATCCGGGACGCTCTCGGCGGATCTTGCGGATCCAGTCCGGAGAGGCACGAGGCGCGAAGGCGCGACACAGGATGGCAGGGCGGGCTTGGCATCGGCGAGGAGCTCGCGGAGCTCAGTGCGGACGGTGGCTATGGCAGAAGCGGCGGAAAGCGGCGGTCAGGCGGATCTGTGAGGCGGGCGCCTGGCGGCGGAGAGGCAGGGCACCGGCGTGGCGGGAGGCGCCTGGCGCCAGGCGTCTTGGCGCCTGGGAGGCGGCGAAAGACGGTGAGCAGGCGGCGTGAGCTCATGGGCGGGCGGCGGGCGGCGCTGGCTCATGGCAGCGGCGGCGCTGGACGGCGCGGGAGGCGACGTGGGTGGCGATTGGTCCGGGAGGCGGCGGACATGTCCGTGGCGGGATGGACATGTCCGTGTGGAGGGTGGTTAGCTAGGGTTTGGACCCGAAAATTTTGGGGGGAGGCATATATTTATAGGGAGAGGGAGCTAGGAGAGTCCAAATGGAGCACGGTTTTCGCCCACACGATCGTGATCGAACGACCGAGAGCATGGAGGGGTTTGGATGGGTTATTGGGCGCTTTGGAGGGTGTTGGGCTGCACACAAAGAGGGCTTTACTGGTTACCGGTTAACCGTTGGAGTATAAACGACCTCAAATGGCACGAAACTTGACAGCGGTCTACGGTGGTATACCAAGGCCACTTGACAAGACTTGGGCCATTCCGAGAACGTTAACACCCCTCTGCGAGAGATGAAAGGGGGCAGCGGAGGGCATAGGGCGCCGGATTGCAAAGCGGACAACGGGAAAATGCTCGGATGCAAGAGACGAACACGTATGCAAAATGAAATGCACATGATGACATGATATGAAATGCAGATGATGACATGGCAAAATGCAACACGCAAGCACATGACATGGCAAGGATGGCGAATAACTGGCGGACACCTGGCGCATCGAATCCGGGGCGTTACAGGGGACCCCCGTTCCCAGAACGCCGACAGACGCTGAAGGCAGCCAAGCTGATGATGTAGAGGTAATTATCCTTTCTTCCGGTTCAGATCCTCTACCAACACAGAAAATCCGTCAAGCAAACCGGAAAGTAAAATTTTCTCACCCCCTAGCTCACTTGGACCCAAAATTTCTTTTGAAGAAGCAGCAACACGAAGCCCGCCGCAAAACCCGGCACAGCGGCCAGGTAGTTACCTCCGCCGGTTTACCGAACACTCCAGTCCGGAAATGTCGATCAAAGGTCTCTTATATTCTTGATACTTCTTGCCCCAAGGCGGGGTGTTTCTGACAACCTCTTAATCCGTCTGATTCAAATTATCAAGGCACACCTCACTCATCTTCTGGCGAGTCAACAGCCACACAACTTCCACCCCTCAAGACGGTTCCTGGGTGAGTTATGTTTTAATTTTATCCTTAATACATTATATTTGCTTGATGTCTTGACCTTTATGTTTGTTCTCCTCAGTGCCAAGCCTAGACCCAGCAAGAAGGCCCGGTTAAATAAACCGGCTGATGACAATGTAGCTATTGAACTGGAAAAAACTCCAGATCCGGAAGGAACAAATGTTGATGCCATGCTTGATGATCCGCCACCACAGGATTATGAATTTGTTGTTGAACAAGTGGAGGTTGATCCAATGGGCCATGCTGATAAACCGACAAGCCCGGTCTGGACTGATGATAAACCATCTAGTCCAGCTAAGGCTGCTGATAAACCGTCAACTCCAGTGAAAACTACTGATGATAAAGAGGATGATATTATGATTACTGGCTTCGGCCATACCACCCCTGGCAATCTTGTTGCTTTATCAAAGCATAGTGCCAAGGAAGAGCTTTCTGCTATGGGCAAAGGCAAATGGAATGCCGATTTATCAAGCTACGCCCACCTCAACGCCCAAGATATTCATTCTAGCTTCTTGAACCATCTGTGCACAAGCCGCGACTATGAAGCCGGTTTAGTGAACTTGATGAAAGAACGATATGAGGTAATTAATGCTTAACTCTGCATCTGTTTTTCTCTTGTGTACAAACATCAACTCCAGTAGCCCCCAAGGGCCGGTTTATGATATCCATCTAAACCAGGACTTTAGAATACTTCAATTTTGCTTGCGTAGCCCCCAAGGGCCGGTTTAACTTTTTAAGATGAACCGGGACTTAAGAATAATAATCTTGTCACTTTCATTTGTGTAGTCCCCAAGGGTCGGTTTATCTTTTCAAGCTGGACCGAGACTTTTACCAATGTTTACCTTGAACAAATATACATTAGCCCCCAAGTGGCAAGAATAATACTTGTATTGTGGTTGGGACTTGTAAAAATTTCTGATTACAAGCAAACAGGCATTAGCCCCCAAGCGCCAAGTGTATGTCTGTCTCGTATAGGCTGAGCTGAGCAAAAAAGAGGCCCAAAATGCTGATCTTCAAGAAAACATCAAGTCCCAGCAAGCAGAAACCTCCAAGGCCAAAGAGGAACTGACCAGTGCCTTAACAGCCATGGAGAAGCTGAAGGAAACTTTCAAGAAGGAGCGGGCGGATTGGGACATAGAGAAAATATCATTGCAAAAGAGAGCCGAGGATGCAGAAGCAACCCTTAAACCGGTGGCAGAAGAGCTGACTGGTTTAAAGCGGCACATCAATGCTATGACCACTGCTGTGTTTGGTAAATATCTTCACTTTAAATTTTCATCTATCAGTTGCCGGTTTACTGATGCTCACAATAATGCAGGAACTCGCATTACCCATCTGGGCTCTGACATGCAGAAGAAATTGAAGGCTGCCTATACTCTGATAGAGCAATTATATACAGGCGCGCAACGGATCATATGCACTGCTTCGCATAACAAGCCGCCCCTATCTTAATCAAGGAAACCTTAGAGAGGTTATCAATGCCGCTTGCCCAGTTTGAAGAGTTAAAAAGATCGACTGCAAGGGCAGGTGCTCTGACCGCGCTAACTCGGGCTTAAGAATGGATGCCTGATCTTGATCCGGTGGATGTGGGTAAAGGATATCCAAGCTTAAAGGAAGACGGATAAGAGTTTGACAATGATGACCTCCGAGCCATAACCAGGGAAGTGCGTCCACTAGCTTGCCAATCGGCTGAAGAAACTGATCTGTCATACTATCATACGATTTATGACGTCAACAACAAACGGGTTGCTGCACCAACTCCGGACGCTCAAAATCTTATCCCGCCAATCCGTAAGCATACCTATGCCCCAGACGTTGAACCGTCCACACTTATAAGCGACGAAGCTATATTCCAAGCCCTAACTGGGATCGATTGGGCAACCATTAACTTCCAGCCACTGGGTAGCGAGGAGGAGGATGAACCAGCGCAAGGTGATCCGCAGCCGTCAACTCAGCCTGGTGACGAGTCATGATCTGGAGGCCGGTTTAGCCTTCTGTGTACTGCAACACTTGCTGAAAACAATTATTCTTTTGGGCATTAAAGCGCCTTGTAATAAGCTAGTTCAAACACTTGGTCTGCTATGCCATCGCGCATATTTATTTTTCCTGATACTGTTAATCCGCCATGCTTAGGATATATTATGTTCATAATCCTTAGCAATTTATTCAAGCTATTCCTGCATACAAGAAGTTGAAAGTGTCCTGGCGGTTTACCGCCGGACGGGTCATGATGCCCAAATATATAGCCAAGGTTTATAACCAGGGATGTATTTGAAAATAATCAAATATGAAATAGATGATACATGTGATATTGAATTACATCACTGGTTGACCAACTTATTTGTAGTAAGGGTGATAACCCAATCTTGAGTAATGATAACTCCTTCCATATTGTGCCGGTTTATGATAAAACCGGACCGGGTTATGATAAAACCGGACCGGGTTGTGATAAACACCGGATTATCCATATAACACTGGCAACTTATAGTCAAAACCAGATCGGGTCAATAAGCACCGGATTATAATTGATCATGTATTGACAACTTGAAATTGAAAGCCAAGCCGGGTCAATAAATGTCGATTTATCATAAAATACTATAAACCTCATCAAAAGAGCCGCCTTGGTTCGCTCGATGTGACCGCCACCGTCTGGCGTTGTCAACATGGTCAACAACCAAGAGGAATCAGGAGATGACTGTACGTGGAGAGGCTAACAGTAGGGACCCACCAGGGTCATTGCATTACGCAAGCAGGTGCCTCGTTATTACAAGCCAAAAAATACTTCCTCCTAACTGTTTGACAACTAGGTTCCACGCCATTGTCAATGTAGTCAATAAGCGAAAATTACTGTGGCGGATAACACGGGGACCCGACACCTCGCCCAGTTGTTTTTTAGTTTGAGACGGAGCTCAAGCTGCTACTGTCGCGGGGTTGTGGCCCGTCTAGCCCACGCTTACGCTTTTATTTAAGCACATGACGAGCCTAGTTGATATCTTTTTTCTTTCTAAAAATGGCTTGCCCAGTTCTTTTTTTTAGAATACCAAAACCGAGGCCTACTTGCTTTTCTCAGGCCTGCTGGGCTGCAAATCTTTCAAGACAAGGAGGGATGTAAGTAGTAAGAAATGGGCTTCCCCAGAAAATGGGCTATAAGTTGTAAGAAATGGGTTGTAAATTTTTAAACCAAAGCCAACCGGCAATTACATTAAAATTTCATTTTTTTATGGATTTATCTACTCTCTACTCTTATAAAAACCAAAGACAACTGGCAATTACATTAAAATATCGTCTTTTCTCCCACATGATAAACTACTCATACAAATGCATCTTCATGTTTAGGTACAGCATACAACATCTTGCTAGTTAAGATTTTAAATTTCATTCACTTTTTCTGTGGAGAATTGTTTTTCGAATTTTATTTTGATATAATTTTTAAAAAATTATTTTTAACGTCACTCGAAATTTCGTGATTAAAAGAGTTCGGACCCCAAATTTTGTTGAATTTTTTAGCGGTGCCCAGAATATATGGTCTGTAATGCTAATAAAAAGAATATGGGCTTCAAATATCCTTAAGAATTAGCAAATGGGCTGTAAATTATTGAAAATAATGGCAAATGGGCTGTATGCTCTTTTCCACATATTTGGAGGCTAACTTCTAGGCCTACTAGGTTGACGATGACGTTGTCCTAATTTTTTTACGCGTACGCAAGGCTTTGTCAACTTAGTCAACACCAGAGTAGTGATGTTGGATGTCCATCCAACGGCCGCCATGCTTCTTCAATCTCTGATCTTCCTGCTCCAGCCGCCCAAACCAGCGCCGGCGGGACTGCCTGCTCCCTCCTCCCGTGGCTGGTTGTGCTGCCGCCAGGACATCCCTCTACCCACCCGCACATCTGTTATTTTCCAACGACGTCAGCTCACCCCGCGGCCGACCAGTCAGCGCTCGTACTCCCCTCAGCGTGGGCATCCACTACGGTGGCTTCGCCGGCTCTGGTTCGTTCCCTTCTTGGGCCTCGTCCTCGTCCACCGCGTTTGTGCTCTCGGCGCGGCGAGGTCAACATAGTCAACATATAACAACCATTAGAAGAGGCTGATAGTAGGGGCCCACACAGGGAAATGCCTCCTTATTACACGCAAAAAAATGATTCCTCCACCTGACAGGTGGGACACACCGGAAGGGCCTCTCTATTTCACAAAAAAACATTGCCCCCCTGACAGCTCGGACCCGCAAGTTATATCTTCGCACGCAAGGAACTGCCTCCTTATTACGCACAAAAAATTAATATTCCCCCTGCTAGTTGGGACCCACCATAGTGTGAGGCTGACTTGTGGGCCTACAAGTTGACAGGGATGGAGGGCTTTGTCAACTTAGTCAATCTGAACAATTCTAGCTCTAGTGATCGTACGATGTCCATCCAACGGCCGTAGTGCTTCTTCAACCTCTGGTCTTCTTGCTCCAGCCACCCAGAGCAGCGCCGGTCATGCCGCCTGCTCTTGCCTCCTGTGGCCAGCTGTGCTGCCGCGGAGGCCTCACTGCTGGCCAGGCCCTGCAGTGATGACGGCGAACCAGTAGACCCTCGTACTCCTCTCCGCGTGGGCTTCCACTGCCGCGTCATCCCCGGCTCCGCGTCGTCCCCTTCCTAGGCCTCACCGTCGTCCACCACCCTGGTGCTCTCGGCGCGGCGTGGTCAATGTGGTCAATGAACGACTTCCGTCCGAAGAGTACTGTACGTGGCGAGGCTGACAGCTGGGTCGACGGCCGCAGCAAGGAAGTGCCTCCTTATTACGCAAAAAATAATTGTTCCTCCACCTGACAGCAGGGACCCACCGGACGGGCCACCGTATTTCGTGAAAAAAAATTTCCCCCTGACTGTTGGGACCCACCAGCTACATCTTCGCACGCAAGGAACTGCGTCCATATTACGGGCAAAAAAAATGATTCGCCCCCAGACTGCTAGGACCCACCAGCTACATCTTCGCACGCAAGGAAGTGCCTGACAGTCAGGACCCACCTGGTCGAAGCGTACGTAGCGTAATCATTCTGGTCGCGAACGTGTATGTACATATGATCGGTCTATCTGCAGGCTAAAGCTATGAACCGTGGCTGTGTAAGGAAGGGCACGTGTAAATCGAGAAGCGCCGCGTAGCATGTACACGTCGTCAGCGCCATGTTGCAAGAAATAAATCGACCACGTCGCATTACATACGGGGTCTCGAGCGCCTAATCGCTTTATCGTATGGCCAGGGCTCATGTACATGGCTGTGGCTGGGTCGGAATGGAGAAACTGCGTCGTCGTCGTGTTCATGGGGAGGCAACGGAATGCACCATGTTCATTGGGAGGCAGCGGGCGCTTCTTTGTTCATCGAGCCAACTGTCTTGGGCGGAACAGCCGATGGAAGCGAGGCACAGCATACCGCTTGAAGCGGAGGAAACGGCCTTGTGTTTGACCGGCCATGGTGGAAACGGGATCTTGTTCATCGGGAGGGGTCTGGCATACGCGACTGTTCATCCACGGGCTCCTGTTCATCCAGCCTCCACCGCGCGCTCCACCACCGGCTACTGTTCAACCAGCCCTCTCCATGGGGTCCTGTTCAACAACCTCTCCATGGGCTACTATTCATCCAGCCCTCCACGACTCTTTGTTCAACCAGCCCTCCCAGCTCTTGTTCAACCAGCCCTCCATGGGGTCCTGTTCATCCAACCCTCCACGGGGTCCTGTTCATCCACCGACTCGATCGGGGTACTGTTCATCCAGCGGCAATGGCCTCTACTACCATGGGTTCCTGCTCATCCAACCCCCCCACCGGGAACTATTCATCCAAACCCCCTCAACAATGCTCATTGTTCATCCAGGGAAGGAGGCAGCAGTGTTCGATCGGCTTCAATTAGCAGCAGTAGCAAAGGAATCACTCGGATTCAGTTAACAGCAAGGGATCGATCGATCGCTCGGGTTCAGTAACGCATAGCTTGCAGTGCAATTGCTCGGGTTCAGTTAGAGCCCAACGCCTCGCTCAGGTTGAGTTAGAGCCCAATGCCTCGCACACACGCGCGTACGTATGAGAGAAACGCGCATCGCTCGGCCCCTGACCAGCCACCGTAACTGGGAACTCCCCGATATTTTCCTCGCCCTCGCTTCTACCACGGGTTTTTCCGTCATGGACGGCCCAAAGAATGTCATGCAGCTGCGTCTCTGGCCCGCCAGGACAAAAAGCCCATTTTCTGTCATGATTTTTTGTCATAGAAGTAGGACCCCACCACATCTATGATGATACCGGGTTTTGTCACAATTATTGTCATAGAAGTATCATAAGTATGACAAGAAAAAAATTTGTTCGGCCCAAAATGTCACGGATGTGTCTTTTTTGTAGTGTTTAGAGGGGATCCATTACTTTGGAATCATAGATCGGTGGCGCCGGAGGACATGCCAGGGCTGCGTTTCAGGTGGTGGGCAGCAAGGGCAAATCTGATCGATTAAGCGTCGTATCGATTGGAGAGAAGTTCCAAGGAGCTGCGCCTGGCGGAGAACAAGGCGGAGGCGCAAGTCAATCTCAGGGGAGAGATGCTGAGGGATGTCAGCATCTAGCAGCGCCGCATTGATTTCAAGCTAGGGCTAATGGCAGAGATCATATTCACGGAGTCGACTGCGGAGGAAAGAACGCGCATGCCTGCGCAATGGCATGAGCAGCCGGTGCAACTGTTCAAATGGGCGGTAGGAGAAGCCAAATCCCGGGACCAGTTGTGGCGGCGCCGCTGGCATGCATCATAGGCGGTGAGCTGCCCTCCTTCCCGCCACGATCACGATGACCTAGTCGGTTGCTGCTGCAGTGAACTTGCAATGCTATGTCGGTTTGCAACCTTGACAATCACTCCATCTATATGTATTGTTTTCCTGTAAAAAATTACTTGGTCATTCGGAAAAAGATGGTAATTGATTTATCACTAGTTTTAGAATGCTTGATCGTGACAATCAACCGAAGCCACAACCAGAAGTCTCCATCGCGTAAGTACTTTACGGTCGGTCGCACCAACAGACAGTTGGTTGGACCCGCGTCTCACTGAAGGACACGCACCGGCAGTGCGACATGTACGACCAGTTACATCAACGACTTGTGCGACCGCATTTGAGCGATGTAGTACTCCCTCTACCTCGGTTTACAAGTCTTGCCGTGTACCTAGGTCGTGAATTTGACCAACAATAAGAGGCATACATTATGAAAAATATATCATTACAAACTTCAAATATTCTATTTTTAACGATATATTTTTTATGTTAAACAATTTATGTTCTACTAAACTCATCGGGAGTACTTGAAATTTAAGTTCCAGTAAACTCATCGGGAGCCGTTTCGGGCCTCGAAACCAAAACCATCAATTAATCTTTACCTTGTTCCCATCACATCCCAAAGTACTACTGCTACAATTAAGTGTAAGCCTATTCACACCTACCAATACGTACCAAACCTGAACGTGTTCCCACTACGCAAGTTTTAGTACTAGTGCTAGTACTTAGGTTACAAAAAGGGGAACTACCTAATCGAAAATTACTCTACCTTCCTCCTCATAAGTCCTCCTTCTTCGTCTGTCCTTGCCATGGCCGGCGTGCAGAGCTCTAGGTAGAGAACTACTCGTAACAAGGGAGCGGCAACCAAGGCTGCGGAAAAAAAAAGAGAGGGCTCACTGCCACGCAGAGACCTCGAAAGATCTCTCACGGGCAGGCGATGGCTCCCAGGAGCGCCCTAGCCGCGGAGGCGAACATGCCGAGCTGGTGGCGCTGGAGTCGTTTCACTCGACAGCATGCCCGATCAGCTCAATAAGCACCTCAATAAGCAGAAGGAGTTCATCCACGGCTTGGTGGAGCTGCTGAAGGAGAGCCTCGACGACATGCCCGCTGAGCTCAATGAGCAGGGGGAGTTGACCGCCGGCTTGGTGATGCTGCAGAAGAAGAGCATTGCCTTGGAGAAGAAGGCGACCAGTGAAATCCTGCAACTTCAGGAGGACAAGGCGAAGCTATGCCACGAGCTCGACCTGCTGAAGGAGGAGAACGCTGGCTGGAAGAAGCTGCATGAGAATAGTAGTTCCTCGATGAAGATGGTGTAGGCCCTTGTCATGGAACAAAAGTAGGAGTTGGCGAAGCTCCACATCGAGCACCCAGCTGCTGTCAAGGTACGTAATGCGGTCGTGGTACAGATGATGAAGGCTCGCGCTGAGAAATCCTGCATCATGGACACAATGAGAAGATGGTGGAGGAGACGCGCAAGGAGATGGAGGTCGTGGAGGCGATGAAGAAGCAGTTACAACTCTGCGTCCAGCAACCCTTCATGTAGTGAGAGCAGCGCCCCAGACTTGTGTGTGCGTCTTCCTTCTTTTTTGGGGGTGATAATCTTCCTTCTTCTTTTGCTCATGTGTTTCTTCTTTTGCTTTGGGTGTTTCGCCGCACGTGTCACCTTCTCTGCGAGGCATGAATAGAACAATGCTAAAAATGAGATGACTAGCAAATTAGATCATTATTTATCGCCAATAGAACAATGCCTCTTGCTAGTAATATATAATAAGAGTAGAGAGTAGAGGATATGGCACTGGGCTGCCGTGTTTTGTGCTCCTCTGTGGTACTCCAGTGGAAAACTTGAGTATAAAGCACGGTTCTTTACTCCTCCTCAGGTCATTGGCACATTTATACGAGCAGTCAAATCACAAGGCCCCGCCTTCCAGCAGTAATGAGCCATCAAATCACAAAGGCCCTCGCCTCTCTTGAAACCGACCTAGCTAGACTGCCCCGCCCTCTAGCCTTTTAAAAAATGTATACTTCTGTACAGTAGTAGGATCGGTGGATTGCGCCATGGAGCAAAACTAACAAGATGAAATTAAATAAAAAAGGTGGTACATATAGAGAGCGCTCGTCGCCAAATTATGCATATAGTACTATTAAAAAAGCTAGTACGTTCTTAAATGGGGTGCTAAATTCTATTAAAGAAATTAGCATACCTATTTAATTCTTGGATTCTTATTATATATGCCACTAGTTTGTGTATCACTACTTAGTTTTGCCATTAGAAGTTACAACTACTGAAAAATGCCATCGATCCGTGAGATGCCTACTCACAAATGCAATTAGATATCTCAAAAATGCCATCGTTAAGTTAGATGTTTGCTCAAAAATGCCATTAGACATTGTGATTTTCACTTCAAAACCGTTGACCATGTTACATGACAAAAATAAGCCGATTCTCACAATGATAAGTGTGGCCCCGCTTGTCAGGAGTAACCAAGCGAACAATTTTAAAGGAAAATAAGAACGCTGTTGGGATCAAGTAGGCCCCACACTTTATTTTACTCTAGTGAGATAGAGGGAGAGCTGGCATGTTGGTCCATCGGTATTTATCTCATTATGACATGGCAAAAGAGATTTGAGTCACAATAATGGTGTCCAGCACAACACACCCCTCAAATAAAACTAAGCACCCTGAAATTCTTTGACAAAACTAAGCCCCCTGAAATTCTTTGACAACTAAACTGTTGGCTATGTGATGTTGGCCATATATATTGTATGTATATATTGTGAAGAAACGAGTGGTAGTCGTAGTACTATACCAACTAAAAGATGAACTATAAGAAATACTAGTATGTACGTACTAAGGAGTTAAAGTAACAAGAAGAAACATAACATAGTTCTGCTGGGGGCTCAAAGACTGTGAGACCCTCAAATAAAACTAAGCACACCAGAAATTAAACTAAGCAACTAATCCGGTAGACACTGCATTAGAACCACAATGAGCAACGACACTGCCACCTTACTTGGAGTCCTTGTCCACGTCCTCGACTCCGTCCTTGTCCCTCTTCCTCTTGGCCGATACTTCTTTGCTTGAACCGCACACTTGGCTCTTGCTCTTCATCTAACCCTTGTAGATATTGAAACAAAGGTAGCCATCCATTGCGGCGTAGTGGATATGTCTATATCTAGTACACTCCACTGCCATGCATGATGAAACGTGTGCGGAGGTTTCTTCAGTTTACTGTACGAAGGATGAACCATGGCTCCTGCCAGGGTCAGCATTCAAGGCTTATCACGGGAGGACACCAGCCCATTATTCTGGAGGTCGAAGGGTTTGCCTACAACGAGGCCTATCCATTCCAGGACTCTTATGTCGTTCGTAAAGTCTAAAGTAATGAATTTGACTTGGCTGCCCTTGAGGAACTTCTTAAATTCCTCGCACTCAACGTCGGCATGGCATATGTGGTAGACCAAGCATAAGTCATGCACGCAAACCTGGATCACGGGGGGCTTCTTCCTCTCTTCCTCCTTTAGATTCTTCTCTTTTCCCAGGACTGTGGTGTACTCAACATCTAGCCCAGCGACTCACGCATCATTTGAGTTTCCGAACATGCGTCTGAAGCGATCAAGGCATCCTTTCACCGTCACGGAAGAAAGGGTGTAGATGACATCGAACTCATCGCTAGTGATGGTTCTAACCTTGTACTCACCGCCGACCATGAAGATTTGGGACGCCATGGATTTGGAAGGAGGGTTAGGATTAGTGGAACTACCATAATGTGAAAGGATGGGACGACTAGGAGCGGTTTATCGATTGTAAAAATGCCGAGTGGGGGGCGCATGCGAACGGCAGGGTAGTGGCTTGCCTGGTGGATAAATGGATTCATGCACAGTACTATGGGGGGCCAATTAGATGTCATGTCTACTCGACGCCCAATTAAATGGCTTTCGATGTCATGTCAAGCGTCGAGAAAATTACAGGTGATACGAAGTTTCCGAAAGCCCTTGGATCTAGGATCGAACGATTGCATGGCGTGATTCTAGACCTATGGGTGAATATCCTATCCTGGATGGTTATTCTGCAAATTTTCAGCAACTTAGCATGCGACCGTTCGATCTCAGATCCAAGGACTGCCAGCAGCCTGTATCATGGTTGCGCCTACCACGACCGTCGCCTCGCTTTCGCTGTGATCGCCTCTTGGAGATTAAGCGGTCGTTAGGCTATCTGATGTTGGCATGTCATACATAGTCATCACTTAGTCACTCATACTACAACAAGGTTAGCTATAAGGTTGGCTATAAGAGTTTTTTTTTCTTTACTTCTCTCTATCTCTTTCTTTGTAGTATTTATTGCATTTGCCAAGGAGTGACCTCTTCCAATGAAATGGTGCTTAGATGAGGTGCTATGGGCATTAAATGGCTTAGCAACTTAAGTCCCCAATGCATAGGTCCTTAGTTTTTCGTTGCTAAGTTTGCTTCATCTAGGTACACGCGCTTAGCACCGTTTCTTCCTGGGGTACCCAAACTAGTCTCTCTCTTCTTAATTAACTCGCCACATCAGACTTTATGCCTATGTGGCAGGCTTAGCACCTGTAGGATCAAGTACAATAGTGGGCTATAAGCCCGCTTTACATGACATTTTTGCTATGTGGGGGAAAGAGGCAAGGAAAAAGTGGAGGAGTGGTCTCTCAAGCAAGAGCCAGCCTCTACATGGTGGAGCATCGGGCCTGTATGGAGGTGGTCAGGAATCGGGAGACTCACGCCGGTCGTAGCGCCGCAGTAATGATAATGGCAAGTCAAATCACCGGGCCCCACATGTCTAGCAATAACTCGCTATCAAATCACACAGACCTACGTTTGCAGCAGCCTACTCCCTCATCTTCTCGCGTCTCTGTCGAACCGACTAGGCGGAACTGCCCCGCCTACCGCGCGGGAAAAGCCCCGCCCTCGACTATTAAATAGTACAGTATACTAATTTTGTATCCATGGATTGCGCCATGGAGCAAAGCCTCAAGAAAACGGCGGTACACGTTTACAGAGTACATTATACAGCATGCCCTTCGCGTTCGCGTCGCACCCCAGACGGTCGGTCAGTCTAGCACGCCGCTCTCCGAATGGAATGCGCGTCATATTGCGTTTGCACACACATGTGGGACGGCAATTGAGAACCGACCATAGGCACACTCCCCGACCCCGCAGGTCGGGTGATTTAATAGAAGAGAGAGATGAGCGATAGTACTAGAGAAGTGTTGTACATACGTTGGTGCCTGGACGATCCTTGCATGACATGGAAGATCAGTTCGTCCATGCATGTGACCAGACTCCAGCAGACATGCCTGGATTGGCTATCGTCTACCTATCGTGCAGGCTGTGTTGTACAGGGTTGTAGTTCTGGTGAGAAATCTAAAAAAAGGTTTCTTGTCATCTCACAAAATTAGGTGTCATGTGCTTCGGATCACTACGAGGGTTAAACAATGACAACTTAGTTCCTCCAAGGCGCTAGTCATGGGGGCCACATGCATGAAGACTACTCGGCTGCCATCTATGTCAAGACGGCTATGTTAATTAGGGCATCTATCGATGGACCCCTTCTCTACGGGTTTATCTTTAATATCAGCTTTGATCCTCGTCTAGTTTGTCCGTCGGGATTCATGTTGTCTCCTTTGGGCAGTGAGGTTATGGTTTCTTATCATGTTATAATTCGGTGCTTTAGATCAAAATGAGGACAACTGCGCCTCCGGGGCACGTGCATGAAGACAGTCATTGACGTGGTCAAGCCGACTCCGGTAGACAAAAGAAAACTAGTAGTACTCCACTATATAGGCAGGAGCCTCTGCGCGTGCTTGCTAGTGTTGCTCTCTTCACACTGTCTCGTCCTCTCCAGATCTAAACACGACAGCGGTCACCACTCTCTCTCTCTCTCTCTATGCTCACCGCTGGTCATAGATCCAACCGGATCCTCTCCGCCGGGGAAGGTGAGAAGGTGCAACGTTCACGCGGTTGTCCTCGGCGACGATTCTTACCCACTGTCGGCGCGTCCCGATCAGCGTGCCTTGCCGTTCTCTCTCAAGCACTGCTGCCTAGGGAGGGCCTCCGACCCCTTCTTCCTCGCTGCCGTAGTGTGGGCAGATCCGGCCTCCCGCCGCCCACCTAGCGACATCTCGGCGACCCTCAGGTATAACTTCCTTCGAAACTGGACTTGCTCTACTTCCTGAGCTCCTGACGTCGCAGCATTTGTATCTTTTACTATTTCCCTGGCCCCCTAGTAGATAGGATCGATCGGCTGTTCGAAAGACGCCTAAATTTTTACTGTTAAGAGGTAAAACTAGTTCATGCACTCGAATCTAGTACTACTTGGTTCACACAAGGAAGAAAGGGGTGGGGGTGGGGGTGGGGAAGATTTGTTACGAGAATCTAGGACTTGGTGAAAGAAGAAATAATGGGGCGAAAAGTAGCAGAGGCGGCTATCCAACTGGTCTCTAGGTCTAATAGGAAATAAAGGAAGCGTAGTACAAACTCAATATAAACCCGATCTATTGGTTGAAAAAGGAAAGGAAGTGGGGACTGGGGGACAAGTCAACAGAGTAAGTCCAACACTAGATTTGCTAGCCTCACACAGTATAAGGTGGCTATATCGAACAAAAATGGGACCAACCCAGATATCCTATTCTGATGTTTGTTGCCCCGAGCCACTCTTATGTAATGCCACTGGTAAAATGTAGCAGTCGCACTGCTAAAAGTAAGGACACGTTTAACCAATGTTGCTCGTAAAATGAAGCAATGGGACCATTAAAGTAATGTCGTATTTAACGGTTGTCATAGTTAATCCTAATGCCCACACTAATATCTAGCAATGCTCCTGCTTTAGAAATTGCTACTGTCCTTGTAGGATTGCCATTCAGATAAGGAACATGCTTCTTTTCATTTGATGTATGTTTCATCACTTGTTTGTCACCCTCCTTTCCACCGTTTTTGTGCAAACAGAGACATACATTTCACGCTTGATCTTAGTTGAACTGGACAAATGATATCCAAATTATAGTTGAACATTCCATCATCTTCACAACTAACCTTGATGTTGCTCAATTTTATTGCAACTAATGAAGAAGAAGCTCTGTGGGTTTCGTTTTCTGATGGAAATGGAACCGGGGCTGGAGCCCTATTCTTAAAAAAATGAAGAAGAAGCTGCTAGCTCATGGGACATTGCTTCATTTTAGGTGAAATGCACCAAAAGGTCCCATGAATTGAATCATCCATGTTGGTGACTAGTGTCATCCCTTCTACGATGGCGTTGACTGCAGACATGGTTCCCATCATGAGGTATGTTCCTTTTTGGTTTGAACGTTTTCCAAAGATCCAGCATGTTGGGTATGCTCTTGTGCTACTATTTTGGCACTGCCATGATAAAGAAGTAATGTTATTATTTTGCACCTTAATCTAGTGGCACTATTAATTTGAGGCAATGTTTTGGAACCGCTAGTGGCACTGATTTTTTTTATATATCGAAAGAGGGGGTTTCCTCGGATTTCATTAAAGAAATCCAACCATAGAGAACCATTATCCGACAACATCTCGATTAATAAGCAGGCAGTTATGCAACTACTACTAGAAACGGTGAGTACTAGCAGGAGACAAGTTAGCCACATAAGCTAGGCAGGTGAGGAGGCGCAGCACCAGCTCAACCAAGTTTGGATTACAACCCAAATGCTACCACGAAACATCGGAGGGAAGATAGGGACTGAAAGAGCCACTTGACTTCGATCTAACACCCGGCATCAATCCTTACGACGCTTACGGTACACCTCGTTTGCCACCTGCTCGACCCTAGTGCCACTGATAAAATGAAGTAATAATACAGTTAAGATAGAGCAAGTGTCCTCTCTATCATTTCATTTCCAATGTAGATAAAGAAAGTGCATCTCTTTGTTAGTATCTGTTTCATCAACTAGTCCCATTTTTAATATTTAAGCGTTTCAGCAAACTGGGGTGCTTAATTTTAGTTGATCTGCACAAAAATAGAGATTGGAATGTCACAAGGCCCCTTCTTGTACTACCGCTGTACACTGATGTTCATCACTGGCAGAAGGTGTATCAGGGAGACTTGGGTCGATTTCTAGTATGAGGCGTGTCGTATGAGGCGTCGAGGCCCATCTAAGCCCTCATGACATGGCATACTATGATACTATCGCAATATTTTTCTTCTATTTATTAGTGTATGTTTCATCAACTAGTGCCACTAAAATGTAATCACGCCTTTTCATTATCTGTGCAAACACGGTTATTCAGCTGCATTTTGGTGGAACTTCACAAGTACGGATGGAACCGACATATATGCAGAGTGCGAGGTGCCAAGTAAAAATTACTGACACCAAACCTGCTCCATCTAAGCATTGGCATCCACCACCATCAGTGGGATGTGTGGCGCTCAATGTGGACGGATCTTTCTCGACATCAAATCCTCTAACCAAATACTAGTAGCTTAGACTTCAAAAAAAAATACTAGTAGCTTATATTGGCAGTTTTCTAGGGTGTACTCTTTTCTGAAAGAAGCACCAATCTATTTTTCTTTATTTGTACAGTGTCACAACTTTGACCCAAGGTCCAGAGCTATTTTAGGGTGATTGGCGTAGTACTCGGAGACTGATTGTAAGCATGATTTTTATTAGCTGTCACACTGATTGTAAGCAGGAGCAGATAGAAGATTAGGTTAGTGCGAAGCTTACCTTAAACCTTACGGACGCCGTTGAAATGAGGCGAGCGTCGAGGGAACCATGGAGAACGGCGGGGAAGCGACATCGCGCCATCCGGCCTCCTCTTGCCGTGGGAGAACGAATACTCCTATGGCTCTAGCTGGCTCTGCACCCTCACGAACGACACACCGTACTCGATTGATTAATTATCCTTTGGGTGCTCGACCTTCGACCTGTACGCCCACCACCTCCGCCTGACTTTCGCCTTAGGCGAATCTGTCTGCTCCATCACCCAGAGGAGATACCCGATGAACTCAAAGGACTGCGGAGTGACTGCCGCCGAGGAGTACATCACCGTCATCTCGCTCTTTCGCATACATTGCCACATGGCCCTCGCCGTCCTCGAAATCTCCCACTCATTGTCAAACTAAGTAAGGATCTCCTTCAACTGGCTAACTTTGCACAGTGGCGTGGCGATCTGCTGATCATTGCTGCATCCTCTCCATAGATGTCCTTCTAAGTGGTCCGGTGCTAGCTTTGGAAGATGGGACGAGAGATGGTGATCTTGCAATAGAGAAGAGGGAGAGGCGAGACGGTGGTTTTGGAATGGATATGATGGAGAGGAGAGGGGGTGGTTTTGAAATGGAGAAGAGGGAGAGGCGAGACGGTGGTTTTGGAATGGAGATGATGGAGAGGAGAGGTTTCCCTGCCTTTCGATCGCTGACAGGTGGGCCCTGCGCTTGGTGGGACCCATGTGTCAGTGTCTCAATGGCATGATGGGCTACGTCTGGGGATCCTCGTCCGAGGAGAGAGGAGGTGGTTTTGCAATGGAGAAGAGGGAGAGGCGAGACGGTGGTTTTGGAATGGAGATGATGGAGAGGAGAGGAGGTAGTTTTGCAATGGAGAAGAGGGAGAGGGCGTCTGATAGCGATTTAGGATTAGACGAGAGGGCGGTAGCTGTGATTGGATCAAAATAAAATCAATTTACCCTTCAATTAAGAAAGCGACCCCATTAACTAGTCTCCCTTTTATTACGGGTCATAATTGACCATGATTTTCTAAAATAAAATATATGTTATATGTTGCAAAAATAATATAATTTGAGAGTACATTCAGATCTGAACCAAGCGATACAATTTTTGGTGACATGCATTCACATTTGCTTGTCAAATACATTACATAGTCAAACTTTGACCCAAAATACGCAAAACAAAAAATACTTCCAAGACCAGCGCCGCTCCTCTCCTCTTAAACCACCGCTGCTCCTCTCATGTTCCAATCTAAATCGAGCACCGCTCCTCTCCTCTTCCATTGCAAAACCACCACCCCTCCTCTCCTGTTCCAATCCAAAACCAACGTTGCTCCTCTCCCGTTCTAATCCAAAACCAGCGTTGCTCCTCTCCTCTTCCATTCAAAAACCACCTTGTGAGTGAAGGTCTTGTGGAAATGGTCGATGGAGAGTACAACCGATACGTGAGGATCACAGACAGCGACCCTTTGAAGCTAGCTAGGATATTGGAGATATAGTCTTGGTTTGACAACAAGGGCTAACTAACGACGACGGCGACATCCATGGCCAAATATCTGCTGTGAGCAAAAGGCAGCGATACTCTGAAGAATTCGGCGGGAGTACATAGAGCTGCTCCTCGGGCCATGGAGCAAACAGATTCACGAATCCGGTCATGAGGAAGCGGTGGTGGGATGTCGATCCCGGATGGAGCATCCACAGAGATTGAAGGATCGAGCATCTATAGGGTGCCGTTTGTGAAGATGTCGTGCGGAGGCGAGCGGTGGAGTCTTCGTCGACCGAACCCAGTGCAAGAGGAGAAAAGCAGTTGGCCCGGCGATGCTTCCTCGATCCTCTCCTCGCTGTTCACATCATCTCACAGGCGTATGTACGCCGCCGAGGAATAGGAGGATTGCCCCAGCCCGATGGTCGGGCAGGTTGTGGTGTCATGAGGAGCTTAGGGTTGTTAGTATTTGCAGGTTGTGAATTGTGTATTGTGTTGTGTATTTTGAGAGTACTTTCATATATGAATGTCTTTTGAATTTCAGATTTGTAGTATTGAGCATATGAAGTTTTTTATGAATTCTAGAGATCTATTTTTAGCACTTAAAAAAATGTAGTTTCATAGGAGTATAAAAGTGCGGACAATGTGATTTTCAAAGAAGAAGCGCAAGTTTGAGTTTGAGATAAGCGCAACTTTGAGAGGCGAGCATTTATATTAACAAGGCCTTTCCAAACAGGGTTAACATCATGTTGGAAGTTTTATTCATGGTCGGAAATGGAACTACCAGCCAGTTAACATCATGCTGATCAACATTCATGCATAGCACATCTTCATATGATGCACAGTCAAAAAGATATGCTATTTTCAAAATGGCCACACAATGTCGAGTGTGCGAAAAACAGAGAAAACGAGGGACGAAGTTTTGGCAAGTGTTGGATGTGGTGTGCGTAGATGACAATGGGGACCCACATGTCAATAATAGCAGAGGCAAAAAAATTGGAGATATTTTCCCTGCATCAGGTGGAATCGAACCCGGGCAGAAGAGTTGTCGGGTAGTGTCACTTGGCCACTGGGCTACTTCGGTACTTTCATTACAAATAAGGCACTGCCTTGGGTGGTTCGATCACCTCCTGCGCCTTTGTGCGCTCGCCACGGCGTTGCTGTCTGCCGTTGTGAACATGTTGAACAAACGAGAGGAATCTGGAGAGGACTGTACGTGGAGAGGCGGACAGTCAGGACCCACTAGGTCTATGGTCGTACGCAAGCAAGTGCCTCATCGAAAAAACTTCCTCCTAATGCTATACTGATGTTGGGGCCCACGGGTTTGTCAACATAGTTGTATTTTTTTAGGTGCTTCAATGTAGGAGATAAATTCACAACGAAGCTGTGGAGCTGGCGGGTAGTATCATTTATTATCACTGGGGCAGCAAGTATCCGCTGGGTTTTGGGTTGCCCTGTCTAGGCTTTCTTTTTTAACATGCGCAGCCCACGACATGCCGGTTTGTATTTTTTTGAGGGCCGTCATGTATGAACCGGCCTATGGACCTCCCATCCGAGGTTTTATTTTTCTTGAAACATCGACAACCCAATTTATGTTTTTTTTGAAGAAAACGCAGAGGTCATTCTATTTTCTATATAAGAATAGGAGCGCTGGTCAACTTTTGTTTCCTTCTAACTATATTATATATATTTAAATTATTTTATATGTTATTATATATTATTATTATTGTCATCATATATTTATGAGATACTTACATATGTAAGAAAACAATATCCCACATCTTATTATAAAAATAATTTCTTAACAATAAAATACTGGATTTTTTTGGCAACGAAAATCCTGGTGATTGTGTACAAAAGCTTGGTAAGATTTAAGGACCAATGTAATAATAAATCACTTATTATTTAAATATATTTATAACAAAATGCTCAGCCCCTGTATATTTTTTGTTAAATTGCTGCGCCCAACCCAAAATTATAATTAGAATCAGCCTAGCAAAATCGTGTATTTCGAGCAAGTGCAAATGGCCTGTGATTTTTTAGGAGAAACATAAATGGGACGCATGGACGCTACTTTATTGGTTCACCCAGCCCAGCAAATGGATTGTAATTCTAAAAAAAAGAGATCAGATTGATTGTAAATTCTGAAAAAATGGGTTGAATACGTGCCACATTTTTGGACGCTGAAATGTGGGACAATAGGTCGAAGCCAACGCAAGTCATTGTCAACTTAGTCAACAAATGATTCTGACATTGTTAGCCGTTGGATTTACATCCAACGACCGGCACCCATCTTCAATCTCTCACCTTCTTCCTCCAGGCCACCGGGACCACCTGCTCCCGCCTCCTGCTGCTAGTAGCTCTGCTTAGCATGCTTCGCTGTGAAGCGCTACCCCACCGTTGGCCAGGCCATCCCTCCACCCCTCCACACCTCCTGTTCTTCTCCACCATTGCCGAACCACACACTTTGAACGAGTTAACCTCGTACACCTCTCCATCTGCGACTCTACTCCCACGTCTTCCCATCTTCGGCTCGTTGCTGTCCGGGTCCTCGCCGTTGTCCACCACCTTGGATGCGCTCGACGCGGAGTAGTCAATGTGGTCAATGAGCGACATCCATCGAAGTAGGCTGTGCGTGAGAGAGGTGACAGTGGGTCCTGACGCCGCAAGGAAATTCCTCCTTATTACGTGCAAAATAATGATTCCTCCACGACAGTGGGACCCACGGAAGGGCCTCGTATTTCGTGAAAAAACTTCCCTCGTTGTGAGTCGGACCCACCAGCTATATCTTCGCAAGGAAGTGTCTCCTTATTATGCACAAAATATGAATACCCCCTAATAGCGGGACCCACCATAGTGGGAGGCTGACTTTGTGCCTACTAAGTTGGTGGGGCGGAGGGCTTTGTCAACTTAGTCAATATGAGCGATTCTAACTCCGATGACCGTCGATGTCCATCCAACGGTGGTAGTGCTTCTTCAACCTCTGGTCTTGTTGCTCTAGCCGCCAAACCAGCGCCCGGTCGTGCCTTTGCTCCACCTTGCCGTGGCGGCTGTGATGCCACAGGCCTCACCGCCTACTACTCCCACGGTGGCGGGCCAGTGGCGGCAGCATAACCTCATACGCAGCAGAACCGGTGAACCTTCGTACTCCTCTCACGTGGGCATCCTTTGCTGCGTCTTCCCGGCTCCGCGTCGTCCCCTTCCTAGGCCTCGCCGTCGTCCACTGCCTGGTGCTCTCGCTTGGCGTGGTCAATGTGGTCAACAACGACTTCCATCGGAAGAGTACTATCGTGGATAGGTGACAATTTGGGTCCATGGCGCGACAAGGAAGTGCCTCCTTATTTCGTGGGAAATAATGATTCCTCCACATCCTGGCGAGGGACCCACGGACGGGCCACCGTATTTCGTGAAAAAACGTTTCCCACATTGCTGGGACCCACTAGCTACATATTCGCGCGCAGAAGTGTGTCCATATTACGGGCAAAGAAATGATTCGCCCCACATTGCTGGGACCCACCAGCTACATCTTCATACGCAAGGAAGTGCACGGCGGTCGGGCCCACCGGTCAGGCGTTCTTACGTTGTCATTGATGCGTGAACATGTGCGTACATACTAGTCGATGTAGAAACGCCGTGTGGTAGTAAAGCGCGCCGTGTTGTAGTAGAAGCGCGCACATAGCATGTACCGCGTCGTCTGGCGACAGGTGCAAGAAAGTACATCTGACCACATACGTACATCTGGCGGGGTCTCGGGCCGCCTACTACCGCGCATCGTCGGCCAGGGCTCATGTACATGGGTGGCTGGGTCGGAACGGAGAAAGTGCGTCGTTATGCGTGTTCATGGGGAAGCAACAAAATCTGCCATGTTCGCCGGGAGGCAGCAGGGCGTGATGTTCATCTGGAGCCAACGGCTTGGGCGAACAGCCGATGGAAGCGAGGCACGGCATACTGCATGAAAGGAGAAGCGGTCTTGTGTTCGACCGGCCCACGATGGAAGCAGGATCTTGTTCGCCGGGAGAAGTGCAGCGTACCACAAAAGCGAGAAGCTGACCTACTACGGTCGAAGCGAGGTCTGTTGATCGGGAGGGTGTGGCGTGCCGCAAAAGCAGAGAAGCGGACTTGTCTTGGGCGCTACTGATCGAAAAAGGGTCCTGTTCGCCGGAAGGGTGTGGCGTACCAAAAAGCAGGACTCCACGGGATCTTTGTTCATCTCCACCGTTGACCTCCTCCAGCCTCCACGGGCTATTGTTCATCCACTGTCGACCTCCTCCAGCCTCCACATGCGACTGTTCATCCACGGGCTCCTGTTCATCCAGCCTACACCGGCTACTGTTCAACTAGCCCTCTCCACGGGGTCCTATTCAACCACCCCTCCACGGGCTACTATTCATCCAGCCCTCCACCGGCTACTGTTCAACTAGCCCTCCACCGGCTACTATTCAACCAGCCCCCCATGAGATCCTGTTCATCCAGCCCTCCACAGGTCTGTTCATCCACTACGCTCGTCGATCGGGATCTTTATTCATCCGGACGCAGCCTCTACTACCACGGGTTCTGTTCATCCAACCGCATTTGGGACTGTTCATCAAACCCCTAACAACGCTCCTTTGTTCATTGAGAGGCAGCATCGATCGGCTTGATTAGCATTAGTAGCCAAGCAATCACTTTCGATCGGGTTGATTAACGACCATCGATCGATCGCTTCGGGTTCGATGTAGCGTAGCCCTCTGGTGCACAATTGCTTTCGGGTTGATTAGAGCCCAACGCCTCGCTTCGGGTTCGATTAGGCGCAAGTCCTCGCACACACATGCGTCGTCACGAGAGAAAGCAGCGCATCGCTCGGCCCCGACCACCCCGTGGCGGGAATTCCCCTGATATTTTCCTCGCCCTCGCTTCTACCACGGTTTTCTCCGTCATGGATGGCCCAAAGAATGTCATGCAGCTGCGTCTCCGGCCCGCCGGAGCGAAAAGCCCATTTTCTATCATGATTTTCTGTCAGAGAAGGCCCACCACATCTATGATGATACCGGGTTTTGTCACAATTATCGTCATAGAAGTGTCATAAGTATGATAGAAAAAAAATTCGTTCGGCCCAAAATGTCACGGATGTGTCTTTTTTTCTAGTGACCTAAGTCATCAATATGCATAAGCGTTAGGGTGTGTGTCCATTCACAGGACATTCGAGGATTCTAAGATATTTAGCTCACACCACAGCTTGCAAAACCTTTTCTCATCCAAGGGCTTTGTGAAGATATCTGCCAATTGTTCTTCAGTGTTGACGTGAATGATATCAATTTCTTCCTTCAACACATGGTCTCTGAGAAAATGATGACGGATCTGAATGTGCTTTGTCTTCAAGTGCTGAACTAGATTGTGAGCAATCTTGATGGCGCTTTCATTGTCGCAGTAGAGTGGCACATTCTTCATGTTGATGCCATAGTCCTTGAGAGTTTGCTTCATCCAGAGAAGCTGAGCGCAGCAAGATCCAGGAGCAATGTATTCAACCTCAGCAGTGGATAGTGAGACACGGTTCTGCTTCTTTGAAGACCAACAGACAAGAGATTGTCCAAGAAAGTGACATGTGCCAGATGTGGACTTGCGATTAACCTTGTCACCAGCATAATCAGCATCTGAGAATCCAACTATATCAAACTCTGCGTCCTTTGGATATCATAGTCCTAGTGTTGGGGTGTGATCCAAATATCGAAGTATTTGCTTCACCGCAAGGTGGTGCGATTCCTTTGGTGCCGCTTGGAATCGGGCACACATGCAAACGCTAAGCATTATATCTTACCTAGATGCACATAAGTACAATAAAGAACCAATCATGGAGCGCTATACCTTTTGATCGAACTCTTTACAATTTTCATCGGAGCCCAGTTGACCTTTGGTTGGCATTGGCGCCTTGTATCCTTTTCAATCTTGCATACCAAACTTTTTCAGATAATCTTTGAGGTATTTTTCTTGTGATGTGAAGATGCCATTGTCAGATCACGGGTTCCGGCAAAACCCTTAAGGTTCGAACTCTGGGGTGCGCACGAAGTTCTTTCGCTTCTACCGATCTACACTCTAAGTCGCTGGATCTCGCAAACGAACTCGACCAACTCACAACACAGAAAGACATGAGGTTTATACTAGTTTGGGCAACCGATGTGGTGTAATACCCTACTCCAGTGTGTGGTGGGTGGATTGCCTCTTGGGATGATGAAGAACAGTACAAGGGAAGAACAGCCTCGTGAGATTGAGGTGTTCTTGTGCTTGGTGATCTGGTGGGTGCACCGGGTCGATCCGTTCTCC
This sequence comes from Aegilops longissima, assembly GCA_021605205.1. Classification (NCBI taxonomy): domain Eukaryota; kingdom Viridiplantae; phylum Streptophyta; class Magnoliopsida; order Poales; family Poaceae; genus Aegilops; species Aegilops longissima. The sequence goes on from CM038677.1 coordinate 236,000,108, forward strand.
TTCTTTTTTCCCTCTCCCCTACGGTGGTGGCTAGCTCTACTTATATAGGCCCTGGTCCTCTTCCTAAATATTGAGCGGGAAGGGAGCCAACAACGGTGGGCAATTTGAAAGGGAACAACTAGTACAAGCTATCCTGACAAAAGTGGTCTTCGCCTGCAAAAGGCTCTGTTGGTGACGCCATCTTGGGCTCCATGGTGACCTCCGTCTTGCAGTCCTTCCGGTCCTGGTCTCATTGCACCGATATGGCAACCTTTGCCTGATGCCTTGGTACTCCAGCGCTGCGCTTGCCATATAGCACCAAAGAGGAACAAGGGCGCTGCCTGTGGCATGGCGCGCCTTGATCGTCGTCATGGCTCACGTCACGAGAGCCTCGTGAGGTTTGTCCCGCCTTGATATCTCCGATCTTCGTGAGCCTGCCCGGCTAGGCAGCTCTTGAGGAGGTCTTGCGTCGTCCGCCTCACGAGGCTTGGCCCCTCGCGAGGGTCTTGAATGCCTTATTGATGAAGATGGGCGTCACGGGTGACGAGCAGCATATGCCGCCATGGGCGGCGAGCAAGTCTGAGGGACCCCGTTCCCGAGCAGCAGTAGCCCCGGGCCCAAGGTGCGCTCGGGCTTGGCTTCGAGGCGAAGCCAAGGGTCAAGTAAGGAGCGCCGCAGGCCCTAAAAGCCTGCGGCCTTGGTTGATGCGTGGAGGTTGATTGGACATGGGCGTCTGCGCATCCCCACGCTGCCTCGGCAACTACTCGTGTTGACAAAAGGCTGGCGCAGGCAGTACTTGCCTTCATTGCTTCTTCCTCGCCTTGCTCCAGATCCACTTTCTCGCTCCTCGCCACCGCTACCTCCAGATCCGCTCCAATCTCATCCCGCATCTGCGATCCATGGCGCCGCGCAAAGTCAGGACTTCCTCGGCGCCGGCCTGGTATGAGCCGGCTCTTGAAGCGCCCACCATCACGGAGAAGGGCCTCGCCTCCATGCGCCTGCTGACGGCGGGGGAGAGCAATGAGTGGGGGGAGACCGAGCTCCGGCTTGCCTCCGACGTGCCGGAGCTTGACGAAAGCACCTTCTTCCCCTTCTTCTCGAACAGTGTCGCCGTCGGATTGGTTCCTCCCTTCTCCGATTTCTTTTATGAGGTCCTCGACCACTACGGGCTGCAGGCGCTGCATCTCCATCCCAACTCCATCCTCCTCCTGTCCATCTTCGCCTACTACTACAAGGCATACCTGGGCGTGATGCCATCCTTGGCGCTCCTGCGCCACTTCTTCTTCCTTCGTGTCAGCGACGGACACATCTCCGGATGCGCCAATTTCGTCGCATCCGGCAAGGCCAACTCAATCTCGAGCACCGGGAAGAGGGCCGACAACATTCGGTCCAAATGGGTCATGGTGGACGCCAAGCGCGCCCATCCGCGTCTGGTGTTGCCGACGGAGGCGCCCTCTTCCAATGGGGGGTGGCCCAAGGTGGAGCTTGCTGATGAGCGAGTGTCGCTAGAGCTGGGGCAGATGATGACCGACTTGAAGCTGGAGTAGCGGCCAAGGTAACGAGGTCATGCTCACGAG